>JAUCMT010000047.1:7611776-7724008 GCA_032357475.1 Enteromius thamalakanensis
GAAGCCGATCGGTCACGGCAAGTCTGTGGAGGCAAATGATAGAGAGAGCAGGTAAGTTCACACACCATCGGAGATCGCTCTCCGTCTTCTGTGGTGGAAGGTCAGCTTTTATGTGGATCCAAACCGTGACCGATTGGTCCGTTCTGAGTGTGTCCAGGTGTGAGTGGTTGGTTGCCAGGGCGACGCTGAGTGATCCTTCGAGACTCCCGCCATAATATATATATGTTTTTCCTGTTAGAAATTATAATTTAAGGTTGAAAATGCATGTATATCTCAGAATATATTCATATTTGGGCCTTTTGCTTCAATGACAGCTGCACTTTTGTAAAACTTGGTGATAATATTCATATTAAAGGCATTTGAGATTTTTGTATCCATGTGTTGAAACAAAGGTGTAAAAATATATTGAGTATTCATAAAAGAGAGGAGGTGCTTAAGGACCTGGCCTGATAATACAAAGGTTGCAGGCTGATTTCTTGGAAGGGACATCCGTAAGCTGTGAATTATGTTTTGTTTTATCGCAGTACTCTTGAGCAAAGCAATTACAAATGTTGTAAAATCCATCTGCTCAGTGCCAAGTAGGTTTTCAGCCCTTATTTTGAAACGGTAGTAATGGAAAGCACCAAAAGTTTGTGAAAACAAGAACAGAATCATGTAATTTTCCCTCCTTTATTTCACCCCAGTAATTAGAGTGAAAAAAACTGTCCTCAGACGATACTCTATTTTTGCGGTTAGGTCAGGCTAGTCCGAAACAATCAACTCAAGTTTTGTTATTTGTTCCTTGCTTGTGTTTACACAATCTGACCAGGAATTTATGACCCCACTGTACAAGGTCAAAGGTTTTCTCATTGGTTAACCACTTGACCTGTCGGTCGTCATCTCATTGACATACTTAATGCTTTGTGTATGTTTGTGTGTGTTTGTGCATTTTTTTCATTGAGTTTGGTCTGTGGGAAGGAGTGTCCACGTCATCCATTACCATTAAAGTCATGACCTTGTACCCCTGAGACGCTCTGGAATGCAGCACATCCACAGCCTCGCTGTGTGTGTGTACGTGTGTGTGTGTGGAAGGAGCTGAGAAGTGTGCTGTGGGAACTGTCCTTCGGTACACACATGCAGCCTAAAAGAACTCCTTATTTTCCTTCCTTGCCTCCACACAACATCCACTTCCTGCTTCTCTCCTGCAGCAAACTGACCTCACTGATGTATGTTTGTGTATCTGCGTCTCGAGGACAATAAACTTCCAGGCTGTTAACGCATCACCATTCATGAGGAAACACCAAGTGCACCAGAAAAAAATTCATGAACAGTGAAGAAAACCCCCCAAAACATGAACATTAATGACCCAGTTAAGTGTTACAACGAAAACAGAACAAAACACACACATAAAAAAGAAAAGATTCAAGAAGTGAAATGCTGATAATGCTGTTGAACTAAAAATCTATATTTAATAATAAAAATTTAATTTGCGAACAAGTTAGTCCAATAGCACTGTTTTTGGATTCTTCACAGGTTGAGTAAAGAGTATATATTTGTATGTAGAACTACATTGTCTACATATGAACATTGGATGTTATTTAATGGTACAAACAAACAAACTGATGTCCTGTCGATTTGTGTGTATTCTGTGTAGTCTGAATACTGATAACATAATTAAGCCTCTCTATTAAGAGAGAGAGTTGCTCTTCATGTACATAATAAGTGATTTAAAAGAAAGAGGCTAAAGACAGAACAAAAGAAAGAGAGACACATTAAGAAGAAAAGCTGAGTCAGTCCCAGACACCTTCACATGAGCGACAATATGTGGCCCTACAGGATCCTCAACAGAACTAATGCCAGAACTGGCTAGATGCATTCTTGTCAGTCATGTGATTTCTCAGATTTCTCAGGACTTTGAAAGTTATGTCACCATTCCTAGCAGGTTTGACATTTTCTTTGTTATTGGGCTACTTAACACAAAAAATAACCAGCATGCAGAGGTAGACTAGAGTTCAAATGTCTGAAACCACTGATGAAGTGCTACTTTTTCCTTTTTTCCCCCCACTTTTATACATTCTTTTTATTACAAATCATTTAGCAACATAACCGTTTGATTGATAATTACATAAATCAATTCAGGGCAATGATATATACTTCTATGTGCTCGTTTTTAACGTTTGACACGACTATATGAGGTGATATTCACAACGATTAGCTGTCACTCAATTAAGATTAAGCAGATTGTATTTAAAATGATCTCATTTATTCTATAACTTAAAAAAATGCCAAGAAGTCAAGCTGCTCAGCCATTAAATCACTGAACCGTGGTACTTTTCTTTCTCTCACTTCTCATTTAGGTGTCTCATTTTATTCCTCTAGTTCTTTTCACAGGAAAACAATGATTTCGGACTGAAAAACTGAAAGTACCTAACTATACCTGCGCTGTCTTAAATATTTCTACAGCGTGTCATAAAAATCCCTTAGATAAAATGACATCATGGCATTTCTCACGCTAGTCCTGAGAAACCTTGCTTCTCGAGTTTTCGTGTAATGATAGGTATGGCAGGTATGATTTCTGTTTTCATTTCGGTTATGGACCAGCTTCACAGAAGAACATAAGTAAAATACTTGGATGCCAAATGGGCAACTACTGCATTCCTATGTGTTGTACTGTTATGTAAGTGTTTCTACTACTATTTTTAAAATACATTCGTTCTTGTGTAATGCCACTTGACTACATTCTGTACGGCCCACAAAATGTTGAGTCTCAGGGCAATGAAGTGATAGAATATATAAGTCAGTCATGTTAACCAGCCAAACCTTGATCTCTTGATTAAATCTGCATCCACCAAACCCAAATTCCTCTTTAATACAATTAGATAAGAAATATCTAGTAGATCATTGTGTTTTAATGTGGCAGTGCAATGTTGTTCATGTCAGAGAAACCCCAGACAAAAGATTAAATTACTGATAGACAATAGCATAACCCTAGGCCGACTTGTCCCAGTTGCAAAGACTTCAGCGTTTTTTTTGTTTTCCATTGTACGTTACAACAATAATTATGAGAAATCCCAGTGCCACATACTCAAATGTCTACATTGAGACATTAACGCTCCCCTTGAGTCATGAAATCAAGCATAAATGGTGGTTATTGTATGAATAGGCTAGAGGAGATTGAAAGAACTTGAGTCTAATTTCAGATGAGATGGGAGATTATGGGAATCGCTGTTGTTGTAAATTCTCCAGATCCATCGTGTCTTAAATGCAAATGTGCTCTGCAGGGTGAGTGATTTTCCACCGCTCTCTTTCCTTTAAATGCTTCACTCCTGCTGGGGGACAGATCGGTGGAAAGAGACTCAACACTGTTTCAGGTTTTACTTATTTGTTGATTCTGCCTTTGTTACTACTGGCATTAATGCAGTATGGATGATAGTCAGCTTTGTGATCCAGTATTTGGTTTCCCTAAATATTAGTCTTGCCTCCAAAACTGAGTTTGTGGCTTTTCCTTATGCGTCAACATTGAGGGCACTGACTAGTATTTCTAGCCCCTGGTGACTAACACAGAGGCTAATACCACTTTAACACAATGATAGCATCTTTCTTCCGTGCCTTTTTAAAAATGTTATGAACTATGTAGCATTTGTCTGATGTTTAAAAAAAACAAAACAAAAACACAATACTGCACAAACTAAAGGCCCATTCACACCAAGCACAGTAGCAAAAAAATTGTAAAAATCATCCTCAGTTTTAAAGAATAGCAGCGTCCTCACCACAACTATAATGATACAAGACAGAGAAAAGATATAGTTGGGAATCATTTTCAGAACGATTAGTTCCAGCTGATGAACGATACAAACATTGACAACCAATCAGAATCAATCCTTGTATTACGCGCTTCAGAATTTAAAGCGGCAGATGGCGTACTATTAATTTACTTTTTAAGTTTTAGTTCAACAAAGTGGAAGGATTTATAATGTACAGTATATATATATATATATATTTATATATCAATGTGTATTTAAGTGCTCTGCAAACTTTTTTTAATGCGTATTATAATAGGGTTTTGAGCGGTTGTTAGGTGAATGCAGTGGTGACTAGGTGGTCTTCTCTATAAACCCTAGTATCACTCATGCCTGTGGCACAAATGGTCGGCTAAGAAGATAAATATGACGCCCTGTGCTTGTGCTAAGGAGGACTGAGATCACAAAATGTAAGGCGACCAATAAAAACAGCATTAAAATCAACACCATGTTTTAATGCACTGTGATTCACACGAGCATATGGAGAAGGGCCGCTCTATATGTGTTTTAGGAATGTCTTTAGAGACGATTTTGGCATAGACCACTTTTGCTGTATTAGCGGTAATGTTCTGTTAAGTTATTTATGAAGTCTCTGAGATGAGTTCCAGATTTATAGACGTATTGTTTTACCTGTTTGAGATGTTTTTGACATACTTTAGGAATACTCTTCCAGTAGCCCAGTGGTAAATAATATATAGATGTAGGGCAGTTCCTGGAGGCCCCCAAGACTGCACGTTTTACATCACTCCTTTGTTTGGCAATTTTAGGTCTTGGAGTCAATACTTATGAGCTGATGATCTAAATCAGGTGTGTTTGATTAAGGAAACATGGAAAACATGCAGTGTTGGGGGGCCTCCAGGAACGTGGTTGGGAACCACTGATGTAGGCTGTGTGAAGAATAGCTGGTTTTTAAGTGTCATTTTATCTGTCTGTATATCTGTCTGTCCATTCTGGTGGGGTTTAGCAGATGAAAACGGTTGTCACCTCTGGAACAATTTAAATGCAGCATTCCATGAGCTAAACAGCTGGAGTTTTTCTGTCCAAAGCATACCTTCTGTTTTTCCAAAAAACGAATGGAAGAGCAAAACGAATGCCAAATAGGGAATGAGCTAAGTGGAAAAATTATGACACTGGACTTTTTTCAGAATGGATGTACGTGCCTCCCGAGCAATCAGATCCCATATTCTGGCTGACAGCAGTTTATAGCATCTTTTTGCTGAAGCAGGACGTGCTTTGCTGCATGGCCCTTGAGCTCTGGTTGAATTCCTGACTAAAGAGTTTAAAGGATATGACCTCTTCTCTTATTGACAATAATTGCATAATAGCATCTGCTTTTTCTGTGCTTTGCCATGTTGAGATGAGTTCCCACAACAACGATAAGAAGCACTTCGTAGCTTATGTAAGTCAGCATTATATGCAAAGTAGTATTGCCTCAATCATGTCCCAGCATGGTAATTTCTGTCTTTGAAAGC
Organism: Enteromius thamalakanensis; assembly: GCA_032357475.1. NCBI lineage: Eukaryota > Metazoa > Chordata > Actinopteri > Cypriniformes > Cyprinidae > Enteromius > Enteromius thamalakanensis. The sequence continues at coordinate 7,617,028 of JAUCMT010000047.1, forward strand.
CATTCCTAGCATGCCAAAACCAAGAAGTGGACAACACCTTTGGTCTTCCTGAAGGTGTCACTGAACTTTTTGTTTCTGAGAATACTAAAAGAGGAAATCACTCATTCATTAGGAAATTAAGTGTGATTATGTCATGATGCCTTGAAACGGGTGTGTTACTATATAAAGGAAACAAACTGTCCAGCAACTCTGAGATTACAGTTGGGAGAATTACTCATGTTTCACGGGAACAGCAAAGGCATAATCTATGAGACTCCATACAGACATGATTGCATGTGTTAGACAGACACACCTGTCCCGTGAGCTTCTTAATACCTCAGGAGAAAGGATGGTTTTTCAGAAAAGGGTAGAATTTCGTTGCTGTCAGTGAATCCCCAAATATACTATCTGGCCCAAAACATGACCTGAATTCACTCTGAATCGCTGACCTGAATTTGTTACATTGAAGGATGCTGAATTGTTTGGATAGAAAACTAGTTTGCAGGCATTAAAAGAACATGTCGGTACATTTTTACTACTTTTATTCAGAAACTGATATTAAATTTCACAAGTATCTTGAAGGAAACAGCAAGTAACATTGAATTCAGCGTGGTGAAGTTTTGACATACAGTATGGTAGAAAGACTGAATATACCCTCTAAAAAATGTTAAATATGGACAGAACAAGCAATATGGTTGTTTTGACACAGCTATTGGGTTAAATGTAGAACCCAACCTTCTGGATGGTAACCGACCCATCGGGTCAAAACAACTCAAATTCTGGTTCTTTCCATGTTTCACCCAGAGCTGGGCTGTAGTTAACACAGCATGTTTTAGAGTGAAGAAATATTGTTTCATTCAGCTTATGTTACTTTAAAATATTACACGAACAGTTCTGATCTTAAACTGACTGTCCACATGGATGTGGTTATGTGCGTCACTTTGTGATGATGTGCATGATTGCTCATATTCTGTTGCTTAAATGGCCAGATCTGTCCCCTCAGATGTCACTCCGCATGGCTCTGTGTTTGCATGACAAGAAAACCGCACGACAGGAAATGTCTCACTGCATGAATGTCATGCTGCGCAGAGATATGTGTTTGTCTGGGGTTCTCCGAGGACACAACTGGCACACCACGTCACCATTATTTAAACACGTGGGAAAACCAGAATACACTTTAAAGGGGTGTTTTTTTTTTTTACAAATAATAAAGTACAGTAAAATGACAGTTTGAGGAATAGCCTTAAAACTCAATGAGTATAAAGTCATATCAGTCTTTTGGGAAAAGTAACAGCTTTATATATAGTTCAGTGTGTGATGCTATGGGTTTCTCTTCCTGTTTTTTTCGCCTGCTTTATTCTCTTTCTTCAGGTAGTTTTGCTGATTTGCAGTATATCACATCTTGATTTGATCTATCAACACTCTGAAGCACAAGCTTTCTTTCTTTCTTATAGTCATTCAGAGAAAAAAAGGCAGTATGAATGTGTCATTAATGTGGTTTGTCAGTTTGTTAGCTTTCAGTAAAAGTCGTATCTTGGTTTTTTTCACACACACAAAAATGCTGCATCCACAATGTGAGCATGTCAGCATGAAGGACTGCCTGGAAATCATGACATCGTGAAGCTGGTGAAGCCCACACATCAGCATTACAATTACTATTGCCATACAAAGACAATTACATGCATTTCTGCGAAATACGCAATTTCAAAAGGCCTCTCTGTGACCACGGACCACAAAACCAGTCATAAGTAGCACAGGTTTATTTGTAGAAATATCCAGCAATTGATTGTTTCTTTTACGCCAAAAATCATTATCATATAGATCATGTTTCATGAAGATATTCTGTGAATTTCCAAATGTAAATATATTAAACTTATTTTTAATTAGTAATGCTTTTGACAACTTTAAAGGTGATTTTCTCAATATTTGGACCCTCAGATTCCAGATTTTCCGAGTTGTATTTCGGCCAAATATTGTCCTTTCTTAAGAAACCATACAGCAGTGGAAAACCTATTCAGCTTTCAGATGTGTAATTATCAGTTTCAGTTTTATTTTATGCTTTTTATTAGAAGTTCTGCTGTTGGGTTATCACTTGAAGTCCAAAGAATCCCTTAAAAGAGTCCCTTAAAAGTTTGTTATAGACATGAAAACTGGGAGGGACGGAGAAAGAAAGGAGGAAAAAAGGAAAATATATTATTTGAGTCTTCAAAAAGCTCCCAAAAAGCCCAGATGTCTGAGAGGCAAAAACACACACTCAAAGTCACATTAAGAGTGTTTTACGGCTCTATTTAAATACAGACAACAGTTATATTCTTAAAGCGTATTTCTCTTTGGGGAAACCCCTGATGTTTTTTTTTATATGTGGCCCCGTTTATGTGGAGCCGTTACCTTTGAACTCCGCCGTCTGGTTGGATGCCTTTACAAATGAGGTTTTAAGCTGAAGGAACATTATACTTGAAGGCTTTCCCTCTCTCGATTTCAGACGAGACCCTCAGGAGCAGGCCCAGAGCATGGGAGCACTGTTTAGCTCCCTGTCAGAGTCTGCACAGGAAATCTAGGAAATTCCTGACAGAGATGCGGAAATCCGTCCGCTGTGCGGGGAGTTGTGTTATGCACACAGCACACACACTCAAATACAAATACTTCTGTGTGAGGTGGGACACAGATCCAGGGGGATTTTTAAGGATTTTGCTATTGTGTGTTCACAGAACTTGGAGAATTAAATTTTTTTTGGAGACTTCTTTATCACACTAAATTTTTCTACAAAGCCTGCTGAATGACTGCCTGTATTTTAATGCATTTATGTGAAAAGCAATTTTTCAGACTTTCCATGTCTAGCCATGCCTTACAAAATCTTACTATGCTGCATTTAATCACATTTTTTTTCACAGCTTTACTAATTCAGAAATCTAAACTCCAAACGCTGGAAGTCCTGCTGCATCCAAACCACAAACCCTGTTCGGAAAATTTTGAGTTCCCCAGCAATCCCCCTTTAACCCCAGCAATTTTGTGAGCCCTTTTAATTCTTTTTCGTCTGAGCTTTAATAGTTGAATGTCACTTTTAATATTGAGGGAGTAACCCCCCCCCCCATATGCTGTTTGAGGTAACGAGTAGGCTTTTTTTTCCGTTTTTTACTTCTTTTGCTCACCAAAGGAGTATTTATTTAATCAAAATACAGTAAAACAACAATATCCTTACAATTTAGAATAACTGTTTTTAGAAAAATTAAAATGTAATTTATTTCTGTGATGGTAAATTTTCAGCATCATTACTCCAGTGTCATGATCCTTCAGAAATCATGCTAATACGCTAATTTTTAACATTAACACAGTGATTTTTGAAAAATGCTTTTGACCGCAGCATCAGACCGAGTTGAAAACACACTTGTAGCCAATCAGCAGCAAGGGGGCGTGTCTTGACAGGTATCAGCAAATCCACTATCCCTTTTTCTTCATCGCGGAAGAAGCCTGAGGCTTCCGGTAAATAACGAGGAGAATAACAACGTGCAGTAAATGGTAAAATTGTTTGCATTACAAACCAGTGTGTTTATAATGAAGATAATATATTAAAATAACACAATAAAACACCGATTTTCAATATCAAGCAGCAACCGTTTTGCACTTTTCAATAAAAAGCTATGCCCATGTCTATGGTGGCTTTCGCAGAGGCTACTCTGTATAATCGCTCTCACAGATTACAAGTACCTTCTTGATAGGTGAGTAATGTTGATTTTGCGTCTTTTCACACAAAAGTATTGGCTTTCGTTGGATATGCTTGTGTGTCATCTTCACTTCTTTCCTAGATCGTTGTTGCCATGGTTGCGTAGGCATGTGTGGGGTGGAGATTTCAAAATAGGGGCGTGTTTGTTTTGGAGCTTTCAAATATCCACATCGTTTAGCAATAATCGGCACCAACTGGTTAACTACTAACTACTGCTGCTTCTGATGCAATTTAGTAGGCTATTCATTTCTTAAGAGAAAATCTTTTTTACTGTCCCCACATTTTTGGTATTGTTTACAGAAACTGTTGCTGGTCAAAAAAATAAAGTGATCTTCAGTCTGATCTTGAGCCAGGTGGAATCTGAAATATTTATAACACTGCAACTAATCAGTCTCTTAAAGTGGGCCAGAGTCTGCCTCACTGAAACAAGGAACAGGTTATCGGGAGATTAAGTTAAGATGAATATGACTTAAAGTTTTATGATAAAATATGAAGATAAAAATTATTTAAAGTTGCAATAATAAGACAATGCGATACATTTTCACAACTGTAAGATATAAAAGCAAAATTTTTTGGACAGGTAAATGTAATTTGGTTACCACTATGTATAGTAAAGCATTACACAGCATTACAACAGTCTCCATTATGGTAATGTAGATGTTTTGGCTATATATGGAAGAAGAACATACACTGGCATGTACAAGTGCGTTTCAAAATAATAAAAATATTTCTATTCTATTGTATAAGTCTTTTGTGTCTTTTCTAACTGCATTCTTACCTTGACAGCTTACACAATACTGTTTTTGCATGCCAGTAAACACAAGAATTTACATTTACCTTCCGTGTGATTTGAATAACTATAACATGTGCGTGCACTTGTCTCAGTAAATGTGCACAACAGCAGGATGTGGACAAATCTGTTTCATGCTGCTACCGTTCAAACAGTTTCATATTTTTTTTTGTACATGATCGTTTGTGTTTGACTTCTCAGTATTTTTTTTATGTTTCCTCCCACACAGCGGTGAGCTCCTAGCTGACTGCTCTCAGATGAACCTAAGAAACAGGAAGCGAGCGCTCAGTTGTCACTGACTCTTATCACTGTCAGAGATAACTTGGATTTTATGATTCTGAACTATGATGTCATTTGTTTTACACCTCCAACCTGACAAAAAAAGCCCCTTGGTTTGTTACAAGTCGTTGCTGGAATTTTAAGCATTATATTACAATGGAAAAGTTGAATAAATGTGCAGTTTGAGCTTTAATGTCCTGTTTAAACTATACAGATTGCCCTTTTTTCTAGTTTAGAATAGGTTCCTGTTCAGAGAGCTACTTTTATTGGCAGAATTACGTTTTAACAGCTTGCATTGAAGCTGTGTTTGTTAATTTAATAACTAAAGCTTACGGTTTAGTGTCAACCTTGTGGAACTGTTTAAGTGAAAGCTTGTGTGTGTGTGTGTGTGTATAGCGGGGGTGTAAGCTGACTTTAAACAGTAGGCTTTTGTGGCTACCTCTTTTAGTGCAGGAACGCTGCAAACGTACATGAAAGGTGTAGCTGCAGAAAATGAAATAACACACTTGGAAATCAGTTATTTGCTCCAAAATGTAATTTAAGTTGGCAAATAAGTTTTAGTTTTAAAATGTTTAAAAAAAACAAGCAAGCCAACAAGCAAATAAATGCATAACTATTAATATTAATTAATATAAACTTATTAAAAATATAAATACTAAATAAAAATACTAAAAATATATAAATAAATATTAATAAATAATCATGCCAGAGAACAAAAAATAAATATTGAAATAACTAACTTTATAAAAACTTTTTGATTAACTTAACTTTATAAAAACATTTTTAACATCAATGATAAACATCAATGGATTGATTAATTGATTGATTGATTAAATTATTTTTTATTTAAAATTGTACAACTTTAAACCAAATATATTAAGTTTATAATAAATAAATAGATTTTTATTAATATATAAATAATATTGATGTTCACATCAGTATATTAACAATAATACTATTAATATGAATAGTAATGTTCATGTTAATATAATAACTAATATTTATTTATTTATAAAACCTTACTTTATAAAAACCTTTTAGACAATTTGACTTAATAAAAAAACTGTTTAATGTTGATAAACATTTATTTTTATTTATGAATTGATTTACCTTAATGCATTTATTTTTTGAAATGGTTAAACTTAAAACATATATTTTCAGTTAATAATAAATATATAGTTTTAGATTAATAGAAATAATATTAATGTTCACATCAGTTTATTAACAATAATACTATACAAGAAAGTAATTGTTTATTTTATTATTTATATGTATATTTAAATTGTACATTACTAATCAAGTCAATTTGTCAAGTTGTGACATTAATCATGTGAAGTCTTTGTACAGGTGGTCAGATGTTCTTGGGTCTAGTAAAGCAGAAGATGGATCATTCTCAAATCATCATTAAAGTGAAATGATTTTTCCCCAACACATGCTTAATCTCATGACTGAGCAAAGTTCTTTTATTTTCTGTTCTTCTATTTTCTTTTCATGTGTTCCAGACCAATGGATTATTTGGAAAACGATAGGCCTGCTGCACTCCTTCCTCGAAACTTATACTATGTCAGTTCTTTACGTCATATAGCAGTAGCAACACACAACCTGGCCTCCCTACAAACAGATGCACTTATGCATGACAATAGGTGTTTGTTTAGCTCAAACATCACAGTTGCATGTCCCCTCGTGACCTTTCAAACCAAAGTTCACTGCACACGCTCATATGAAAGGACAGCAAAGCCAAAAATGCAACCCGCAGCTCCCTGTTTTGCCAAAGCAAGAGTGAGAGAGAGAGAAAGAAAGCAAATGCTCAGTCAAGGTACATTGGTCCTGTAGAGCAAAACAAAGCAGCTGAGATTCCATCCGACATCTGCCAGCTAACATTTCTCAGAGTTTAGCTATTTAAGCAGTCAGATTTACCAAGGAGGCCATGCACAAGTCCCCCTGCCCCCCCTCACTCAACAGCCAAACCATTTCTAAATTGGGTAAGACAGCTAAACTCCATTTGGTTTGTGTCTTCCCCGAATATGACCTTATTACACAACTTGAATTCTCAAGTAGGTTTATCGTGTTTTAAGGATGTTTAGACATTTTAAACAAAGAAAGGCTTGGGAGAGCTTGTCATTCCTTAAAACTTGATGTAACCACTTTAGGTCAAACAAAACAGTCTTACATAAGCTATTCCCAGAGAGGCAGACAAACCAATGCAGGAATGCCCTTTTCTCATTAAACTCATTCTTCTATTTCATTCTCCTCTCTCTTGCTCTCTGTTTATGCTGTCACATGGCCACTTGTCTCTCTGGTTTTAAACTCATCACACATTTTTGTTTTGAAGAAACATGATCTGGACTGCAGCACATGGATAGAAAGCAGAAATCCCTAATTTTTCCAATTTAGTCTTGCATCTGTCTGTTTAGTCAGCTTGTCAGCCTTTGCAAAGGCCTGTTTGATCATCATAGTCAGCTCTGCATCACCTGGATACCAATACTGTTTATGAAAGTAAATTGCTATACACACACTGGATTGGTATCTGCGAAAAACGAATTACCTCATGAGTGTCAGGATTCCTGTCATTCCAGCTGACGACAGAACACACCCTATCTCACTCCCTGTCTGCCAGTAATCTTTGTTTTTAGTTTCATACAATTTGCCCCTTGTGTTTCTTAGGTGCTTGTGCGCTATAGTCTGAGACCCATGAGATTTAATTGATGTTGATGCTCCAATCAAAGGAAAGTGTGTGGGAGAGAGAGTGAGAAAGAGATATGATTTAGTAAAGTATGAGGTAGGTCAAGGTAGGGCACTGTCTGTTTGGTTGCCAGTGACAACAAAGGAATCAACAGACCTGAAGTTGAGTGTTTTATGAAGTGTGACAGAAAATATGAGTAAGAGAAGCGGGAAGATGATATATATATATATATATATATATATATTTATATATCAATCATTTAATATATTTTATTGCCGAAATATATAACATTTTAAACGATGTTCTGCATTTTACAATAGCCTAAAAGAGTTTAAAAAAATGTATATGTGCATGCATATGTATGTTCCAGATATGTGCTGTTTGGGGTACTTTTTTATTTGATCACTTCCAAGGACAAATTTAACTCGCATCCTAGAGAGGAATTGCCAATAAACAAATTTGTCTATGAATTACCTTTCTATAACCCCGCCTCCGTCAAGAATTCTACACTGCCATTGGCCGCATCTTTAGGGGGCGGGGTTTGAAAAGAGCCTTGTGCTGGGGACTCTAGTCCGTGTTCTCAAACTGAGTTACCGCTGCTTGGACGTGAGCATATCGGCGATCATTTGCGGTCCTCAACAAGTTCTGTGAGTTTCTTGTCAACCATTACATAGAGCCTTTGCACCGCTTTAAACACTTGTAGCGGCAAATATCTTTTTTTCTTTTAAGTTTTTCCCGTGCAACTGCTAATTTCACTAAGCATCATAATTTTTTTACAACACGGTTTGCTTGAATAGCGCTCTGTGATAGTGACCTGATGGACTAAAAGTTGTATTTCTACTCAGTGCTCCGGAGGCAACGCCAGGCTTTATCCTGCAGCAGGACTGCAACGGCGAAATGATGAACAAGAACGGAATGGTCACCAAGATTCGCACGCGGATAAGGACCGACCCCTTCAAGAACAACTATGACCTTGTCGGCAAAGAGCTTGGCAGGTAAAACACTGCCAATTATCTGTTCTATAGACGAATTAGCGTGTTTAAAAGATTAAAATGTGTATAATAAATGTAGTCATACGCCTGCAGGAGGTTTCACAAAGTTGAGAAAACCGGCGTGAGGTTTAATTGGGGAGTGAATCACCGCCAGCTGGAAGCCAAAAGAGATTTGTTTGGCTCCAGCACGTGTAATCTGAGGATCAGCCAGATTTTTTACCTCTTATTGTAGCTTGCCAATAGTGCAAACGAACTACACGAATTTATAAAATAGTCAAAACTGTCTGTTATTCGCACACTTGTGCATCTTTGCGTTTATTATAATGGGACCTTTATTATAATGGTTCCCTTGCAGCGTAGATCAACAGGGCTGCAATCAAGTGAATCAGAAGTTTCTTTCCAAAAACCAATAGGCTATGTTAATTTAACCAGTCGTTTACTTCTGTGTACTGAATTTCTCTGAAGCACATACCTGCTTTATAGGCTTTCCTTCCATCAAAGATTAACTATAGTTTTAAACAGTGGGTACCAGTGACTTTTGTGAGAAAGTATTTCATTGGTGTTTTCTAAGTGTGACTGAAGAAAAAATTGGCAAAAGGTTGTTTTTACAGTATGGCATGATGACATGCACCACAGTGGAAAAAATGCTAAATTATAGATGTGTAGACTTATTTTAGTTAAACTATAGACATGTAAGTAAAGTATAGTTAGGCTTGTTTTGTTTGTGAATGAATCAGAGCAGTAAAGGATTCATTGATCATTGCAGTCAAATTGATCTGTTGCCTGCTGAACAAACAGCAAATTGTTTTAGTAAACAGATTCAAATGATTCAGTTCACTGGGATGGATCCATCAAAGGTGAACCAGCGTTCATTCTTCCTAGCATTTTTCAGGGGCCCCTTGTGATCGAAAAACCAGATTTGGATCCACTCGGTATGTGTTCTCAAGTAAACAAAGAATGTAAAACATGTTAATTCAGAGCCGCTTGGGACCAATGTGTGATGGATCTAGCACCGCTTGCCGTGGCATTGTTCTCTAATGCTCCCCTGACTAATTATAGACAAGATGGTATCGTTTGACCACTGTAACTAGTTTTTTCGGGCAGATGTGTTCTTTTAAACATTCATGCTGCGCTTGTTGACAATTGCATGGTCTGTTTCTGTTGCCTTTAGGTGAATTTTGTTTTCCAAGTTTCTGGATTTTAATTCTTATTGCCTTTTCCGCATCGTTTAACCCAATTTGATGGGTAATTTGTGGATTGGGTTGTAAAATGTCTCGACTGGTTTTAGCTGGCATTTGCCTCTCCCTGAAACTTCATGTTTTGCCACACACTATGAGGGATGGCACTATTTACTCATGCCTTAGAATCCTCACAAGTTTTTCCTGTAATTAAAGCACACGGAAAGACCACATGCATGAGTCACAAGGCATGCCGTTATTTTTATAATTCAGCCTAGCTGATTTGCTTACCATAGTGGTGAATTGAATGAGGAATGGAGGAATGCAGATGTTGGTGGATATTGATGTGAAGATTAGGTAGGCAGAGAGACGGTCACACAAATATCTTGCATTCCTTCAGCGTAAGCTAATCTGATTTGATCCCTTTTTCCTCTATTCCTTTATCATACGTCAACATAAATAAACATCATGTAAAAGAAGCCTTGCAGCAGATAAGATTACAGTGAGCGGAGTAGTCCAGCTTGTCCTGTGATTTCCTCAGAGTGCAACCAAAATCTTTCTTTAGTAATGGGTCACCTTTCCAGATGAACATAACATACCTGCTGGCCTAGATTTTTCCTGCATTAAAACCCAACTTGGATGGTAAAATGTATGGTGTGTGTGTGGCTGAACACACTCGACTTACTGAATGGCCAAACCATCTGGCCCTGTTGTCAGCACTCCATTCATTTGACACAAAGCTCCAACAGCAATTTCCGTATTATTCAGTGAGATCAAATCCAAAGTTTGTTCCCAGACAACTTGTTTGTTTAGTTGATGGAAGATCAGTTTAGTTATCAGTCGTGTTTAGTTTTTTTGCCATTTCCAGTCATTTCCCCCCCTTATTTCTGAATTCTCTGTATAAATAACAATAGTACTTGTTCTGAGAACCAAAAGTCGTCACTGAAGCAGACATGGACCCTGTGAGAGAACACAGCTTGGCATGCTGTAATGAGCTTAAGTCCGTTCTCCATGAATATCTCAAGAGTGGGTTACTTGACGTACAGTGTAGTGGATGTCCTAGTTCATTAAAGTTCTTGCAAGTTGTGTCCCAATTCAGTGAGATTAGAGGGTATTTTTAAGCATATCATCTTTGGAGCTCCCCTAGAGTATCCAAAAACAAGTTTAACCCCGATCATCATAATCCTACATACAAGCTCATCAGTCCTAACACCACCTTTTCACAAGGTTTCCATTGACTTTATTGACGTTTTCAGCATTTTTTTGTTAATGAAACTCAATACTTGGTTCTCTTGCTTGTGCGGCTGTTTTGGTAATCTGCACTTTTTATCGTCAGGAAGCCAATAAAGTTCATGAGTTCAGCTGAGAATTGAGTGATCCTCTATCCGAGGTGGTCTTTGTGAGGAATGTTTTACTGCAGAATTCTGGGTTGCTGACTGAGCCTTCTGCCATACCGGTAGCAGACAGGCCAGCTGTGCTTGTGATTCAGTCCTTCACTTAATAACAGGGTTGTACGATTTCCCTTTAATAACGGATTGAGATTGTATATCTTTGTGTCTAAATGGTCCTGTGTTTGTGTGTTCATGCACACGTGCATACTTTGGGGCTTTTTAAATGTTTATCCATTCTTTGACTCTGAAGTGAACATGTTTCTACCATCTGGTCATGAGTATGAAACTGAGAGATGAAGACAGACCGTGAAAGAAGACCGTGTGATTTTTAGCACAGGAAGTCTACCCACCAGAGTATCTGGGTCATCTCCAAAGATGAATTTACATTTCCTGCCCAGTCATCGTTTTAGATTGAGACTGTATTCATTGGTATTTCATGGTGTATTGTGGTGGTTTACTGATTTCTCATTCATCTTTGCAGTGCTGAGCATCATTGAGCAACACTTTGAGTGGTTTACAATTCAGAAATGATCAACTTTTTTTGTTTTTATTGTTTGCAGCAGTCAAAACAATTTTTGTTCAGGACAATTTCCTCACATGCTGAACAACTGGTTTGTTCTGAGAGTTGGCATCGTCACATGCGGTCCTTGTACTCCCTGTGAACTCAGACTGTTCTGAGCTCAGACGCTGGAACATGCTCACTCCATCTCCATCCTGCCAACCAACGTTTAACAGGAAAATCACTCCAATCCTGTCAATGAATGCGTTTTGGCTCGCACCTTTGGAGATTTGTAGGGACTTTTTAATAATATGCAATCAGAAGAACTGTTAACACCAAGACCCAACAACAAGACCCCTATAATTTTCAAGTTTAATGTTTTGTGCGCAAAAAACGTCACCTCTTTAGCGTATGTACATACATGCATGCACAAACATGGCCAAAATATTTCAATTTAAATCCATAAAATGTGTTCCGTCCCCTGCTTTTGTTTTTATTCACTTAAAAAAAAGTTATAATCTTAGTACTATATAACTAATTAAAGTTAACCCCCATTTAAGTCCTTCATTGTCTCTGTTCAATAGCAAATATGTCAACACCAGAAGGTTAAACTTTGCTTGGCCATTTCATCAGATCTTTGAGATGCCCAACTGAAGCTCCATCCGGTATCTTTATTTTCCACCGGTCTCTTTGCGTGTCAGTGTTAAACCTTTTAGTAGGGTGTTAATGGAGACATGGATGGGAAGAGACGAGCGGCGGACAGAAGAGAGGCAATTCAGGGTGGGCTGTATTTTGTTTGTAAGTGTCATGTTTGGTCATTGGCTGAACTAGACAGTGGGAGGAGTGGACACCATTGACTCCCAATGGAGGGGTGTTGGGAGAGTTGGGTGGTCTGTGTGTTGGGGTCTCTACCACACACACAAACTGCTGTCTCTTTATGAGATGGTCTGAAGAGGAGGTGTGGTTAAGAGCCATTTGTCCCTCTTGCTGTCAAACAAAAGAATGTCCACGCTGACAGGCCTGTTCTTTGTGTGTGCACAGCACCCTGTCTGTCTTTTGACTGATAGATGAGGTGATGGGCGGTCAGATGAGGGAGGAGTCAGGAAATTGGTGTGAATGACCCTATGTGTGTGTAAGTGCCCTCAGAGCTCAGGCGGCTCCAACTGTCATTCTTATAATTTGGATGTCAGGCTCTTGTTGCAAACGATGATGAGAAGGGAGGGAATGATCATGACAAGTGCAATATTGACTGGTTGAGAATGAATAAAAAGATGTTCACGGTTCTTCATCAATGGGCTGATGATCTAATAATGACAACACCAACTATGATGTCAATTCTTGCTGTGCATGTAAAAATAAATGAAAGAAAGCCGTTCAGCTATTGTTTGTCGCTTGCTTATTCGGTTTTAAAATTGTATGCTGTTTTTCAGTAAAAAAAAAAACAAGTTTGTGACTCATGTATTAATGACATGATTTAAAAAGCTTTAATTTTTGAAGAACACTTCTATGTAAAAGTGGACTGAAGATTTGCTTAGCGAAAGATGCAGCATATTTATTTAAGTGTCTTATCAGTCTGCAACACTGCATCATTATCACCAAGCTAAATTTATGAGCTGGTTTTGCATGCTTGGCCCTGAATGAAACCCTGTAGAGAAGTTTTATAAAAAAAAAAATGTAAATATGTAAAACTACCCTTTTTAATTTATTTTTTTAAATATGCTGCAAATTCTTGTTTGGAACCAATAGTTTCGGGGGGCTTTGTAATAAAACGTCATGTTTAATCGTTCAGCATGAATATCATTACTCAAAGTGTTTGTATTTTGAGCTCCCCATTTTCATTGCCCAAACATTTCCCAAACTGTTTATTTAATCACTCTTGTGTGTATGTTTGTGTGCACGCAGGGGCAAGTTTGCAGTAGTGAAGAAGTGTGTGGAGAAGACTACTGGCAAGGAGCATGCTGCGAAGTTCCTGCGTAAAAGGCGGAAGGGTCAGGACTGCCGGGGCGACATTCTCAACGAGATCGCGGTGCTGGAGTCAGCCCAGGCCAATCCCTATGTGGTGGCGCTGCATGAGGTCTACGAGACCACCTCAGAGATCATCCTCGTATTAGAGTGGTAAGACACGCACTCGCAGTTATGTAGTTACATGCCCCGACTGCAGAGTTAGTGGCAATGGTGGAGTGTTTTATGATGACTTGGACATTATGCACCATAATTTTGTTATTCCGAGTCACCAGCGCTTTTGAAGATTAGAATTACAGGCACAAAGAAATGGCACAGCGGGTAAATCAAAACAGGAATTTTTCATAACGCTGTTGTTTGAAAGTGTACCTTTTTTGAAGGATACCGCAGACCACAGTCGAGCAAGTTCTTCTTTTAACTGAGTGAGCTGAATGCTCCAATACAGTAACCATAAAAAGAAATCAAAGAAACAAAAGTATAAATTCTTAAGTGAGAATGTGGTCATCTTGTGTTTGGGTCTTGTGAAAGGTCACATCCGAACGCTTCTCAGAAGTCAAAGTAAGTGCAGTTTATCTGCCCAAGCTGCAACTAGACCAAAATCATACCAAACCTGTTTTCTTTGCCTTTAACTTCTCTGTTGAAATGTGCAACAGACCCGACTCTCACCTGACCGACAGGTGTTAAACCATGTGCGTTTTATGACTTTTATTTAAAGTGTTGTAAACCTACATTCACAGTATTACTCATCAACTTAAAGTAGCTCACCCTTACGTTGTTCCAAACCAAGATGGCTTTTATTTTGTAACACACAAGCTGTGAATGTTGATTTTGTTTACTCGTTTTTCATTTAAAACATTGTTCACCACATTTGAGAAAATTGTTTACCGTATATGTCCTGCTGAAGCGCAATCACACTATTTTAGTTTTTCTAGTTGTTCCCGTAAAACAGAAGCTGATAACGTTTACTAATGAGGAGGAAATGACATGTCGTTAAGTTTAAATGCTTTTCATAAGCTCTCTCTGTATCTATCATTCAAATCTCCTTTATTTTTTCCTCAATTTGTTGAAGGAATTTAGTTTTTTTCCCCTGCTGTGTTACTTCAAATTCTGCATAAAATAAACAAACAGCTTTCTTTTCTTTTTTTTTTGCATAGTGTGTATGTTGATGTGTACAGAGAGGCAGGATGCTCTCTGGTTGAATGACGGGGGTTTTGAGAATTGGTAGATCATATCTCTCTGCCTGAAAGTTATCATGCCACAAAAAACATAGTCAGCCCACTTGCTGCACACGGCAAAGCCACTTCCTCTGAAGACACAGCTGCGTGTCAATCTGTCTCTTATAAGCACACGCATCGGCATGTGTGCAGACAACCTGTGGAGTAAGTTTACCTTATAAGGAAGGTAATGCTTCTTGTTTTTTTGTCAATTGTTGCGCAAGTTCAGTCGCATCAAGTCATGGTCCAGTTGTTCTGTTTGCTCATAGTGTGTGTGTATATGTATAATATGGCTAATTCTGACATTTTTAAGAATTTATAATATCTTTATTTAAAATGCATAAAGCTTTTTATGCATTTTTTTTTTTTTAAAAAAAGCCTTTTTAAAGCTTTTTTTATTTTTTTGGTGTGTGTTTGCATATTTCTATGTCTGCTCTCGTGTTTGAACAGTCTGTCTGGTTTGGTAAGGAACAATGTGTCCAATTCTTTTTACTGTTTTTCTGTTGCTGGTTAAATCCTTAAACTTGATGTGGGCAGGTTTAGCAGTAAAAACCAGTTAAACCGAATAGACGCAGACAGAAAGAGACACTTCAATTTCCATTTCCTGTGGCTTTTCTTCTAAAAGCAGCGCTGCGACGTTCTCGCGCTTGCATGTGCAATGCATTGCCACATCCTCTGTTGTCAGAAACAAACTGAATTCTCACCATTCTCTGCCATTTAAAGCTTAAAAACCCTAGCTATTGTAAGACAGAGAATAGGAAAGGTCATAATTACATTTACCGTGCATACACAGACACCCCACACAAATTTGTGGTGAAACACCAGCATGAGCTTTTACATAAACACACTAGGCACTGCTAGGCCACATCTACGTGTGTTTGGTGTAAAATGATTTTAGGATGATTTTGGGGCTAGATGTTAAATGTACAATGGTCAGATCAACTAAAAGGACTAACTGTAGGTTACAGAGAGTTTGCATCTTTTTAAAACTATAATTCTTTTTAGGTGGTCTACTTTCACATTTAAGATTATAGAGACCAGAATAGAGATTGTTAGGGTGCTCTATTTTTATTTATTTATTTATTTTTGGGAGCTGTAAAAATCCACTACACTAGAAGCAGAATCTATCACAGACGAGGCATGTTTTTTTGGAATAAAAAAATTAAGTTACTATCTGCAGTGATCTGTTTTTCATTCCTTAAACAGAATGAATGGGGCCCTACCTTGCTCAAAGTTTGGCATATATCTTATGGAAGTGTTTTTGTCATAAGTCTTTGTCTTCAGGCTTCTGTTTTCCTCATTTGCTTGATCAAATGTCCTTCGAAGTCTCTGAAGTGGACCTCTCAACCTCTTGACAGATGCAGATGTACAGTGTCCAACTGCCTCTGGTTCAGCACACCGTTCATACCCAAAATAAAGCCAGAGAGACAAGACATCTGGCATTTAAGGACTTTTTTTGCAGCTCTTTCCTTTTGAGAAGCTTGCAGAGTGAGTTTAGATGACTCAACACTTAATTTAATGTAGGGATCTTCTGAAACAGAATAATTAGTATTACCAATAGTGCTCCAACCCAATCTCTTGAAAGTTCATATAAATAGTACACCAAATAAAATCAAAAACTTGTTTGATTTAATATGCAAAAAATTGACCATGCAATGGGTATGATTAGGGGGGTAGATGCATTTCATATGCATGGCAACAAATTTCATATCTCATGCTCACAAGTTGTTGTTGTTGTTGTGTGTGTTTTTGTTTTGTTTTTTGCGTATCAGTACCAGTTTTCGTTTTTATTTGCCGACAATTGCCTTTTGTAGAGCATTCTTTGCGTCTCTTGCAAGACACTTAAGTCCGAGCACTCACTCTCGTCTTCTTGTGAGAGGGGAAATGCACTCTTGGTGGTCTTGGGTAACGGATGAGCATATTTTTAACCTTGCTTTCTGTTCCAGAAAGTTTATTTGAGCGACAAATCTTTGTCTTTGCTTAAATCTTATAAACTTGTATGTCTTCTGACAAACGTTCAGCTCTCGTTTTCATCACTCGTGGTTTACCATTGCAGTGGCATTTTGATTAAGTGAAATCAAGAAAAGTGGCACGTCAACATCATCAGCCTGTAAGTTTGATTTATTTTACACAACGGCTGCTCTTCTTGAGTCAGTCAAATGAACCCCTTTTTATAGATGCTTTGAATTTTCTCTCACACGCACAACAAAACCAAAACATGTTTTTCTGTATGTGAAAGGCTGTGAGGATTTGACCCTGCACATGTGTGAGCATTAACAGACCTCTTTGGGGTTTGTTTTGCTGCCGTTACTTCAGAAGACTTGAGAGTGGAGGGTTTATTCCATTATAGGGTGAAGGGCTTGAGTTGTTGTGATCTGTTTGATTAAAAGGGAACGAAAGGTTCCCAATATCCCAGTGTCCTTACTTTTATAAGCCTCTAGTTGCTCATCTGATAAGCGATACCCAGAATCCCCTGTTTATACAGCTGGATTCAGCTGTTATGTAACACACACACCCCACACACAAATACATGCAGACTCTTCACTGTAGATGAAATGAACGTGTGTGTGTGTGTATTGGATAGGGTTTGTGTGTGCAGCCCAAAATCCACTACACATGGCCCTGATTTTCCCAGTCTTTCATCGCCCAAAGGAGTATCCGCCTGCAAATCCTCATGGTCATGGTAACCCTTGCTATGGTTATGCAAGGATGAAGTTTTCCCTCCGTCAAGTCTCCGCTAATTTTAATAATTAGCTGTCTTTTTGGAAAGGCCTTATATAGTGTAAAGAAAGTAGTGCAAGCACCTGGCATAGAGTTCTAACCACTCTACATATGGGTGGTGTACCTATGTACTGTTGGCTTCTTGGTAAAGTTATTGTTTTACTGAGCTCATTATGTGCTTTATATGGCTTAAATACTGATATCAGATGGGACAATGAAACGCACCTCACCCCGTCTCTGAAACTATTCTAGAATGGTTGAGGGTGTGTTTGTGTCTTTTTGGGCGTCTCTAATCGTAGATGTATTTAATAGAACTTTTTGGTGGTGCAGTAAAACACAATTTTGTGATTTGAGATCTAAATTGTAATCCTCTCGCTCTTTTTCTGTCTTTCAGTGCTGCCGGAGGTGAAATTTTTAACCAGTGTGTTGCTGAAAATGACGAGGCCTTCACAGAGAAAGACGTCATCCGATTGGCCAGGCAGATTCTGATGGGTGTGACCTGTCTCCATCAAAACAACGTTGTTCACTTGGACCTTAAGGTAACTACACTGTTTGTATGTTTGAACACACACACAATAGGTATTCAACCAAGAGGCCTGAAATGTCTGTCTTTCTGACCATTCTTGGCAGCGTGGGACTGAATCAAAACAGTTTTGTTGTAACTAAAATGCCTAAAAGTCACTTGAGGGCTAAAACATCTCTGCTATCCCTAGTGTGTGTGTGTGAGACTTTAAATGCATGTCCAAAGTAATTGATTAAATCGCTGTATTATGTCTGTGGGTGTAACAAAGAAAAGAATTACAAAGAGTTTCCCCTCTGTTCTCTTTTGGGCTACAGTACACCCTGGAATTATTATTATTATTATTATTATTATTATTATATTTTTTATTATTATTTTTATTATTATTTTTGGTTTAACAATATTTATTGCATAACTACATGAGGTGGAGGTTAGCAAAAAAATTTATGGAACCGAATGACGTTTCATAACGTTCTTGAGACAAATAACCAAGCCTGTTTGAACAAACTGTTATAATAACACCAAGTGCTTTAGTCTAATTGCAATGTTGCTTATTTCATCAAGCGTGCCCATTCAGGTGTGTAAAAGCTTTCAACGGATCCAGTCTTTCAGTTCTGTGCCTCGGGACATTAGACTGAAAGAAAGCATTTGATTTTTAGTGAACCTATTGTGTGGATGTTTGAGTGGAAAACGTTAAATAATTGGTTAATAGGGCATTTAAAGAAGGGTACGTTTCACAGGTGACTATTGTATTCAGTTAAAAAGTAAATAAATCTTAGTAGCAGTCATTTTTATTATTATTTGGGAAACCGGTTCTGCTCCCCTGTACTTCACTGTTTTCTCGTTCTCACACTCGTAATGTCTTCTCCAGCCTCAGAACATCCTGTTGACGAGTGCTCAGCCGCTGGGTGACATCCGTATCGTTGACTTCGGCTTGTCTCGGCGGGTGGACAGTGTGTCAGAGGTACGGGAGATCCTGGGCACTCCCGAGTATGTGGGTGAGTCGGACTTCCTTCATTAGCAAACCTCAAATCCTCCCGCACACAGCATTACTGCTGCTAAAACGGATGTGTGAAGTCTTATTGGCACAGTATAGTGATGAAGAGGGGCGAACCGAAAGCTTGTGTAAAACTAGTGAAACTTCATGTGAATGTTGACTTGCTTGTGACTCCCTCAGTCTTAGAAATTCACTAGAAAAAACAAGCAGACCCACATTTCCCAAAAGTGCATGTGTCAGGATTTTATTTTGGTTATTGAAAACCTTAGTATCAGACTGATGCAACACTGAAAATTGTGTGTAGCTGTGTTGTGAAAGGTAATAAGACGTTTGTTTCCCGCTTTCCTTCAGCCCCTGAGGTCCTGGACTATGAGCCCATCAGCACAGCTACTGACATGTGGTAAGTTGAACTCTTTGAGTGTCCAGAGTCCAGGTGTGTGTGATTTTAAAGAGAGAAAGAGTTTGTGGTATTTGACCCACACAAGGTGTTTTATAAATGTTATCTATCGTTGTGGTGATATCTAGATAAACTGGCCTATAAAAGCAGATACAAGTTGCATGATGCATTTCTGTAATCTAGCAGTATAATAAATGTGCCAGTATTTATCTGCATGGTAAAAAGTCAGCAGTTTACAGCCCTCTGGTAATCTAGAACGTTCCCAAGAGAACGTTCACATTTTACTTGACGTAAAAAGTGATTTTCACGGTCATTGTCCCTTTCCCCCCCATCATTCTTTAAACAGGTTTTGACTCATTCAATGTAGTATTTTTTTTTTATTATTTAATGCTTGAAGCCCAAGCTGGTTTCCTGGCCTTAGCCTGCTTAAGAAATGCCCAAAATCCAAAACCAGTCAGACTATAAGGGAGATAAACTGAAACCAGCTTTTTGTTTTAGCAGTTCAGGATAGGTTTATTGATTATGATCACATGATAAAATGTCAATTTTGACAATGTGTTTATCTGATCTGTGTCTGTTTTTCCTCTAAAGGAGCATTGGGGTGCTGATTTACGTGATGCTCACAGGGGAGTCGCCTTTTCTGGGAGAAGAAAAGCAGGAGACCTTCCTGAACGTCTCCCAGGTCAATGTGGACTACTCTCAGGACGTCTTTCAGGACATCTCTGACCTCGCTGTGAAATTCATCCAGTCCCTTCTCATCAAAAACCCCAGGTTAGAATACTAATTTATGAATATGGAAGTGAAACAACATTGTGATGCTCTAGTTTTGTTTATTGAAACTCACATAACCTGATTAATGGACTGGCTTCAGTTGGCTCTGCTCCAGACATGTAATCTCACGCTTCAATCGCTCATTAAAATGTAATGGACCCTGGGTCTTGAATATACTGTGAAATGATACGTGCAGGCTTACTTTTTCCCGCTTCCCTGTGCTCTTTTGCTTTTAACTGATGAAAGGTAAAAGCTTCAGCAGTCCAGATCTTCCGCCATCACTGCTAAATGAGAACTGATAGTAGCACGGCCTCTGATCCAGGACTATAATCTGCACTCCATAAAACTTAATGCTTGTAGATCATCGCACTGAGAAACCAGGAAAAATGATAGCTTAAAGCAATGTGGAAAAATTCCTCGGAGTGTGAGTAATTGTGAAAGGAAAAGTCTGGGAACATAAACGATAGAGTGAGAAGAGAAAGTGTTTTTTTTTTTTTTCGTTTTTTTTTCTTTTTCTTCTCTCTCCCCTCAAACTTTTGTAATTTTCACACTAGGCCAATTTTATGATTTTTCTTCACTTTATTTTGCATTACTTTTTTTTTCCATGCGTGTTTTTTTTTTTTTATTATTATTATTAGTATTAGTATTAGTATTAGTATTATTATGAGTATTAGTATTTTTTTTAATACCGGTCTATTATATAATAACACCCTATCATTTATTCATTTATTTATTTTTTTGGGTTACATTTTTATTTATTTTTTTAAATGTAAATAAAAAATATTCCCAATAAAATTATATATATACTTTTTAACCCTATTTAACTTATATTCTCTTGCTTCCCCTAAATTTTAAATGAATAATTAAAATAGTCTGACACGTTGTTTGAATATTTTTCTCCTCCCTTTTTATGCATAATTTATTTTATTTACTCAAAACGTATTATTTTCCTGCAAAACATTACAGATAACATTTACTAATTCAAGGTTTTTTTTCAGATTTGTTCACTATGCATATGTGTTAATATTTTTTTCCCTCTTTCTCTCTCTCTCTCTAGAAAACGAGCGACAGTGGAACAGTGTCTAAATCATCCCTGGTTAAGGCTGGACTCCCATCACCACGCTGTGGAAACCCCTCTAGATGAGCAAGAAGCCAGCCAATCCGAATCGGAGCCTGAAAGTCCCATCCCTTCCCCAGAACTTCTCGTTATCCCTTCATATCCCACATGCCCAGGCCAGGGGGAGCTGAAGACGGGACGGGACACTTTCAGTTTCACAGAACCGTTCACACCTCGTGCCGAGATACAGCAAGAACTCATGTGTTGAGCAGTAGACTTGATCAGTCGGAGAGACCAAAAGACTCAACCTGCCAGACTGGTTTGGCCTAGTTTGGACTGGACAGCGGCGGTCTACTCACTTGTATATGTGTGTGTGAAGTCGTCTTGTCGTCTTGTGTGGGATACAGAGCCGTCCTGGTCTGTGAATGTGAGTTGACCTCGCTTCTGACCACAGAGGTGTGCGCGTGTGTCTATAACAGATCTGAATGAGATTTTTAAAGCCCCTTAATAAAGCATTCTTAAGCTCTTGATCAAGGTTCTTAAGAACTCAATGGATTGTTTATACTTTTAGAGTGGACTGAACCTTCTCTGCTGTCTGTTCTTGGTCTTAAACTCAAGTCAGAGTCTCCCCAGGAAGTGCCTGCTGCATTGTAGGAAGGAAATGGAAAGCTCTGATTAATCGACTGATTTATTTTTTTTTCTTCATTGAACTAACGTATTATGTAAAATATTATAAAGAACTTCAAAACGGTGGATTTATCATCATCATTCTGCTTCTTGAGAAGTGGCACCTGCATTTTAATGAACTGTTTCACAGAGACTACTTTTGTTCTAGCACTTTTGGTGGGAATCAGTTTATTCTCAAATTTCCCAACAAGCACATTTAAGTAGTTCAACATAGCATGGTCATGCATAGCCACTGTTTGTTTGGTTTCTCACACCATTTCTTTACCACTTCCCCCCCCCTGTTCTTATTCATAAGTTTGCTGTAATTGCACAAATGTGTTGTACCATTGTTGTTTTCGAGGGCTAATCTTGCCTTCATGTAATATATTCTATGTTATTTTTGTGACTGGTGATGCATCATGGGTATCGAGAGGTAAATTTTCCAAGTCATCAGTGATGTGGGCCACTCAAAGTCTTGTGAGATTTGAGCGTTTTAGACAGTTGTGGGAGATGTTTGTGTTTTCAGAAAAATGGAGTGCAGCAAGACAAGAGGCTTTGATAATTGTATGTTTTTGTTTTTTAAAAAAAAAAAGAATGTTAAAAGTATTTTTCTACAGTTGTGGTATTTTATGATTAATATGAGAAAAGAAATTGTAATATTAATTTAGATTATTTTTTAACTGGTTGTGCTTATAAAAGTTTGCACTTGCGTCCAGTTTGGACTACTTATGTATTATTGGCATGCCTGGCAAAATATTGAAGAAAATAAATGATCTTTTTGTATTAAACTTATGAAGAGTCTGTATTTTATTTTATCTCAAATTTTGGGGTTGTGAACAAATTAAATTGATATCTTCTCTATTTCAACACATATTAAAGAAAAAGTTATTTTATTCCTGTGCGGCAAAGCTGAATTTTAAGTATCATTACGCCAATCTTAAGTGTCACATGATCCTTCAGTAATTATTCTTCATTATTATGATTTGCTGCTCAAGACCCATTTCTAATCCATGTTGAAAATCATTATTCTGCTTGATATTTCATAGAATCCATCATTGAACATGCTTAAGAAGAACAGCGTTTATTGAAGGAACACTCCACTTTTTTTGGAAATAGGCTCATTTTCCAACATCCCTAGAGTAAGACAGATGTGTTTTACCATTTTTGAATCCATTCAGCCGATCGCCGGGTCTGGTGGTCCCAAAATTAGCATAGCTCAGCATAAATCATTGAATCCGATTAGACCAGCTAGCGTCACACTATAAAATGACTAAAGTGTTTCGATATTTTTAAATTTATTTAAACCTCCTCTTAAAACTTGACTCTTCTGTAGTCACATTGTGTACTAAGACTGGCGGAAAATGCAAAGTTGTGGATTTTCTAGGGCGATATGACAAGGAACTATACTCTCATTCCGGCGTCTGGTCACTACGAGTACCTGGTGATGCCCTTCGGGTTACCCAACAGTCCATCAGAGACGAGGCATCGAATACGAGGGTCGGCGCAATCTTGTCCCAAAGCCAGGGAGATCCTGCTAAACTCTATCCATGCGCCTATTTCTCTTGCAGACTCAGTGCAGCAAAACATAACTATGACGTGGGTGATAGTGAACTGCTGGCCATGAAATCGGTGAAAAGCGTTGGAGGAGTGGCGGCATTGGCTTGAGGGTGCCAAGGAACCTTTCCTCATGTTACTCACTGCCCAAGCTACCTACCGCATGGGAGATGGCTCAAGTCCTGATGGAGCAATTGTTTCATTTTTATGGTCTTCTCGAAGACATTGTTTTGGATAGAGGGCCACAATTCAGATCTCGAGTGTGGAGGGCATTCTACTCGCAAATGAACATCAATTTGAGTCTCAAATTGGGGATATCATCCAGAGTCCAGCGGCCAGGCAAAAAGACTTAATCAAGAGCTAATTTGATTTCTCTGTTCTTACTCCCACAACAACCAGAATGACTGGAATCAATTCCTTTTATGGTCTGAATATGCTCAGAACTCCTTGCGTAAAGCTGCCACTAACATGATGCCATTTCAATGTGTCCTGGGATTCCAACCACCCCTATTACCTTGGTCAGGTGAACCATCAGACTTACCCTCCGATGACTGGTTTAGGCGCAGTGAATAAACCTGGGATGTCGTGCATGTCTATCTCCAAAGAGCCATCCGGCGGGTTACCGCTCAAGCTGATTGCCTTCGTCTGCCCAATCCCCCATACGAAGCCGGAAAATGGGTCTGGCTCTCCACCAGAGACCTTCGGTTGCACCTAACATGCAGAAAGTTGAATCCAAGATAATTGGGTCCATCCAAAATCATTAGACAAATAACCCCAGTGTCTTACTGTTTAGAGTTACCTTCAGAATACAAAATCTCACCCACTTTTCATGTCGCTGCTGAACCCGACGGAGAGAGGGACCAGGATGAGGTCGGGCACCCGATGTCCCTCCCCTGCTACAGAACGGAGAGGAGATATACCAGATCCACGAGATTCTGGACTCTCTGCGCCGAGGCAGGGTACTCTAGTACCTTATCGATTGGGAATAGCTTTGGACCCGAGGAACGGTCATGGGTTAACTCTCATGACATGCCTCTGTGGCTCTCTCTGGACATCAGCAGCGGGGACCTTTGCCAGAGTTTTAACATTCCTACCAGGACTCATTAAACCTGTGTATCTTTGCATTTCCGCCGCCAGGTGTTTGCTATTATCTGCGTTATATAAAAGCTGACTTTTCGTAAAGTAGACGTGAAGTCTTGATTGCCCTAGGTGTAATTTCTGAATGTTTTGCCTCGTTTGATTCTCTGTGTATTATTTGGACTGTTTATTGGATTTTGATTTTCGCTGCCTGCCTCGACCTTATCTGCCTATTTGATCGACTATGTCTCTATACCTGTCTGCCTGTGTTTACAATCTCTGCCTGTTTGACAACGATTAAAAGCTGCAAATGGATCCGAAAGTCTCTGGTGATTCGTTACACGTAACGTTACCATCTCTAATTCCAGTTTGAAGCGTGGATCATTTATTGCAACATTTAATGTAATTTTCATGTTTAAGAATCTGTCATCTTGGAAAATAATTTCTTGCTACTGCCTGCTGACTTGGTTTTAAAGCTATATTATTATCCAATTTTGGAGCGTAAAACATCTTAAGAAGCACACATTTAAGTCAGAAAAAGAAAAAAAATTCTTGGGGGAATATTACCCCGAACCCCGATAATAATCAAACTACATCTGGGCTAAGCCCTGAATGTTTAGACTGTCTGGCTCTGCCCCTGGTGCGACCTAACGTTATTTCAAAATTATATATAAAACCAATCTTATACACTGAAATAAATGAAACTTTCTTCAGCAGTTAATAAATATGTGTGTTCTGTAGTGGATCACTGGAACTGCTGATGTCTGTTGCTATATGTGATATTGTGCATTTAACTAGTCTACAACCTTTAATTGGTGCACTAATAAAAGATAAAAAAACAAATGCCAGTGATATTCCTAATTTTTAAGATGCTCTGAAACCATGTACTGAATGAATGTCAGGTTTTTTTACTGCATTTTATGTAATTCACTCCTCACAGAATCTTACTCCAACTGTGGTAATAAAGACTCATTTTGTGAGAGCAGCACTGCAGATTTTCCTGATGGTGAGGAGCTATATGTGCTGACAAACATTACAGAAAAGCTGTATATATATATATATATATATATATATAGTATACAGTGCACTATTTTTCTGTTGTATCTGTTGGGTATTCAGGAGGACATGATCAAGCTACATACAGATGTCTTGAGTCTTATCAATTTCTCAAAATGTGTGTTTTAATCTGTGAACTACAATTAGAACAAGAATGTTGTCATTGAATGTGATGTACATTCAATTTGTAATTAAATTTGCTCGTTTTAATTGTACTATTTTTGAGGTACATGAAATGTGAAATTTAAGGTTCAAAGATATTTGAGTCACATTTGAAGGTTGGTGGTGTATAAAAGTATTAACACTGGTGTGTTTTGCAGGATTTGAATTTCGATGTGTAGTATTGATTATTTAAAATGATTATTTATTTAACATTTGGATATTGTACTTGATGTACTGATATTGTCAATAAACAATGTTGGATATGTATTTGTTTTAGTCTTCAGTTTATTAAATAATTAAAAATCTCAATAGTATTACAATAAACAGGTTGGTGGGGGTGAGAGGGGGGCATTTATTTTTTTATTAAAGAACTGAAATTAGAAAAATGGTACAGCGAAAACACCCAAGGTGGTTCCTGACCATTCTTAATAAAATGGTTCTTCCAGGAACCGTTAAAGCTCTTCAGAGAACTACCCCTTTAGAAAGAGTGCTTAGAAAGGTATACTGCAGTCAAGAGGACATCTTTTATGGGAAGTCCATGGTTATTATCTAAAGACAAAGGTCTAGTTCTGCTTGTGTTACAACAGTGTGGTTTTGTTGACATCTGTGGATGTGACAGATTGACAAGCAGATCTGTCTCCTATTAAAAATGTATTACTCATAAGGAGAACCAGACAATAATGCCTATGGATTGATAAGCAGCTTAAGTCTTGTATCAAGCAAGATACAACAAAACATTTTTTCAAACAAAACTTTAACAATATCCTTAATTTTCAAATGATTAAATATTCTATTTAAAAACAGTTGATGTGACAATGAAACATGACTCTCTTCCAACTTTTTTGGACTCTGTTGAGTATTTTTATAATATATAAATAAAATAATTTAAATAAAAATATAAATAATTTATAATATTTACAAAATACAATTAGGCCTAAATTGGTCGATGAAAAGATTATTATAACAGTAACAGATTATTGGAAAAAAATGTTTGGAGAGACTTCTATTCATCCGATTTTGAGATGTGGGCATTGCAAATTTGTTGGCAGGTAAATAGGGGCTTTCAAACCTTTAATAATTCCTAGGACTATTGACGGAAATACCTGTTTTTTGTTTAGCATTGCAGTGACTAGGAACAGATTTAGTTCTATGAACTCTGTTTGAGGGAACCTAATATGCTCCTACTTCAGAGTAGAGTCTAACACAGTTTTATAACGACTGTTGGTGACGTTGGAATACGCTAACTGGCCAAACACATACAAAGCCCCAGGATTTTTAAAAAGCTGTGTAATCATGACAAGACAAAAGTGAGGTTGCAGGGGTTAGTTTAAGTGGACTAATTAAATGAAGAAGTCCTATAAGTGTCACCTGTCACCACGTGTCCAGTTCGAGCCAGAGCCCTTTTTGTGTGGAGTTTGCATGCCTCATGTGTGTCAGTGTGGGTTTCCTTCACAATTCAAATACACGTCTTATGCAAAGATATATATGCATAATGTTTTTTTTTTTTATCTAATGCTGACTTTACTATAGTATAGCTAACTACTATAAACAAATTTGTTTTTGAAACTGGAGAATCTTCAACTTTGCTGTTTCAAAGTTGTTCTGGATGCTTATTCAACAACGGACCCTCAGGAGTTCACTCACTTTCACTTTCAAGATAACACATCACTAACATCATACGTTGTAAGGTGTCTAGAGAGCACGATGTTAAAGGACATAGCGTCCCTCTGCCCTCTCGACGAACATTGCCCTGACACACAGCGGTTAGGTGAGTGAACTTCCGGTGGAGTCCACAGCCTCCTCTGTTCTGCGTGCGTGGCGAAGGCGGGACGCGTGACGTAGGCCGGCTGGAGCTCGAGGTGTTTATTGTTCCTTCCCGTCGAGGAGAGAAAAGGGCTGGCTTAACGGAGGCATATATCACACACACTTTCCCTGCGGTTTTAGCTTCAAGGAGCCATTTTAGTAAGGCCAAGACAGGTTGATACGGGACCGGTTGGCCATGGCGTACGCGTATCTCTTCAAATACATCATAATCGGAGACACGGGTAAGCAGCGACGCCGAGCCTCTTATTTCCGCAGTGCTGGAGTCAATGACGTGGTTCAAGCAGAGGCGCAAGGGGTGGGAGGACTGACAACCTGTTTTTCTCTGTCTTTCTCTCCATCTGCCTCATTAGCTCTTAGCATTAGTATTATCGCATACGTAAAGTCGTTTCTTAAGCGTGCGTTTCGTGTCACAGCAGCGGTGTGCGGTTATAAGGCTGTCACGGTCTTTTGTTTTCGCCTGGGTGGGGGGAGGTAGCAGGCAAGCTAACCGCTGCTTCACATCAGCTGTCTGCCTCAATAACAACAGCATCCTCGCTTTCTATTAGCATGACATGTAGAGCGAGAAAGCGACATGCTGTGTACGTGTCAGTGCTTCTAGCCAAGTGTTCTCTTGCATTGCAAACATATTCTTTTTAACCCAACTAAAGGCCACAACAGCCTGGCTAATGTTAGTTAGCCAGTGTCGCTAGCAGCTATTTACTCTTTTCTGAAAATGGCGTTGGCTCATCAAAGTAAAAACACGTTTAATATGCAATTTTTCTTGCAATGCAGTCTCACATTGATCAGTCAGGTTCATACAGTTTGTGTTTTGATGCTGGTAATCCCGTATAATTGTGGCCTGCTAGTGTTTTCACCAGATTTCTGTCACTGTAGGCCTGTCCCCCAAGAGATACGGCAACAGCAGAAATATGAATTTCTTCCTTCAAAAGAGCGATTCTGTCGTTCAGTTCCGCACTGTTATCTTTTGTACAGTATTAATATTTTGCTAGACAACAACATAAACACGTTAATATAAAGCTAATGATGTTTAATTCCATTCAACATTGTTCATATGATTTTTGCATCCCTTTTATTCCAGGTTACATCTTTTATTTTCAGACCCACTTTGTATTAAGTGTCTTTAACTAACCACATACTACATTAACTATTTGATACAATGTATTCAATGTGCACAGACATGTTTTATGTTAAGTTTGTATTATAAAAACAAAAAAAAAACATTCACAATTAATTAAACCGTAGAGTAATTTTTGAAGTAACTTTTGTAATTACATGGTTGACACCACCAGTACACATTAACCTAAACTCCATAAAATCTTTCTCTCTGTATATATTGTCTTGAGTACACTTAATATAAAGTAGGCCTTTTCCCCAAATAATGCATTTTTCTTCCCCCACATATGATAATCTTATGCTCAGTGTTTTTCTACTTTGGTACGGACTTTATTCAGTTGCAGGACCGACTTTGTAGGGAGGATAAGGAAAGAAGACTTATTTGTCTGCTTGCTTGAATGCATCTTGAAACTGGGGTCTTTTGTGCTGCAAATGTGACTAAACAAGCTTTTCATCGACAGAATAATAGGTAGGATTGCTTTGTTTGCAGACAAGCCTCTTTCCTGCCTCATGTGGAGACTTACTGTAGGTGGTGCGCAACATTTTTTGGAAAACTTAAAAATGTTTTATGTCTTTTTCTTTCCATCTAAGAGTGTCTGTCGGTCTGAGAATGCTAAATAAATGAGTTAAGGAGTAATACACCCCAAAACTATTTTACTTACCCCTTTGGGCATTTCAAACCTTTATGACATTCTTCTGTGGAACGTAAAATAAGGTATTTTGAATTATGATGGTAACCAAACAGTTTTGAGCATCATAGACTTCTATCATATGGTCTAAAACACAAGTCAGAAGAAAGTCAGTCATACAGATTTGGAACAACATGAGGGTGAGTACATTTTTGGCTGGAGTATCCATGTAATCTTGACAACTATGCCTTGGGACAGGTTGTGCTATAACATCTGATGACCCGTATGTTATGAAGGCACTGCACAGACACTTCTAGAGTGATTTTCTTCTTTTTGTATCAGGCCTTGGACTGTGATCAAGTCAAAACCAACCATCATAGACTCTTCTATCCCTAATGCTTTTCACAAAATGCTCAACAGCAGTAAATTTGGCTTGTGACAGTCAGTTTTTAGGCAGTTGTGTTTGTAAAAGTGATGTGTAAACAGGCTTGTGCCTTTGCATGTTGCTCAACCCAGGTCAGATGATGCTCAACTGCAACTTGATCTCGCTGGTCATTACAAGGCATCGTGAGATTTCATCTAGCAGCTTCTGTGTTCATGCTTAAGGTGTTTGCAGTGTTAAAACTGGCAGAGGTTTTACCAGATTTCTAGGACAAACTACTTTTTATATTTGTATAGATCCATTCAGCTGAAACTTCCATTTAGTTACCCACATCTGGGAATAAAATAAGTATATGTAACGCTGGACCACAAATTAAGTCGCTGAGGTATTTATAGCAATAGTCAAAAATGTATTGTTTGGGTCAAAATTACTGCCAGAAATAGTTATCCAAGTAAAGATCATGTTGCATGAAGATATTTTGTGGATTTCCTACTGTATCTTTTGATTAGTAATATGCGTTGCTAAGAACTTCATTTAGACAGAATGATTTAAAAAGATTTTCTCAGTATTAAAATTTTTTGGCCTTAGGTTTCAGATGTTTAAATAAGTGTATGTCTGACAAAGCTTAACAAACCATATATCAAGATATATTTTTGAACGACCTATGATTGGTTTTGTGGTCTAGGTCCACGTATGTGATTGGTTTGACATATTTTTTCCCCTCTCTCTGAAAGTGGTGCATGCATATTTGCAAACTTGTTTCAACCCTTTAAACCAAAACCAACTCCTCCCTATTAGTCAGATTTCAGTTTATGGTCATGACTATAACGGCATAGATATAATTCTAGATTAAAGTGATAACATCCTGCTTTTCCCCAGATTATTTACATTGTCACAGTTATTCACAAGAGACTATACAAAAGTCAACAAGTTATTGTACATAATAGTTACTATATTATTCAGTATGTTGAGTCAGTGTAGTCTGAACATGAGCAACATTGTGTTGTCTCCCTGCATCTCTCTTGTGAGCGCTCTTTGAATGCTGCTTGTTTGCTTCTCAACAGCTGTTGCTCATGGTAACGCCTCCTCCTAATGTCATAAGCATTTAACCTGTTTGCGTATCATGGCAGATCTTCTAATCTCATTTTGGGGATGGGTTTATTCAGATACGACAGTAATATAAAATGTCCTAAAAAAATAAATGTGAGATGTTTATATATATATATATATATACATATACATATACATATATACATTTTAGTTTTTGATCAACATTACACACTGAAAATTTAATAAGGTAGACATCTTTGTTTTTGTTATATATCCATCAGTTAAGTGGTCTTCAGTGCTGTATCAAACTTCTCTGTCCTAATGTGCATAGCTTTAATTATTTCCCTGATATTGATCTCCATGCACAAGTTATTTATTTTATTCTCATTCAATTTAGCAGCAGTGATGAGATGGTTTTACAATGGCTTTAATTAAACCTTGTATGTTTATGTACATTGTTAGGAATTAAGATGAAAGTGGAAGGCCTATTCTATGCACACAACAGAAATAACCCTGTCACTTTTTAAAAATGTTCAATTATAGCCTGACTTGATGTAACGAGAGAGAGCAGATGTATAGGCCTGAGGCTAATTGTGGCTATTCATGTGTGACCCTCTGTGTTTGCTTTGCAGGTGTGGGGAAGTCGTGCCTATTATTACAGTTTACAGATAAGCGCTTTCAGCCAGTGCATGATCTCACTATCGGTAAGGCTCTTTTAACTCAACCACATATTCTCTCATTAATTAAAATGGCAGGAATGGGTCTCATTAGCACAGGAAGCAGACTGGTGCCTGTCTCCTTCAAGTGTTTTTGTAAGAAACCCTCTGTAAGCACATAATAGGGAAATTTGGGGTTTGGATAAACGGGCTCTATGTATTCAAATTTATTGAAAGTTGGCATTTGATAACTGTATTGTCAAGTTGTTGTTTTTATATCACTAATGCTTTATAATGTAAGATCAGTACTACTGATTAATAGTGTTGAATCCAATCTAAGGTGATGCGTTTAGTGCCCTGTGGTGTCGCATGAGTCACGAATCAAGCTCTGTGTTTATTTGTCTCGACAGGTGTTGAATTTGGAGCGCGAATGATCACTATAGATGGCAAACAGATAAAACTTCAGATCTGGGATACGGTAAGAATTAAATTGTGTTGATTTTTCGTGCACTTTTTTTGTGTAGAAAATGACGTTACTGTTTTGGTCTGCTGCTTTAAATCTCTGTGTGGTTGAGGTTGGTTAGACCTTAGTAAAAGATGTTACTATGGCTGATACATGAAACTAACACAGTTCGAGACAGTTGTTGTTGTTTCTGTGGGAATGTGCATTTCCTGATCAGGCAGATTTGGCCATGCAAAAATGCTAATGCAGCAATATGCCTGAGGCTGCTCGTGGGAGTTCAATTCTACTGCCAGGTCGCTTTGAGCCTGTCACATGACATTGAACCTAAATGTCATGTGACTAATGACTATAGAGACACAAGAAAATGATGCCATGACAATGCTAGTTACCACCAAAACAAAGTCCCATTTAGTTTACTAGTAACTATCATGAGCTCGGCGGTCAATATCGCCAGACCAAGAGAAATGTACCAACTTTTAACTTTCTAAGTGCCCTCCTAAAATGATCAGCTGTAAGCAGAATAAACCTTAATCTCTGGCTTCGTCCACATGCTTTCTAAAGCCCTGCCCTCCAAAGACATGTCAACAAACCTGATGTCATGTTCAGAATGATTTCCAGGGAGAAAATGTTTCTAACTAGTTATTTTTATGCTGTGGGCTGCTCACCTGGGCCTTTATTTATGGTTTACAGCAGCTGTGGCTACCACAAAACATCACTACCTTTACGTACCAGCCAAAACAGTAAAAAGCTTAAATTTAGAATATAATCTCCTTTTCAAAAAGTAGGTACAATATTTTAAGTCTTTACACACTCTCTTTGCCTCATATGTTCCCCAAGTCTGCATTTATTTAATCAAATATTGATAAAAACTGCAATATTGTAAAAAAAAAAAAAAAAAAAAGTAATTAATATAATATATTTTAAAATGTAATTTGTTCATGTGATGGTCAAGGTGAATTTACAGCATCACTATTAATGTCTTCAGTGCACATGATCTTTAGAAATCATCTAATATGCTGCTTAAGAAACATCTGAAGAAATCATGATGCTTTTTGTCCCCCCCCCAAAGAAACAACTGATAGAATATGTGAAAGAGTAACATTAATTTAAAGTTTTTTCTTCTTTTCGTCACTTTTTATCAATTTAGTAATTTCCTTTAAAAACGCCTTATTCAACGCGTTGAAAGGTTGTTTTCTTTCCCTTTTTTCTGTGATTACAGCTGCAGATCTTCATGGGGAAAGACAGAAAAGAAATATTTGAGTGAATCACACATTTCATGTCTTTCAAAATATGCCTCCCTGAGAAATAGTTTATTTTTATAAGCATTCCTTGTGATTGAGCATGATTGCTTTAAATAGCACAGCTCAGATAGTCTCAAATCTACATGGATCAGTGCTTTGCCATATGTGTATATATGTTTGTACAGTACAGCAGTCAATATTTTGACACATTCAGGAGCAGACTTGTATAAGAAATGAAGTTATGAACAAAGTTGATGAAAGATAAAGTGCCAGCTGCACATAAGCATTTTGTCCAGCAGAGGGAGACGATGCATCAATGAAATTCAATCCATGCTATTGTGTTCATTGCACAAACATTTGTTTTATACATCAATGTCTTGTTTTTTCTTTTTCTACAATTGTGTATATACTTTTTAAAAAACAAATTAAGCTATTTACACCACTTTTATTTTTAATGACATCTCTGCATAAGTTAAAAGAAGGCATGTTAAACATTAAATAAGATGTTTTCCTCATTATCAGCAGTATGCGTGGGTGAGGCTATCTCATGAAAAATCCAGAGTCTGGATAATTAGGGGTAATCACGCAGCGGTTGTTCAGTGTGGTTTTGTTGCGATGATGTCACCTAGATGCTAGCATGTCTTTAAATGCACCGTAAATAATTTATTTCAAGGTTATTTCAACAAGCTGTGTGATAAAGCTAGAGAAGATGGGGGAGTGTTGGATGAAGTAACAGGAGAAATCTGCATGTCTGGCCTTCCTGTAACCTTTCACTTCAGCAGATGGCAGGCATAACGGTGTCATTCATCATTTATTCACAATGGGCTCCATTAACTCTAATGTTAACAGCTGCCCTGGGGAATGGGTTATTGAATTCAAAAATGTGCTCCTGGCTTATTTGCCTGCTGTCAAAGGGGCTGGGTTGACCAGAGGCCATCTTACACTGTGACACGCCGATGAACGGTGACGAGCGGTTTGGACCGGAGTCACGCTCTGGAGAAGCATTGTGGGATGGTGAGACGGTGGTGAGGAAACACTGTGGTCTTTTGGAGCTCGAGTTCCCAGGGCAACAGCAGCCTAGAGGGACTGTGGTGAAGATAGTTTACGCACAGAGTGAAGACGCAAAATACCCAGTGGACATTGTTGGCACCTGATTGTTCCTCATAAACAGGCTTTTACTAGTGGTGTGATCCCTGTATGTGTGTTTCAGGCCGGACAGGAGTCCTTCCGCTCAATCACCAGGTCCTACTACAGAGGTGCAGCTGGGGCTCTGCTAGTTTATGACATCACGAGGTAAGACCTAACTCGCACAACTCTCATGTTTTTGTTTTGCTGTATTGCTTTACTATCTTGTCTGCTCTTGATTCAGTACTTCACTAGAAGTTGTGCACTGCTAGTTTTTTATTGTTTTTTATTTAGTTGGGTGGATGTTTGTTATATTTGCAGAAGGGACACCTTTAACCACTTGACAACCTGGTTAGAAGATGCTCGTCAACATTCCAACTCTAACATGGTAATCATGCTCATCGGAAATAAAAGGTATGTGTACATTTTAATTCTATCCTTTATATTATTAATAATATAATATATCTAATGCATCAGTTTACATTGCATTTACTCAGTTTAGGTTTTCCCTTTTCAATATATTTATTTTTATTGACATGGCTTTTTGAGAAAGCATGAATTTTGGCTAATGCTAATCTTAGATATTAATTTGGTCAAAGGTCAGCATTTGCTTGGGTGATATATAGGTAACTAATATGTAGAAAATGCTACACTATTATTTAAACACATGAGGCCGGTTTCCCGCATGGGGATTAGATTAAGCCAGGACTAGACCTTTGCTAATGTAGGACATTTAAGAATTTTTAAAAACATGTCTTACAAAAATGCATTATCTTTGAGCATTTTAAGACCAAATAATGGCAATAATGTATTTTAAGATATTTCAGTGCAAGCTTTTTCCAGTTTAGACAGCTCTTAACATTAATTTTAATCTAGGACTAGTCTTAAACCCTGTTTGGGAAACTGCCCCATGATGTCTTTGTGTTTATTTTGTTAATGAAATTAATACTTTTTTCATCAAGGACATTCATTAAATAGATTTATATGTATAAAAACAATTTCAAATAAATGCATCTCTTTTTATATTCATCAAATAATCCTGAAAAAATATCGCCATTTCCACAAAAATTAACAATTTGAGCATTGTTAATAATACGAGATTTTTGTTTTTGAAGATCAAATCAGCATATTATCAACGTAGTGACATTGAAGATTGGAGTGATAGCTGCTGATAATTCAGCTTTGCCATGACTGAAATATTAAAGACTTATAGGGCCAGTTTCCCGGTTAGGAATTAGATTAAGCCAGGACTAGACCTTTGCTAATTTCAATAGTTAAATTTTTACTGCATTCCCATTCAAATAAATGCAGCCTTTGTGAGCATAAGAAACTTTCAAATAACAAACTATCTGAGGCCTAACTTCTGAATGCTGTTTTTTTACGGTCTGGTGTAATCAGAATTCAAATCTGATCTGTTTTCTCATGGCAGTGATTTGGAGTCACGGAGAGAGGTGAAGAAAGAGGAAGGCGAGGCCTTTGCCAGAGAACATGGACTGATCTTCATGGAAACTTCTGCAAAGACCGCATCAAATGTAGAAGAGGTGAAACCGCACTTGTGTGGCTTAGAGGTCTTCAGTGCTCATGTCGTGATTTATGTTTGGCTTCTTGTGTGAAAACACATGCACATACATGCATATAGATAACACCCTTGGGACACACAGACTGGGGAGAAAAACATTCGGATCTCTGCAGTGGAAGCCAAGAAGCTAAAGCAGGGCTTAGAGCCGGCTTTAAAAGAATGGGGGTGTTAAATTGTGGAAATCCCTCCCCCATCCTCCCACTATAAGACGCCTCAATGATTAATTTGTCTCATTAGTGTCGTGTGAATTCTCCTGACCCTTCCCCCCCCACCCCTTTATGACGTTTCAATCTCCTTTTTAAGGTTCATGCATATTCATAGATTCCCTGCCACACACACATGCACGGATATGAGTGCACACATCTGCGGCACTCGCTCAGCCATCTCTTTCTCTCTCTGTGGTAATTGAGCCGCAGAGGACTGATGGCTCTGGAGAGCTGAGAGGCAGTAGCACCAAAAAAAGCAAAGCTGCTCTGTTAATTAGGCTACAAAGTGCCAGTAGCAGGGCTTAACACTTTAAAGGTGAGCCATGCACACGGCCATGTTTATTTTCTCTGGGTGACCAATGTGTGCTCCATTCCAATAATAATAGACAACATCACTTTCAGCCAGATGGGGGCACCAACCATCAACGGTACAAACTCCCGACTTTTTGAATATGTCAGGCTGATCTAATTTATTCATGAATTATATTGATTCCAGTATGCGGTATTGTTTTGTGTCCAATATTGGCTGTATTTTGCATTGGTCTCATTGGGGTTCTGTTTAGCAGCTTAAGCAATTGAAGGATGGCATTTTAATCACAAGGATAACATATGGCTCTTTTTGTGTTTCAGGCATTTATCAACACGGCCAAGGAAATTTATGAAAAGATCCAGGAGGGAGTCTTTGATATAAACAATGAGGTAACCCATATGACAAGGAAGCACATTCTTTGTTTGCTGTTACAAGTTAAAAATAATTGGGTCAAGAGGACTTCCTGTAGCATTACACTGAAATCCATTATGTATGGTTTGGTGGGTAGATTCTGAAACTTTCAACACAGGCTTGCTGATTTCCCTATTTAATATACAGAGATTATTAACCACTGAAAAGTAAACACAAACGCTCTGTGACTAGCTTAACCAATGATGTGAATTCTTGGGTTGGACTGAATGATCATCCAAACTTCTTTTAATTAATTTAATCACAGTTCGAGTAATTATAGTACATGCAACTACTACTGCTAATATGACAAACACTTGTTTTTTTTTTTTTGTTTTATTAAAAGAGGTTTAAAAAATGGCTAAAATCATATCCAAGAGTCTCACATCGGATGGTTGATACCCTTTGCACTGTGGGGATGTTTTCCTACAGTAGCCACATTGTTGTCCTCAAATCTATGCAAATTCAGATGTAATGGCAATGGAGCATAGCAGTTATTATTATACAGGTTTGCATGTGATTGCAGGCATTGTAACAGCCGCTAAAATGTTCTGAAATGTAATAGTAGTGAATACTTGCACAATTACAAGTGCATGTACAACTGAAATGAGAGGAAGGAGCAGGAAGATGACTTACCGGTAACGCAGATGGGCTTCAGGGAAAGCTCCACACAAGCCCTCCGGCCCTTCAGTTTCTCTCTATTGGCCGGTAGCCAAAGCGTAAATTCCTCACATCTTGTAAGTTATGGCCAATTTGATGGAGGTGAGCCCACTGCAGCTATTTTACTGCAGTAGTAGGAAAGTTTTTTTTTTTAAAGTTTAGGCATAGAGTCCAAACCGCATCAGCTGATAGAGATCCTGGCCAGGAACCTCAAGGCTCACATGTGAGCTCACCCCAGATCACTATAAATCAGATTTGGCGCAATGTAGTTTCCTGAGAACGTTACAAAAGCGCAGCCTCTCTACGGCGTGTCGGTTTTGAACGCGAGCCCGCTTAAAGGGAAAAGTTGGCACGGAGAGACCTTTGTGTGATGAATGAAAGTGCCACTAGCTTGGGTGTGTGTGTTTTTAAAGCTCTGGCAGGTTTCCCTGCGTCTCTTGTGTTACCGCTGGAATAACACTCCAGAGGTTCTCCTGCCTCAGTGCTGACAAAAGCGGCCCACTAATTCAGGCCTACAGGGGCTGGTATTTTCTGCATAATACAGCGTTATGTGACAGTACTAAATCACCATCATTTCACATGAGCTCTTTTAACTTTTGTGAGGTCTTGTCATCAGAAATGGAAATGAGGGTTTAGGTGTCTCACGTGTGATTTTTATTTGCGTTCGCAGGCTAACGGCATCAAGATTGGACCCCAGCATGCTGCCACCAACTCCACGATGGGCGGCAGTCAGGGAGGACAGCAAGCCGGAGGGGGCTGTTGCTGAGCACTACCCTTTACCCTCCAGTCACTTCCACGTCTCCCTCCGCCCCTTACGTTTCTACTGGACTGGTCGGGCTCACTAACATTTTCTTAACCTCCCACAGCCCAGGCCCCGGATTCAAATCATATGTTAGATGGCTGCCCAAAACAATACAACAAAAAAATATTTATAAGTCTAGGTCCTCTTCAAACCTCCTGACAAACTCCTGAAGCCTGTTTGGGCTACAGCAGACATTATATGGTTACTAGTAAAGAAAAAGACAGGAGCTTTGGAGTTATTATGGTAAATATATATTCATGTTTGTTTCTCAGCAAGTTGTCTTTTTTGTTTTGTTTTGTTTTTTGCCCATTTGACTTCAAGCTGAACTGTATTAAACACTACAAAGTCATCTATAGTATTTTAATCAGTTTATGTGGGCGAATTCAATGAAAACTGTGGTGAACCCTGAAGTCAAAATAAAAGGAACGTAGAGCTGGTCTAAAAAAGGAACAGCTGTTATCAAAGTGAAGAAGTTAAAAGAAGAAGAAAAAAGCAGGACTGTTTTAAATCTGTATTTATCATTCACATTCTGTATATATAGTTATCATTTCTTGCTTTGGTGTACGTTGACCGAGCTAGAATTCTGTACTGAAATTGCTTCAATTCCATACTGTATGAATAGAGCTTGAAACTGCAGCAGTATTGCGATATTTTCAAAACCGCTTCGACACCCATTTTAAGGTAATCTTTTACTTCATTTATTTTAGTTTGGTCCTGCCATCTGCCTTGACTCCTCGTATCCGTGCCCCCAATCCTCCTCCCTGTATAGAAACTCTGGCTCTATATTCCTATTTTAATGCCAAATTTGTGTTTACCTGAGTTCTAAAATTATGGCTTCAGATATGGATCACATCTCTAGAACTAGATCTGCAGTTTGCCTTAAAAGATTTTGGGACTTCAAAAAAAAAAAACCCAATAACATTCATGTTCCACAGGATCATTTCAGTAATTTCGTGCAATTGTGTATTGCAAATGATAACGCTAGACTCACTTATCCATTAGACAGACACTCACGCATACATGCCTATACCTATATATCCATACAAGTCGTCACATATGCATGCATTTGTATGCATATAAATATATCTTTTTGTTTTTTCCTTTCTTCAAAGTTAATTTTCTCCAATGCAGTCGCTGTGTAAAGTCCGTGCAGATCCACATTAATTTAGGTGTCTGAGTGATTGTGTAAAGACTTGCTTTCTCTTGGCACTATGTTGTTAATAGATATATGGTGAACATCTTGTCTGTTGTGAAAGGGGTGTGATAAAGCCAAACCTGGAGTAACTTTGTGACCCTCGACTTTATTTGCTGTGTTCTCAAATTAAATGCTATCACGAAAAAAAATATAATAAAACCTTCTAAACTCAGTTTGTTTGTGTTTCTTTTTCTTTTTTCTTGTGCGACGGGGCTGGTTTTGTAATAGGTTGCATATGACAAACTTTCCGATAAAATATATATTTGCTGTTTTCTTACTAGCAATGTCTATTTTTTTTAGTATAGAAAATGAGCTGAAGTGAAATTATCTGATAATGCATTTTCTAACCACAACGTATAACAAAGCATTGTGTGTGTGATGGCGCCAGAGGAATGCCACAACCCATATGTGTTCACGTGCATATAGATCTGACGTAAAGATCAAAGGCAGGCCTGAACATCCGGGGTACCGCCGCCAGCAGGGATTGGCTGGTTAACGAGACAGGTAAATTCCGCTGTATATGTATAGCTTGTATAATTGTTCCAATAATTGTAAAGTTGTGCATAGAAAAGCAACCACCGCATATTAATTGTCTTGTTTAGTTCTTTTAACTGTTAAAGAAAAATGATTCACAGAAGTCCAGTAAAATCCATTTAAATACTATGTGCACACATTTGTTTATATATAACAGCTGCAGAGCTTCTCTGTCAACACGTCTGGCACAGACATGTTTTAAAACACAGAATCAGATATCACGGTTTTATAATTACGCGAAATGTTCTTTCATCTACTATGTTAGATAAAACGAATAATGACGTTATAAAGTTTTTTTTAAAAACTTGAAATACTGAATGAAAATATTAAAGAATTGTATATGCATATACAACGAAAGATTGCATTATCGAAACAATACGTTTCGCAAAAATGTTTATAAAGACCTGGAAAGTAAAAGAAAAAAAAAGCACTTGCGTCACAGCCCTGCGAGGTCACTCACGCGCACGCATGTTTATCCAGCAAGTCATGCACGCGCCCCCTGTCTGTGGAAGGTGAGCGAGCGCGAGAGTCTAGAGGAGAGGACACGAGCCTGGATCGATCGGATTAAACTCGAATTGAGTGAAATTAACACAAAGGAGAGAAGCAGAGTCGGCGAGGACGGGACGCCGAGACGCCGACTTCACCGAAAGAATTTGAATTTCGACAGTTATTCGCGTATTTAAACGGATTTTCGGGATATACGAAGAGGAGTTAATTGGGTGAAAACCCTAAACTGACCCGCGTTGAGTAGGGTAAGGAATCGCCTTTCTTTCTAACGATACAATACGAATCCACCGACTTTATTAGTCGTACACAAACTTATTAGATAGTTTCAAAGGTTTTTACCATTGTTGTACAAATATACCCGTACTTTCATTGTGAGAAAAGTGTTTTTGAGCGTACATTTAACTTGTTTTCTATCACGGTGGTACCAGCGGTATAAACAGTGTTTGAAAAACAGCGAAAAGTTGTTTTGAATCAAACCTTCACAGAGAAAACAGAAGCTGCACGCTAGATTTTCCGTTTCTTTGTATTTTAACTTACCGAAGAATCTCAAAGTAGCTCGAGCACATGCTAACATTAGCTCGTTTAGCTCACGCGCACTGCATTGTATAGAGCCGCACTGATCCCTATAGGAGTGGAAGCGACAAATATGCTAGTTAAATTGCGTACTAGCAGTTAATCTTCTTCAAGGTCTAAAACAACGTTTATATTCTTTATATCCTTCACAAATCGCAAAAACATTTTTTTTTTCAAAAGCACATAAAGTGAGCGTTCGTTAGCAAGCTAATTGTTGAGACACGAGGTGGTTTGAACGTAGAGGTGAGTCATTGGCCGAGCTGAATGAGGGAGATCCCCGACCCCTAGTATCAACAATTTCACTCAAAAATAGTTTTCGAGCGAATAAAACTGCACGCGAGAATAGCATCAAAGTTGTTGTGCTTGAGCTCTTTGCTTGTGACACTGAATGATGCTCGAAATGAAACAGAAAAGCGAGTCGGAAAGTGCGCTCGTCCGAAGGACAATATAGATACCGGGTAAGGTTGCTTGAGGCCAGATGGTCATTCCCTCGTTTTCCTTATTTATTCGTTTATATGAGTTACACATCTGGCGTGTTATACTACGAAGAATTCACAGATTTGTCTTGTTTTCTGGGCTGGGGGATTGTTGTGATTTCTATCGTTTGTTCGGCTGTGAGAAGTGCGCTGGAGAGGCAGGCGTGCGCAGAGGTAATTAGCTGCTTGGAAGTGGCCGATCTGCTGTAGGAGACGGACAGCGTCGACTTCATTGTCTCACAACAAGCTAACCTGCTAGCTGGACACAACTCATCTCACATTTCTTTTGTCTCCTTTGCCCCTCAACAGGTAGACTGCTTTTTAAGGAAGGGGGGATCGGACGATACTTAATTTGAGGGGAACTGGGAAAAATGCACCTGTTTTATTATTGGACGAGTTTCCGTGTTTTCAAAAGTTTTCGATTTTGTTGTTCTCGAACAGTCGAACAGCTTTCAGTGTGTTTTGTGTGTGTATATATATATATATATATATATTAAAGCTTCACACGAAACTTGAAAAGCAGCTGCTTCGTTTACAACATTGTGAATCTGGGACAATTCTAAAGCTAATTTCTAATGTATTCTGCGTCACTTTTTAATGCCCTTTTAACGCGCGTTCTTATTTTGTCGTTTAAATGAACTTTATTACGAAATATCAAGTTATTCAAAGCGCTATTCGAACTTACAAACTCGCAAAGAATCGTTTGAAGATGGTATTGTCGTTGTCTCGCTGCCTCTCAAGTCTTTAACCTAAGATGGCAGCTTTTAATGTGTGTCGGTCCACTCTGAGCAGATATGTAGCCGGTATGGCGGAGCAGATGTGAGACTGCTTTGTAGTCGCTTTAGGCTTTTTATCTCGCTTGCCTTTTCTTGTGGTTGCCGGGGCTTGTTCACTAGTTGCATCAAATCGAAAAGTCAAGTGCCGGTTCCTCTTTTGTCCTCAGAGAAAAGTTTGAATCCAACATGTTGTTCCCGTACACATTTCGTATCTAGTACAAAGTCGCTTACAACGCATAACTTCGCCCTTATCGAAATACTGGAGTGATTTCAGAGAAAACATTATTTGCGTGAGTTACACAAGCTTCAGAATTGTAGTTCACGTTCAGAGAAATTCTAATCGATATAGAATATTTAACTCTTTGAGCTAACTGGATAGCAACTAAGCTCCCATAACCATTTTTAACACAAACAAACGATAAGGAGATCATTTAATGTCATTTTATTAATGCCTTTGCCAAATCAAATACTAATACTTGCATTACAATATTTTGTGTGATGGCATATTTTGCTGAATGTAGTTTATAATTTAAGTTCTTTGCCTGCAATATACATAGAATATCCAGATTAACAAACTATGAAGCGTAATAAATGGTGTTTTTTTGGTAGCGGTATGCTTTACCTTGGCCTTTAGACACTTTAATTCAATTTATTCAGACATATAATATGAATCTACAAATATCTAAAAGTTTGAAAAAGTCTCCTTTGAGCTTTAAAGATACAGTGAAAATGAAATCGATCCCATACTTGTAGGAAGTGCAAAAAGTATAAATCAGATTAATATTTTCAATTTAACAATTAAGTTTGTGCAAACCGTCCTGGTTCTAACTAGTCAATCACTGGCTTTAGATGTGGGTCAGGCACCCCCTGCGTTGACACATGTGCGCACAAACACTGGTATTGGACGGTGCTTTCAAGGCTGGTATTTCAGTTATCTGACAACGTGCTTTCAATCTACGCCAGGAACAGCACCGCTGTGTGCAGGCCCTTACCCTCCAACCCCTCCTCTCTAGCCGTGGGTTAGCAGGAGGGCTGCAGTGGCCTGTTGTGCTGCAAAACAAGCAGGCTTTTTCCACTTCTCGCTGACCATCCCCCTCTTCCCTGCCACACAGAAGATGGAGGAACAGTTTCAGATGAATAGCTTGGAATGGATGAGT
This sequence comes from Enteromius thamalakanensis, assembly GCA_032357475.1. NCBI lineage: Eukaryota > Metazoa > Chordata > Actinopteri > Cypriniformes > Cyprinidae > Enteromius > Enteromius thamalakanensis. The sequence continues at coordinate 7,660,360 of JAUCMT010000047.1, forward strand.
CTTCTAATATTCAAATGAGAGCTGCTGGACTTTAATGGCTGAAGCGGTTTCTCACTGAGTTTAGATATATTTTAAGTTTTCTAAATTTAGGGACTTTTTTTTTTACGCAAAGTTTTTATTAGCCTTTTTTTGTATGGGCAGAAAACAGTGGTGGAAATGATGTAAAACAATATCCACAGTCTACCATTTAAGCTGCTCTGTCAGTATTATATTAGACCTTTCAAAATATCTATAGACACTTTCATAATCACATCCGCTGTTAATATTGGCATGCATGCAATTCATGCACGTTTTGTGCCATTTCCCCATTTTTTTTTGTGTGTGTTAAACAAAGCAGCCTTTTTCCACTCGTATAACAACTTGCGGCTTGCTCCATATTCTCCGAATCCTCAGGCTTTTTGGTAGCAGATTTAATGTAGTAATTCCCTTCAGGTCACTTTTTATGTCACACGTGGCTACAGGCAGTCATCAGAGCCTCAGGATATACAACCTTAAAATCAGCAGCCCTGAGGGAATGTCAAAGACTTTTACACACTAATGCTGACATGATGACTGATGAGATCAAAGTAAAAAAAAATCTGCATCTAGAAGGCTATTGCATTAATTTTATTTATATTTGTCTCCAGTGTCTAAAAATTTTGGAATTATTACTTCTATGAAGTCTTATATATTCACCAAGACTGCATTTATTTGACATACAGTAAAAGTAGCATTTTGTATATATATTTTTTTTATTTTGTGAAATGTTACAATTTAAAATAACCTTTCCCTTCAAGTCGAAGCTCAATTTTCAGTGATAATCTAGTCCAGACATGATCTAGCATGTTGATTTGGTGCTTGAGAAACGTTCCTCACTGTTTTTATAAAAGTATATATTTTATAAGATTTTTTTTAAATAAAAAGTTTAAAAGGACACCGAAGCATTTATTTGTAGTAATCTTATGTAGCGTATAAATACCTTTCTAACTGTCAGTTTGACCAATTAATGCATACTTGTTGAATAGGTATTCAATTCAACGGATCACCTTCAGATAGCTAGATCTAGTTAAGCTTCTTCCATATTGTGCCTGTGTCAGGGTTTTGATGATGGTGCTTTAAAGGTTTTAACTGTCTTCTGCTAAAGGAGTAGTGAAGCGTCTTGCCCCAGCTGACCCTTCTGCAGGTCCTCAGCTGGTACGCAGACAAGTGCCGGAGGCAGACTGGGTGACAGCAGGTCTGGAAGTGAAGGTCAAAGTTCTCTCTTCCACTTTTTCTTTTTTTTTTTTTTTTTTTTTTTTTGCAAAGCCTCCTCCTCCTGAGTGTCTGAGACTTTAAGCGCACGCAAGCTCTTGTCTTCATCTGTGCCTCTGAATTTCTGCAGTCTAACCAGTCCATCCAACGGGAATTGTTTAAATTTAGGGTGAAATGAGTGTTGTTACGTCATAGCATGCACAGAGAACACACAGCTCTCCCTGAGCAACAGTTTTTAACCTCGTATGGGTGAGCTTGCTCGACACAGCAAGAAAGAAAAAAAACTCCTCCGTTTAATTACAGCAGCATTGTGTAAAAGCACCAGTTCACACAAATGGAACAGCTCTACGGCCCTAACCCCCGCTCGATCTCCAGCTACCCACCCATTGCATCCTGTGTCACCCTCACACTGTCTTTGTGCTCAGTTACTCGCCACAGATACACCCCCTTCAAACCCCCGCCCATGCATATAATGTGGAGGAGCACAGATATAAATTATGCCCAGCTGCAGTTAGAGCTTCTAGTGGGGGTTGTTGAAGAGGGGAATGAAATAAAAGGAATGCTGCTGGAGAGCATTTGTGCAAGGAGCTTGTTTTGAGTGCAGCCCCTCCTTTTTGCTATGATGCACACCTCGTATGTTCAGCTTAAGCCCAAGAGACAAACCACAGGTGGCCATAGACCTGCCCTCTCTTAACAGGGTTTTAAAGCTCCCTGTGAAATGGGAAAATTGGGGAGGTAGGATTGGTTAATCAGTGACTTGCTTGCCGAGTGCATTAAAGAGACTGTCGGTGTTAATGACTGCAATCACACGCACTTGGTGGGCCTTTCCTCCCCCATTTTTTTTTTTCCCCTTTAGTCTTTTTTTTCTGTGCTAGTATCACTGTGCATTGCTCTTTTGGCAAGGCCACGTTGGTTGGTTTGGTTTCAGGAAAAAACAATGCGGGTTGGTGCTCTGACACAGATGGCTGAAAACCGGCTCAGACTGCTTTTATGTTTATCGCTCGTCAAAAGAAGATTGTTGAATGATGAATGAAAGATAGTGTGAACTTGTTCACCTTTACAAACGTGAGTGCGTTTCAGAGATAATGTTTTGTCACCTGTTACAAGGTAACTTGTTGTTGCTTTCAGTTAACCAGATCTTCAATATATGATTCTATATTGAGACTGTAGTGACCTTTACTGTAGCATTTTTGCAAGATGGAAAGGATGTCAGTTTGACCTATAATGTTCATCAAATATGTATTCGCAGTATAAGGCTTTATGAAACATTAATGCCAGTTTTGTTTGTCCCATGAATACCACATGCTTCTCTATATTTTGTATGAGGAGCCTCTACAACCTCAGTGAGCAACTCGTGTAGCTGTGTGATGTCAGATAATCAGTTAACAGCATCACTGATTGCCTTTCTCACATATTGTGTAACTTAACTGTTATGAAACTGATTTTGAAAAAGATAGCGAGTTGCATGAATCCCTTTCATTCGCACATAGCTAACAAGAGAAGTCCACGTCTGATTGATACTTTAGAAGTATATTCATCTTGTGTACCTCTTTCAGGACTTTTTTTTATCCTCAAAGAGACCTTTTTCGTGTTATTGTCTCTGTAGTTATGTTTGGATGCAAGTTTAAGTCAAGAGGAAATGGTATTCTATATCTTAAAAAGTTAATGCTTGGGTCCATCTGAAAACTGTTTACTTTTTGTTATTAACAAAGAAAAATAATGTCATGGTAGCTTTTTGAGTAAACTTTGTCTAGTTTGCATGTTAATTAGACTAGTTAATTATTTTTTGTAAATTGGCTGCTTTGCTGCATGCTTGCTCAGAGGCAGAGGTGTAAATGGCTTTCAAATGTACTTGATTTTGTCTTTTTGACTCTCAAAACTCACAAGAGATAAACACTAACTTAAGCAAAAAAACTGCTGTACTTTGATTGTAACTGCTTATGTAAAGGTGCTCGTTGTCAGTGGACTAAGAAGTTAAGTCTGAGCTGACCAGCAGATCACATGATCAGCGCACGGTGGCTCTTGAGAATTCTCCAGTTATGCTTTGCCAGCATGAGTTATTCTCAATGAGGGGTTAGGAATTGTGGCAATAACTTGCCCCTGAGTGGTTATTCGGATTTATGATGCAGCACAGTTGTCGCACAGTAAACCACACTTTTCACATGCTCTGGGCTTTTTAGCTTATTTAACGTAGGCTATGAATCACTTTAATCACAGGCGGATGTTGTAATATTGTCAGAATATTTGTTACTCACCAAGTATACCACTTTTTGTCTTGACGTTCTGAGTTACGATGCACGATTTTAAAACAGATTATGACTCTATAATGGTGTTATTCCTCATGTTCAGCCAAATTTGTTTTTCTTACAGAATTGATTGGTGCAAACAAATCAAAAGTTCCTCTGCTTCCTCTTAAGGGATCAGAATGTTAATTACTATTTTATAGATGATCGTGTCTCTCTCTTTTCCGAAACGGAACAATCTAAACAATTTTTAATAATCAAGGTTAGTTTAGTGAAGTTGTGTTTATTTGTGGTTATAACTGACTGCATCTTCACTTCTTCTGCCCTCTGGTCAGGGGCAAGCCTGGCCACCCACTCGCTGCGGTTACACTGTGAGTAAGTGTGTACGTCACCGTGCTCTTGTTCTATGGTTTGTGTTCCTCCTGAGGGGTGTGGTGCTCCAGAAGGAGCCGTTCTGGCACTCCGCCACATCTGTCACTCTCTGAAGAGAATTGGGTGAACGGTCAGCCTGACGGCTTAGACGCCAAATCTGATCATAGGGATTCAAATTTGCGGCTTTTGGCATGGCTCTGTAGGATCCCCCACCCTCCCCCGCCGATGCAGCAAGAGTAGCTTACTACTCTGGTGAATAGGGACTGATTTATGGCTGTGGTGTTGAGACTCCTCTTCCTGCTCTTAACTAGAGCTGTGAGGAGATTAAAGCTGTGGTGCTGTCACCCACAAGCAGACATCTTTCCTCCTTCCGATCACTCCTCCTATTAAGATTGGGTTGTGATGGTCAGCCTGTGTCACCACCTTTAGGGCTTTAGGACAAAAACAGTTAGCTGTGGTCCTGTTAAAAGATGTTTTACTTTTTCCTTATCAATGGAATGGCTATTTTTGCTGGTCTACTGTTTTTGGTGATGGTGGTGATGAGCTTGTAACATTCATTTGCTTTGTGTGGTTTGAAGCAGACTGTATACTACGATATTTATTGCCTTACAGGAAGTCTTGACTTGCTGCACGACCACTAGCTCATTATGAAGTTATCTAGTTTTACTTACTCTTTTCTCACTCTAATTTATGGCTGAAAAGTTTTTTTCTCTCTTTTTTTTTAGGGAGGGGGGTCCTCTGTCATTTGTTGCCATAGTGCTGTATAGCAATGAACCATGAAGTTTCATGTCCTCAGAACTTTTGTGGTATTTAAGATGCCTAAAACGAAACATGCGGCAGCTTGTTTTTTTGTTTTTTTTCTCAGTGTGGCTCTTTGATCCTTAGATTAGGCTGGTCAGTATAGATTTTCACCAGGATAGTTTTAGCAGCCATGTGGAGAGGTTCAGAGAAAGAGGAAAATTGGGGGTTGGGGGGAGGAGGTACTGGATGGGAGGAGCTTGAGACGGGGGTGGAAAATTTTTCTTGTGAGGTAGCTGAAGTTGAGGCGATGCATTCCTTACCACCCCCCCTCTCGCTCATATGCGTAAGACCCCCATGCATATTTACTCACTAACTCATACACACACATGGAGGTAGTTGTGGTTGAGTAGGACATCTTAGCAGGCTGCGTTTTCCCCCACCCTTGCCTGGTTTATCTCACATCTACATAATTCCCCTGCTCATCTGATTACTTCACTTTAGGGACAAGCTTGTTAGATATGCAAAGTATGTATGAATCTACACCTTCATACTCTTCCAAGATACTTCAGAAACTCACAAATGCATATGACAACAGGACTGGTTTTGAGACTGTGCTTCAGCAGGTGGGCCGCCTGCTTGTGTTCCTACATCTGCCTGGCTGGTCTGGCAGCTGCTGTTGTTTAACTACCACTGCTTCTGCTGCTGCCTCACTCTAAACTCCTTTGTTCTTTCCCCACCATCAACGAATTGTAAAGAATGAATGAATTTAGGCTTGGTGCCTGTGTGTGTTGGCCCTTTTGTTTGGAAGCAGAAGGAACGGAGGGTGGGGGCTGGGATCAAAGGTGGGCAAAGAGTCAGTTACAACTGATTTAACTGCAAAAAAAAAAAAAACTCGGTATCACCACCCTTCAACTGCTCTTGTATCTCTCAACAGCTGTAACTCGCTGGCTAAAAATTTTTTAAAGAATGTTTAAAGTGAACAAAATGGAAGAGGCTTGCTCTCACATAGAGCTATTTGTGTTAATACTCTCTCTCTCTCTCTTTTCCTCTCCAGCTCCTGTAACCTGACTTTGCCTGACGCTGCGTTCTCTGAGAGAATTAAGGAAATATGGAGTGACATGCTGCAGATTAGTTAGCGGATTAGCGGCTTTGAGGACATCCACCTCTGTGTGAGCACACATTCCCTGTCCTGCTTCTGAAGCTCGGCTGCACAGCAGGAGCACTGCAGCCATGGCTGACCCAGGCATGATGAGCCTCTTCGGAGACGATGGGAATCTGTTCTCTGATGAGTTGGAGGGCCTGGGGGACTGTGACTTCTCCCAAGGTCAGGCAAATACCATGAGTCAACAGATGCCCCATGAGCACCAAGGCTACGGGCAGCTCCCCTCTGCTCTTCACCTCTCCTCACCTGCTGTACCTGGACAGGCCAAGCTTGGCCACCACTTTGACCACTTCAATCAGTATGAGCAGCCCAAGATTCATCCAATGGACCAGCAGGGAGGCCGGATGATGGGGAATGGACCAGTTAATGGCATGTCCTCCCCTCATTCCCGTTATCACGGTCCTCCGCCAGGTGCGGGAGGGTCTGCTGGGCATCATGTCTACCCGGCACAAGGAGATGGCCGGGGCCAGTCGTTCTCAGATGGCGGAAATGCGTGGGGCGCTCAAGCGATGCAGGTGCCCGATCAAGCTAGACCCGCTTTCCAACAGCAACCTCCACAAGCCTCGTCTCATCAGCACGCCCCTGCCGGACCACAGGGACATGCCCACCAAATGGGCTCTTTTATTGGCCGCGGTGACTATGCCATGCAGGGCCACAACCAGACGCAAACACCTCCCAGAATGAACCACTTTCCCCAAGGCCTCCCTCAGGAAGCCAATCATTTCATGGGTCATGTGGGGATGACTCAGAATCCTGGAATGTCGGGACCCCCTATGCGTCACTCAGCACAGCCTCCTCAGCAGCATCAGCAACCCAATCAACAGTTTCTCCACAGGCCTGGCCAGGGTCCGGTTCATCCAGAGTCTGTCGCCAGCCACAACCCCCAGTTCCCACAAAGCCCTTCAAGACAACAGCAGCAACAACAACAACAGCAGCAGGTCATGAGTGGAAGACCCCACCAAAACATGGGATATAACATGCACAACCAGCAAGTCCCTTCCAACACAGTAAACAGCTCAGGGCAGTACCCTCCCTATCCTTCGTACGGCAACCTTAATCAGGGATTAGCCAACACTTCAGGGATGAGTCCCAACTTGAGCCTTACCACCAGCAGCAGCAGCAACCCTAATGCTCCCGTGACCCAGGTGCAGCGCTACCCTGCCCCGACGGGGCCCCAGCGCTACCCCACACCTGGGGCTCAACAGGGACCAATGCACCAGCAGCCCATTCATGTGAACCAAATCAACACCCAGCCTATGCATCCAGCTCAGAACCAGGCTGCAGCCCAGCAGAAGTTGCAGCAACAGCATCTACAACCTCCACCTCAGGGATCATACGCCTCCCCTCCTTCCATGTCGCCTATGAGGAACCTGGCTACCCCTGCGGGCACACCTCCTCCCCAGCAAGGCCGCCCGCCCAGTGTGGGTTTGGTAACTGATGTGGTCGGCTACCCTGGCGTGCCACATCAGGCTCAAGGCCCAATGGCTCACGCCCAGAGAGGAGCCTGCCCGATGAATGCAACTCAGCAGCATCCTCACCAACAGCTGCCATCGCATCCCTCACACCCACATCCTCCACCAACCCAGATGTATGCTGCTTTGTCACCCAATCACAGGGCAACGGGCGCTCAAGGAAGACCTCCAGCCGGACCAGGTGTGAACCACACAGAGCCCCAAGACCAGAGGCTGCTCGCCCAACAAGCGCAGCGCCAGCAGCTGCAGACACCCCCATTGCCTTTCCAGCAGCAACAGCTGCAGCAGGTGCACACCCCTCCCTCGATTCCACAGACACACCTGGCTGCACACCACCAGAGCTCCCCTCCATCTCAGCAGGCATGGGCACCTCCTCACCAGTCGCCTCCACCCATGCAGAAAGTGCCTCACATGCAGGTGAGTCGCGCAAATGAAGCATGCCTTCCATTGCCATTAGAAGTCTTTTGGAAAGTCTTTGTTGTGCATGTGGGTGGCAGAAGAAACCCCGTTTGAGGGTTTTTCTTAGCGGCCATGGTGCCGCCTGTGCCCCACAAGTGTGGAAATGGATTTTTACAGCTGTTTGTTTCCTCCTTGCTGCATATCCTGGCCCTCCCCAAGACACAGGCGCCACAGTGCTAATCTCCTAACCCCCACCCCTCCCCCCTCCTTCCCACTCTGAAGGGGAAATGCTCCCTTCCTGCTCGCAGTAAGCATCACTCTCCTCCCCCGTCTGCACTCCTTCCGTTCCCCTCTCGCTCTTGCTCGCTCTCTGTCTGCATCATTTCGGTCTCTCTCTCTCGCTCTGCTCTTTCTGTTTGCTTTGCCTGTCTCGGAGGACTCATGCGTGAGTTAATGGCGTACAGCAGGATGCGTCCTGTTGGGAGGGTGGAGGAGGGAGCCAGTGGGGAAGGGAGGTTAGCAGCTCTCAATAGCTGCGTGTGTCACGTGCTTCTGATGCCATTAGCTTGTTTTGCTCTGAAAGCCTCTTTCTCTGGTGACCCATTCACACACAATGGCTGCTGTTATGCCAGCGTGCACATCCTGCACATAGCATTTTTGTGTCTCTTTATCTCAGTCATACCAGCGTAGACAGACAGCCATGGCACGATGTCAGTGGCGGTGTCTGGTTGATTGTGTGATGATATTCAAGTTTTGTGGTTGACATTTCAGATTAGTCTGTATTAATTTATCTACCTCTTTTGTGACCTAGATGAAGCACATGCTGTTAAGTGTAGCTACCTCTTTTACTGTAGCTAGTAAGCCATCTCATTTTTGTTTAAATCATGAGTTGCCCAAAGACTGTTAATCTAGCTGCTGTGGTGTGAATAAAAATACACCCTGTTTTCTAAATGCATGTGCTTATTGTAAACAATTTGTAACTGTCAAACTGCAGACTTTTCTGGTGACCCATACAAGATGTCTCCAATCATTTAGTCTAACACTGAGCTTCCAGGCAGTTGTAAGAAATTGTCAGTGTCAGATCTGTCTCTATCCAATCAACAACCGTTAAACCAGCAACCGCAATCAACAACCACATAAAACCAAGTTCCCAGGCCTACATTATAATCAATTTTGCTCGAATGTGTGTTACAATATAAAAGAAAAGATTTGTCAGTGCTTCCTTTTACAGCATGGCGAGTGTTGGGAAAGTTGCTTGGTGATAAAATCTGTCACCCATAACAAATTTACCCTATTTAGAATGTAAATTACTTTTGCATTTTGATGCATTTGGTTACTTCAGAATTTAACATTTCTACTTTTTTGCTACATTTTTCTAAAATGTTAATTTTCAACATTTTAAAGTGGGGAGGGTTCACCTTACAGTAGCACTCAACTCAATACTGTCAGACTTCCGAAATACTTCATCACTTGAATTACGATCATTTTCGAGCACTGCCACCACTACATCACATTGTAGTACAAAATGTAGGTAAAATACAGATTTAAAGTTATGACAAAATATAGTTTGATAGCCATGCAAAACATTTAATTTGGAAAACTGACTGGAAACACCTGCATCTGATAATGCCTTGGGGGAAAAATTTAATTGAATAAATATAATGCAGGCACTCAATTCCTAAAATATTTATCTTTTTTTGATGTCAATTCAATTTTGGAAATAAATCAGTCAAATCTCCTTGTGTACAAATATTCAGCTGTACCTTTGTGGTCATTAACACTAACTAATTTTTAAAAATATTTATTTGTCTCTTAATTTAACAGATTACTTACATTTTTGTAAATTACTTAATCTGTTACAGTTACTGGGATTTAAAGAGTAACTAGTTACTATTTAACACTAATCATGACTTTAACTTTACATTTTAGACCAGCTAAGACAACATTAATTGATATCAGGATATCTCATCTTCATTTCTAAAACCCCCAATTGATTAAAAAAAAAATTTGCAGGAACTTAAATTGACATTAACTTGATCGTGTGCTGGTCACTTTCTTGCACTTCTCAAGTGATCAAAGAAACGAAGCCCCACTTTTTCCGCAGAATATACTGCATTTATCTCTCGCGCTATTAAACACAGGAGCAGTGTCATTCGTGAGATATTGAGAGGTTTGATGAGAAATAAATGAGACCGTGACCTTTAAGTAGAGCAGTGCTTCATCTAAGGGAACAGACTCTTCATTGTGGCTCCCTTCAAACTGGTACCAAGAGCAAGTGTTCACAGCATCACACTGGGCTTTAAGAACTAAAATAGAAGTGCAGATGGGAATGCATGCATGCCATGTTTATGATTCCTTTATTTCCCGTTTAGCAGTTCATGCAAGGTGCCAGCCTCCTGAGACTCTCTGCTGACAGCAGCTGCCTGCCATCTTAGTGGTGTCACACTCTCTCTGGGTCAGACGCTAGCAGAGCAGTACTTCCTAAATACTCAGCATATAGTCAGGAGGGTACGTTTTTGCTTGCTGCTCTTAATTTGCGCAAACCAAATGTTGTAAAAGGAAGTTGCAACACTGAATGGGTAAAATGGCAAGTGCGTAAATGTTCTAGTCTTCTGTCTGTTTTTTGATGCGTGTTAAGCCCTGACTTGCTATCGTTGTCCATTTTAAAGGTTGTTGCAGCCTCAGAGCTTTATAAGTTCATGTGACACAGAGATAAGAAGTGTTTGCTATACTTTGGCATCCTCAAGCGTTTTTGTTCCGTGGGAGTTTTATTTGGAGTAGTTAGCTGCTAGTAAGTAGCTTGCAGTATCTAGGTGTTTCAGTGCCATAAATTTGTAGCTCATTTAGATTTGCCAGAAGCAGCCTGAAGTTTAACAGCAGCGAGCAATGAATCTTGAAGATAAAGTTTAGCGAGGGTTAGGCTCTGTGTCTGGGAGCCAGCTTTTCATCAGATGAATTGTGTGTTAACTCACAGGTTTGCCCTGCAAAAAGCCTGCCGTGCTGAGCCGATGCGCAGTGCTCCTTCAGGGAGTATTTAGCTCACCGAGTGAGCACTTTGCCTGCTAGATTAACTGACACGTCAGTCTCCCCCTCTGAGAGATGAAATCCTATATTGAACATATTGTATTCTGGACTGCTGCTGTCAAATTAGAAATGCAGAGAGCGCGTGCGGTAGGCCTATTGTCATTCATGCAATTGATTATTGGGGAGGCTTGGCAAGAGGAGAGACATTTATCCGTTAAAGCGGCGGCAGAACGCTCGCTGTTCCAGCTGCTCTAATGATCACCGTTGAACTGGGTGTTGGGCATTTTATGTGACCTTGCCACTGTTTGGCATGCATGGTGCACCCTTATTTCTCATGCTGTTGTTTACAGGAAATATGCATTTCATCACCACAATGATGTGGTTTACAAAGCCTTTTGTTTTAAAAGCGAAGTGCATGGTATGCAATAAAACTGTAGACTAAAATCAGCACATGGCTTATGGAGAATACACAGTATTCTTTCCTGATTTGCCAGTATGGAAACTTCTTTCACCAGGCCGGTTTTTGCGTGCATGCTTTTCAAAAGCTGTAGCATATTGCATTAAATTTGCTGACGTCTAAAACCGAGGCATTTATGAAGTATAGATATAATTTATTAGTGTCATAATGCCTCAGCCCCATCTGCTGCAGGGACTATGGGAAGCTGGACGCTTAGCACAGCTGCCAACATGTTTCCTGTCAGTCTGTCTTTGCCATGAATGGAGAGGGGGACGGAGATAACTGCAAGGAGAATAGCAAAACCGTTGCTGCTTTAATGCTGCCGAGCTACAGCTAAAACTGGCACTAATGGAAGCGAAGGGAATCAAAGAAAGTAACATGGCATGCCTCAAGGGCCAACAGCAGCAGGGGCAGCTGTTTGAGTGTGTGTGAAAATGTTTATTCAATATCTGGGTGATTTTAATTAAAAAAAAAAAAAGCTGCTTAATGTATCTGTTGTTGAAGCAGCAATGCAGTGAGCTTTGCTCAGCTGTGTTGTGGCTGTGAGATATGCAAAAATGCAGAAAGGAAATCCTCTAGTTGTGTCTCCTGTCTTGGTTAAATGTCTTCTTACTTGGTAATAACATATCTCCTTGTCTCTCTCTCTTCGTCATCAGCATTCTCCATCAGACCCTTCCCTGGAGATGATAACATCTAGTAAGACACCTGCCTCGGGCCTAAACCTCCAACCAGCCAACTGTGACATACAGCAGACGGAGAGCGAGCTCAAGCCAAAAAAGAAGAAAAAGAAGAAAGCCAAGACGAGCGAAGGCCAGGAGGGTAACAACATCAGTGGTGAGGCCGGAGGAGAGGCGGCTTCTCTGATAAACGAGGGAGAATCTCTTATGACTCCCGTGGAACAGTCTGTCGTTGAAAAGAAGAGCAAAAAGAAACCAAAGGAAAAGGAGCCCAAGGAACCGAAAGAGCCCAAGACTCCCAAAACCCCGAAGACTCCCAAGACACCCAAAGAACCCAAGGAGAAAAAAGTAAAGACTGCCACCCCGAAGCCGAAGAGCTCCAAAAAGCCCAGGTATGTGAGATTTGAGCCTCCTGTAGTCTTTAAAAATCATATCTATCGTTTCATTTGCGTTTTGTGTTAAAACCTTGCAGATGTACTCCATGTTTACGTGAGCTTCCAAATGTGAAATCCTTACTCTGTGACTCATTCCAGTAGACGAGTAAGCACCTAAAGTCTCATGTGATCATCTGGTTCATTGAACTGTAGATATGTTTAGTAAGAGTTGTTTTCTGGGTTTGGTACAAGCTGATGGTTCCTTATCAGAGTTGTCAGAGGTGTTGTTCTGTTTTATAACACTTTTGAGAGACAACCAACTTGATATTGTCTAAGACTTGCTTTTTTTTCTCTCTCTCTCTCTCTCTCTCTCTCTCTTTTTTTTTCTTTGAATTGCAAGCGCTAAACCACAAACTTTGACACCTCTCTGATAAAACCTTTACTAGTGGCCCGAACTCCATTCTGGAGGTCTTTACAGAAGATAATCACTTCTCATCTTTGCGGATCATTTGTTTTTAAGAAGTCATCTGGCTATTTATATTTTATTAACGCTACCTAAAATGGTATAGTATCAAATACCATCTCTCTTCTGGATATAGTTCACAATAATGCTGCTTATTGCAGTTTAAATGGTGCCCCCTTCCTGTTTTTCCCCATCCCCCTCAGAACAGGGAGAAAATGCATCCATCCTGAATATGCAGAGCAAGGTTGCATGGCCATTTTTCCTCTAGCGGAGATAGTAACATGATCCGACTGAGGAATGTGTCAGCCTTCCCCCTCAACCTCCTCCTCCTCCGCCCCCCCACCCATCCAAAGCCCCGTCACTCCACCGCCGCGTCCCTTTCATCCAGAGGGAAAGGGCTGGGCTAAAGCAAGCGCATCTGCAGCACAGTGCCAGAGCAGTAGGTCATCTGAAGGGGGAGGAGGGACGAATGTGTGTGTTTGTGAAAAAGGAAAAGAGGAGGGGGGACGTCTCCATTCAAAATGGCACCTAATGCTAGTTAGTCCACAATGCTGTCTCATTAATCATGCCGGCCTGATCTGCTACAGAGCTGGATGTGTGGTGTTGGCGAGCCCCTGTGGATAGTTTTTAAACTGTGTGGCCCCATTTCTCAAAAAGTGGACTACTTCTAGCACATCTCTCATTTGATGGGAGTGTCATTCATTCCCCTTTCCCCATCTTCGTTTGTTGGTCTTATCAGCTCTTTTAACGTTTTCCTGGTTTAGTTACTCTTTTCATGCAAGTGTAGTACAGGAAACTAGGTTAGTTGTTAAAAGTCTTGGCCTTGTATCTGTTGCCGTTCTTATCTGACAAAGAAAGCACAACTATAAATAGTCATTCTCAGGCCGCACCCAGGGTAAAATGTTGAGCGTCTGTGAGCCCAGGTTTGTTTTCCATATACACACACAGCCATCAAACACTTCAGAAAGATCCCTCCTCAGCGCTGCATTGCATGTGGCTCTTTCCCCCCACGAGAAGACTGTTTTGCATTGCAAATACACACCTCTCACCTTCAGTTTATTGGCTGGTTCCCAAGCAACTATAGCAAAGCCCCTGCTTTAGTTGGAGTTGTTTTCTAACTGCGTAACTACCTAACCTGGGTGGGCAGTTCTGCCGACCCTTTGATTTCCATCTCATGTCGGAGCAGTCTCTTTTTCTCTTTCGCAGATTATCTTAGCTACATCCTGTGCGCTCAGATACGAAAACCACAACAGTCGCGGTTGCATAGGAAGTGCTGCAATGTGTGTGTACTCAAAGATCTTCGCTTGCGGGACCAGCATGCCTGTTTGCTCACGAGTCTAACTACAGCACCTTTACGCCAGCCTGCTTGCTTATTTGTCCTCAAACAAGCGATCTGCCTTGTCTTCCCTCCAGGCTCCAGTGGAGGCAAAAAAAAAAAAAGTTGAATTGTGTGTGACATTGAACCTCAAAGACAAAGTGCAGAAAGGTGGATGCAACAACAGAAGGAAAGGGCCAACTATCCAACTTTGTCCTTCTTGTACATTTTATCCTTCTAAGACTAGCAGACCTGTCCCACCAGGGCTTGGGAGTTTTCTGTTCTTGTGAAGTCTTGTGTCTCTGCTTTGGTGATCAGACAGGCCACAGTCTCAAAAGAGTGAGTGCGGTGAATGGATTTGAGAAGTGTGCCGAACACTGAATGCGCAGTCACTGGGGGGAACGGCAAAAGTATAGACTCGCATTGCCGTCCATCAAAGACTCCCTAACTTAAAACAAAGAGCTGCCCACCATGCTATACACATAAAAGACCCTATGCTCTAAAAATTGTCATTTCTTTTTTTTGAGAAAAGTGAAGTCTCTTCAAGTTCATCAAGGCTGTTTTTTATGATATTCTAAAAATATTATGACATGTTTTCAATTTCTAGTGTTGTTTTCCTATTTAATTGTATTCCTATTTAATATCTGTGACCCTTTTTTTTTTGTTTTATATTAATAAAAAGTTAGAACAGCATTTATTTAAATGTATTGTATTTTCCAACAATATAAGTCTTTACTATCACCTTTTATCCATTTAACACATCCTAGCTGAATAAAAATATAAATTGTTAAAAAAAAAGTTTACTAATCCCAATCCTTTGAATAGAAGTGTAACACAAATTCTGTTTTGAATAAACGGTTCTTTTTGACTTTTATTAAATAATCCTTAAAGCCCCCAAAAATATTAAGCAGCGCAACTGTTTCTGACGTTTGTATGAATTCTGAAGACTAAATAAAAAAGAAAATTCAGCTTTACATGAATAAATTACGTTTTAAATTATATTAAAATATATATGTAAATTGCTATTATATTTCATAGTGTATTTTTTATGTAAGTGCAGCCTTGATTAGCATAAGAAAAATGAACATCCCAAACTTTTGAAAGGCCAATGTATGTTGCTTTGTTTTTCCACTAGAACAATGAAACACAAGTCTTGTTTATCACAGAACATGTTTGTCTCTAATCATGCGTGCGGTTTATGTAATAAACCTGCTTTCTCAGTGATGCAGAGTAATTGGATGGCTCCACAGCACGGGTGACCTTGCTCTAAGAGCACAAGACGCAACGCCATGGCTTCTCCCCCTTGACTCTCTCTCTGTATTTCTCCTTGACTGGGCCTCTAAAGCTTTCACACACTCTTGCATGCCTACACTGTCCTTTTCCACCTATTATCACACGCTTGCGATCCTTCTGCCGAGTCTCTTTCTAGCCCTTCCTCTCATTCCAAGGCACAGTTTGTGTTCCTTCTCTCACATATCTCAACTCACCCACTCACATCCTCTTTCCACACGTTCTGCCTCACAGTCCCACACTCTTAGGCATTTCCCCTCCCCTAATTCAGGCACGTTTTAGCATGATTTTAATTGCACCGCCTCCTTTGATTCCACTCACTAGCATAACTCTCTGACTAACAGGGTGTTCAGAAAAGAAAAAAAAAGTGACCTTGTTTTGACTGGTGCTTCCTAATTAGCCTCCTCGCTTTGAAGGACACAGGCGCACGTTTTTGTTTGCGTTTGTTAACTTGTCGTAGCATGTTCATTCTCTGCAGTTTTGTGTCCTTGTTTATGTATGTGTGTTTACATTTGCACGATGCTGCAAAAGAGCTGTTGAGGGTAAACAGTTGTGTGTGTGTGTGTGTGTGAGCAGCTGCTGTTAGAGCGAGCACTGTGGGGGGGTCCAGCTGAAGATGAGTCATCTCACTGGCGACGGCAGGTGTCCCATTAACCCCCTGGCCCTCTCTCCTCCTCCTGAGTGTCAGCACTGGAGCGGTGTGGCTCATACAAACCTGCAGCGGGGCCTGCGTCCTCCCCCTACTAATGCCAATTAGCCCCTCTCTCTCTCTGCCCGTTGGTCTCAAAGTCTACATGCGCCACGGCCCACCCTGCTGGCCCGTTCAACTGGATCTTCAGTGTGTCCTGCATCCTGTGGCAGCTCTTTTCCTTTTATGATTTATAAAGGTCAGCCATCGAAAGCAAGCCTGTCATCCCTCCCCCTAAACTGAGTGTTCTTCCTGCCCTCGTGGCTTTTTTTTTTTTTTTTTTTTTTTCTTTTGTATGTGCCTTTTTTTTCTCTCTCCTTATTTCTGGCTGTGTTTGCTGAGCAGTGACAGTATGAAACCCAAAGCCACAGAGCGGTGCGGCTGCAGGTGCTTGAGGAGTGTTGGAGAGAGAGGCTCTGACTGAGGCAAGCAGATGGCTTTAGCCAGTGGCGTCCAGCCAGAGGAACAGGTGCGGGTCACGTGACCGCCGGTTACCAGGGCGATTTGATTGCTCTTGGCGTGCGAATGAAAAGAGAGGGGGGCCCCAGAGCGAGCGAGCGCGAGAGCCTCCAGGGCATTGTGTAATCTGTGGCAGGGAGAGAGCGCGCTCTGAAGTGGAGTTAACTAGTTCTAGTCTTCTATCTAGTTCCCTCATTTGTGTGTCTGAAACTGAACTTAAGAGGGGAAATTTCTAAATCCCTGAGGGGAATAAGAGGGCAAAATCCCTCGTAGCCCTTCGGACAGGCACTCTTCAGTTTTTGGTAGCCCAAAATAAATTTAAGTGGTCAGAAAAAAAAGATTATTTTGAATGTATAGTATTGTAAAAGGAATCAAAACATCAATCAAAGTGTTAAAACACAAACTATGATTGTTAAAAAAAAAAAAAAAAATTTTACAATCAAATAAAATATTTGGTTCTAACTGCACAGACATTTCTATGAATTTGAGCAGTGTAAAACATGAATCAGTCAGTGTCAGATTCTGAATCTGAAATTTCAACTGAAAGGGCCGAGATGGATTTTGGTCACCCAACTGGAAGCCTTGAGAGCCCTGGGAAGGCCTTTAAAGCTTAATCAATTTTCGCTTTTTCTGTGAATGTAAGGTGGTATGGAGAAAAATTACAAAAACTATCATAGCCATCATCTTTCTTGTATGCAGATGTAGAATGCACATGTCACTCATGCAACCGCAGTGACACGTGGTGTGATGTTATACACCTAAAATTATGCCTTACAATTATGCATGTTTTTTTTTTTTTTATGCCGTTGTGTCTTAATTGAAGAACCTTTATTAAAGCATTTAATTGTTTTGATTTAACTTTTAACTGAACTGGAAAAGCTAACAGGTGACTTTGGTAAATTATAAAACTGGGAAAAAAATGAATTATGCATTTCTATAAATTATAACTTAAATTGCCTGCTTTGGAAAAGGTTTTGGACTGGTTTATTGTTCTTTACTAAAACTATAAATAGTGTAATGGTTTGACATATTAACCAGACAAATCTGTGGTTTATTGGTGTGAATGTTACATTAACCAAACCTCCCTGTTCACCCACAGTGCTAAAAAGTCTGACTCGGAGTCCAGCAGCAGCACCAAGAAAGACCTAAAACGCAAGAGAGAGCCCTCAGTCACATCTGATGTGGAGAAAACACCGCCACATTCACCGGAGGAAGAGGAAGATGATGGTGTTCAAGTAAGTGTTACTGAAGTTTTTACGTTTATCTAATGAAGTTGTTCTTGTTGAGAAAAAAAATGATTTGGTTCTCAACCAATATGGTCTTTAATGTGATTTGAATTTGATTGGACACATTCTCAAAAAGTTAGCAGTTATTTGTATACATTTAGGCTGGGCGATTTTTAAATTTTTATAAATTTAATTCAAATGTAATATTTTGAAAAATGTATATTTTTCTTTAACTAAACAAGGAATTGATTTTATATAAAAATGATGGGACTGAACTTATTTTAACTTGGCTTATTTAAAAAAAAGAAAATATGAATTTTCCTCTTATTTCTTAACATATAATATGCATAGGACAAGTTGCATGAGCAAATAGTAGTTGTAGTTCATGCATCTTGTTTGCAAAGAATAACGTTTACATGATCTTGAAAACTTCATGTGTGGTGCACTTAAAATTTTTAGTATTAAGTTATTTAAATCATGTTGTAGTTAAAATTTCAAGTTGACTAGTTAAAAATCTTAAATAGTTAGTCAAACTATTTTAGTCAAAATATTTGGTGAAACAGTATAAATAAATACAATTGTTTTGCCATATTGCCCACCCCTGTATGTTTTAAATTTTTGTACTTTTGTGCCATTGTCAAACTTTGTGTTTGTTTGACTACAGAAGAGGCGATCTAATCGGCAGGTGAAAAGGAAACGCTACACTGAGGACCTGGAGTTCAGAATTTCTGATGATGACGACGATGGAGATGATTCTCCTGGACCAAAGTCTCCTTCAAACACAGCTGAGCAGCAGGTCATTATCTTTTGGATGTGTCGTGTGTTAAATGTGTTTATGCTGATGGCTGCTTAACAATCCCCACAGTACAGTTGGAAAACTGCTGATGTAACCTGCTGTTTGTTATGCATGATAGATGTTCTCACACTGACTCTGTGTCCTTCATTCCCACTTGTGCCGTAGGAGTTGCCGGATGCGGAGGGCCCTGTGGTGGAGAAGATCATGGGGATGCGCATGGGAAAGAAAGAGGTGAGCTGAGCCAATGAAAGCCTCTCACATGAGCTTTAACCGCTGCTGTCTACTGGATCAGGGTAGATTACACCTAACAGCTGTCTCAAATCCTGCCCCAGACCCTGTGGTTGCCAGGAAGATGCCTGAGTGGGCTGATATTGTCTTCAGCCCAACAGCAGTAGTATTAATCCAGTAAAGGCTGTGGCCGGTTCAGAGCAAAGCCGATGCAAGGTCTTAAGATGAGGCCATGTAAGAATATACTGTCTCTCAGTGTGATTAATCTCAGACCCTTAGATGCAGGCAGTGGCAGTGTGCAACGTAACTCCTTTGAAAAAGCTCCACTAAACAAAGCCTGGTCAAAAATAATACGGCGTGCATGGCTCTTAGTAGCGCAGCTGCAAATGGGCTCCCGCCTGAGGAAATGGTAGGTTTGTCGTCTGCCGTAGCGCTGTGGTTTTGGCAGGAAGCCAGGCCCCGGGTCAGCTCCCTGTGAATGGGACTGTGTGTGGTTGAGGAGCTGAAGTGGTTCATGACTCAGCCGCACAGCGTACTACTAGCTGGAGAAAGGAGGAGGAGGATTGCTCTTATTTTATTTATTTTTTTGTTTTTATCCCCTCCCAGTCTCTGTTGTCATACTACTTTTGTCCTGGGGCATTACAGTTGACAGCAATGTCAAAAAGCAGTAGTGTTTGTCACAGGAAGTGGGTTACACTTCTTATGGTTGGAAGTTATACTAGCGCACTAGTGATTTGACTGCTACAAACATGTTACAAACATGTTTTTTTTTTATCACCATATAATTCTTCTCTTTATTTTACAGTTGCCGTCTGGTGAAGAGATTGAAGTTGAGGAGTTTTATGTCAAATTCAAAGGCTTGTGAGTACCTGCTATAGCGTACCTTCCATCCATTGTCACTACTTTATGTAACAAAGGAAGTCATGGAGTAATTTAATTTAAAGAGTTAAACATTAAAGGAATTTACTGCATTTAATAGTGCAAACAAACTACTAACCTGAGTCTATCGTCAATCTTTCTCAGCGCATGACTATGCAAATAAATCATGGCTTGTTAATAAAGCTCTTTTATGAAGAACAAGACACAAACATCCTCAGTCTTGTTTATCTGACATGCTAATTTTTGGACAAAATTTGAGGTTACCCAGGAAATGACTGTTTTATTGTTTGGTTTTTACAGCTCTTACCTGCACTGTCGCTGGGCAGACATTGAAGAGCTGGAGAAGGATAAGAGAATCCAGCAAAAGGTCAAGAGGTTCAGGGCCAAGCAGGCTCTCAGTAACTTCCTAACTGAGGTTAGCATTAGCCCTCCATTTTCCGTGTCATCCACCATTTTGTCTTTTTTTTTTTCCCATTCCCCCCCCCCCTTTTTTTTATGGCCCTAACTGATAATGGTGGCAGTATGTATGCTCAACAATGGTGTGTTGTGCTGGTATTATGGTGGCTTTTTGAACAATATCATCCATACTGAGGCAATAAAATGACTCGCTTCAGGTTCTTATCTCTGTTGTACGCAATCTCTCGGCACATGCTGCCTGGTTCAGTTCACAAGTTTAAGTAATTCAAACAGTGGCGTTGAAATGTATGTCAAGACTTTCATTTCTGGTTTGCAACTCCTCACTACATTCGAAACTTTTCAATCAAAACCTGCTGGGGTTTTCCCAGAGAGATTTATGCCACCCACATCAGAAAGATCTGAAAATATCCTACCTAGTAGATTCACATATAGAGGCTTGTAGTTTGTAGTTGCGGCTCAAGCAACATTGAAGCTGCCATTCTGCAATGCTCTTACCAATCAATCACACTTTATTGACAGATGGATGATGAGCCCTTCAACCCAGATTATGTGGAGGTGGACAGAGTTCTGGATGTGTCTGAAAGCACCGATGAAAATGGAGAGGTATGACTTCTCTCTCTCATCCATCCACTTCAATCGTTCTCAAAGCATCTGTCTCTCAAAACAATGTGGATTAGCTTTGATTAAAGCTCTTAGTAGATATTTTGCATCTGTGAAGATGTCAGTCAGACCTCCCCCAGAAAATTTAGAAAAATGTGAGAACCCTCTTTTGGATAACATTGTTTTGATGTGTGTTCCTGCAGCTTGTAACTCTGTACCTGGTGAAGTGGTGCTCCTTGCCCTATGAGGACAGCACGTGGGAGTTAAAAGCTGACATCGACCAAGGGAAGATTGAGGAGTTCGAGAGAGTGATGGAGCGTGAGCCGGAGCCGAAACGCGTGGTAAGAGCTGGCACTTCTCTAGTGCTCTCTTTATTTTCTCTTTGGAGTGCTGAGCAAGTGAGGGGAGAGGGCCACGTTCTTGCGGTTGCACGGAAACCACTAACGGGAATTGTTTTATTTGAAACAGGAGCGACCTCCCACCAGCGACTGGCAGAAATCCGAGAGTTCCAGAGAATATAAAAACGGCAATGCGCTCAGGGAATACCAGCTGGAGGGAGTCAACTGGCTGCTCTTCAACTGGTACAACACGTATGTATGCAATTACCCAGCCGTCCGGCTGCACTGCTCACTCAAACACGGACCAGAGTTTGTTTTTGATACCATTTAAATGCGAGGAAGTCATTAATTGCAGCCTCTGCATGAAACTTCATATTCTTACCGGTGCAATTGCACTTTGTTTTTGTTCTCAGACGAAACTGCATTTTAGCCGATGAAATGGGCCTTGGCAAAACAATCCAGTCCATCACATTCCTCTATGAGATATACCTGAAGGGAATCCACGGCCCTTACCTGGTGATTGCACCCCTTTCCACCATTCCCAACTGGGAGAGGGAGTTCAGGACATGGACTGAGCTAAACGTAGTCGTCTATCACGGTAGCCAGGCCAGCCGAAAGACTATTCAGGCTTACGAGATGTACTACAGAGACACACAGGTATGTAAAGCTGCTTTTATCATCTGATAAGCATTTTATTACGTTGGATTTATTGGAGCTAATGTTTCACAAGTTATCTGCAGGAAATGCGTATGACTCTATACATAGGGTTCTTACAAAGCTCTTTTTCTTCAGGGTCGTGTAATAAAGGGAGCCTACAAATTCCATGCAATCATCACCACATTTGAGATGATCCTGACGGACTGCCCTGAGCTACGGAGCGTGCCGTGGCGCTGTGTGATCATTGATGAGGCTCATAGGCTCAAGAACAGGAATTGCAAGCTGCTTGAGGGCCTAAAAATGATGGACATGGTTAGTACTTCCCCTTCCATCAAAATAAACATGATGTTGCTGAAAATAACATGCTATAATGTCGCTCTAGTCTTAACCTTTACTAGATACAGGATGCAGGGTTCCTGTGGTGCTGAAAAACCTGGAATTTTTAGGGAATTTAATTTTTAAAGTGTTGGCAATATCCAAAATGTAAAATGTTAAGGTTTTTGTCTTTTTTATTTGTTTTGTTCTTTTTAGATAAAAATAAAATGGTCTGAATGTCTTAATGATCCAAATATTAATTTGATTTATATATTTTGTTTTCCCGAAATCCAATAACTTGCGTCAACTGCCAAATTAAAAAAAAATAATAATAATAATTGTAGAAACGGTTTCCTGTAGAAACCAGATTTGTTTTTTTGAAGAAAAGAACACTTACTGAGACTCTCTACCTTTTGTAGGAACACAAAGTCCTGCTGACTGGAACCCCACTGCAAAACACAGTGGAGGAGCTCTTTAGTCTCCTTAATTTCCTGGAGCCTGACAGGTTTCCCTCAGAGTCGACCTTCATGCAGGAGTTTGGAGATCTTAAAACAGAAGAACAGGTATAGAATGAATATCAGCATTGTTAAATCATTGCAATCGTTATTTGATGCATTTTTAGGGATGCATGGATGTTATCTAATGCCACTTTCTGGTTTTAGGTGCAAAAACTGCAGGGCATTCTTAAGCCCATGATGCTCCGCCGACTGAAGGAGGACGTGGAGAAAAATCTTGCACCAAAAGAGGAGACCATAATTGAAGTAGAGCTGACCAATGTGCAGAAGAAATACTACCGTGCCATCTTGGAGAAGAACTTTACCTTCCTGTCCAAAAGTGGAGTCAGCAGTGGCGGAGGTGGAGGAGGATCCAATGTTCCCAACCTGCTGAACACCATGATGGAGCTGAGAAAGTGCTGTAATCACCCCTACCTCATCAATGGTGAGCAGGAGACTCTGAAGTAACACTTTGTTAACAGAAAACTTGTTTTATATGTTAAGTGTATGCTTAAAAGTTACTATTTTTCCACTCAGCCAGACTGAATTTTCCCTCTTTCTCTGTTTGTAGGAGCCGAGGAAAAGATAATGGGGGAGTTCAGGGAGAGTCACCCCTTAGACCACCCAGAGTTCCACCTCCAGGCCATGATCCAGGCTGCAGGAAAACTGGTGCTGATAGACAAGCTGCTCCCCAAACTGAAGGCTGGGGGTCACCGTGTGCTCATCTTTTCCCAGATGGTGCGCTGTCTGGACATCCTGGAGGACTACCTCATTCAGAGACGGTAGGCTGCCTGCACTGCCAACAAATTGAAAGGGAAATCTTGTAATGTTTTAATGTGCAATCTCGTATGTTTGGTAGAAAGTGGGGAAAAATGACAATATTGAATTAAAAGAACATGCGTCATAGTATTCCCTATAAGGTGTAGTCAGTACTTCATTTCCTGTTCTCAAGGTATCCATATGAGCGTATAGATGGCAGAGTTCGAGGAAATCTCCGCCAGGCAGCTATTGACCGCTTTTCACGACCAGACTCAGACCGTTTTGTGTTCCTGCTGTGCACCAGGGCTGGAGGCCTGGGTATTAACTTAACTGCAGCTGATACTTGTATTATATTTGACTCTGACTGGAACCCTCAGAATGACTTGCAGGTAAGCATGGATGTTTCTTAACATATATGGTCCCTGTGTGTGGGAAACTGCTGGACCTTCATTGCATTTTATTTCACAAAGCATCTTTTTAGCTGCATTTCAACTAGTAACTCAGCTGGAAGTACTCTGCTGCAACCTTAGCAGTTTTCTTGGATGTGTGTGTATATATGAGTCCTCAGAGGCAGTCTGTGTGTGACCGTTTTGTGCTATTGCCTTCAGGCACAAGCTCGTTGCCACAGGATAGGACAGAGCAAGGCTGTGAAGATTTACCGCCTGATCACCAGGAACTCCTATGAAAGAGAGATGTTTGACAAGGCCAGTCTGAAATTAGGATTGGACAAGGCTGTGCTTCAGTCCATGAGCGGGAGGGAAAATGCTGCCAACGGGGTATGAACTGCAGACAGCGCCACCATTTTGTGGTGTTTCACTCAAATAGTGTTCCAGATGGTTCATTAATCAAACATACTTTACACATGTTGGCAGTCAGTGGAAAGACCTTTAATTCCAGTGCACATATTTTCTTCTTACAGTCTGCCTAAATTTGTACACTCCATAAAAAGTCCAAGAAATATATTAAGATCTGTATTATGTGAACTTGATTCAAACTTTTTTTTTTTTTTTAGGTTCAGCAGCTCTCTAAAAAGGAGATAGAGGACCTTCTAAGGAAAGGAGCGTATGGTGCTCTAATGGATGAGGAGGATGAGGGATCTAAGTTCTGTGAAGAAGACATTGATCAGATTTTGCAAAGACGTACACAGACCATTACTATTGAATCAGAAGGCAAAGGCTCAACATTTGCTAAGGTGATGACATTTAAAATCTTTCAGTCTTTTTCCCATGGCTTAAGTATTGATGATATTAACAAAAGAAATTGACCTACCTATCAATGTTATTGCGTAATTACCTTTATATAACGTGCTGGCCATTTCATCTTGCTCTTAAAATAGTGCAACCTAAAGGGTAAGTGTCTCTGATCTTACTATTTATATAATTTTTTCCCTACCAGGCAAGTTTTGTGGCCTCTGGGAACAGAAGCGACATTTCTCTGGAGGACCCAGATTTCTGGCAGAAATGGGCAAAGAAAGCAGAGCTGGACCTGGATGAGATCAACGGCAGGGTAAGCTGCAACTTAATGGTGAAAAGGAGCTCTCTTTTGCTGTGAAATGCTTCACAGGAGATGTTTGCATGGAGTGAGGCACTAATCTCTAGCACCTCTTTCTTGTGTAATCATGTGTGGAACACTTACAGCTTACTATTATTCATTGTTTCATTAATGTCGGGGTCAATGCATTAGCAGCTTTTGACAGGTATCATATTCATAATTCTGTCTGACAGTTGATAACTGAAGATGGTGTGAATCCAAATCTGGGTAGTTTCCACCACACTCTGTGGTGTCACTCCTCATAAATATGCTATCTGGGCATAATTAATGAGGCTGATTTCCCCAGGCTAACAGTGCGTGGAATGTAGCCGTAATTGAGCAAAGGCGAAATTGTTTAAACTTGGCCATGGGAAGCATTTTCTGTAATTACCACTGTTCTTTGCACTCAGGAGAATTGGAAGCGCTAAGCAGCTTATATCTGCTTGAAGGGAAACGCCATGTTATGTCTAAATAAAAATGCTTTATCACAGTATTTTTTGCGTGTGTCCTTGAGCAGAGGTCTTGCATCTTGCTGTCTAGCAGCCACCTATATCATGGTGCTACCATGGTATGGCACTAAAAATGCTAAACATGCAGAAACCTTTTCTGCTGTCTTAAACCCTTGAGAGCATTCTAACCGCAGATTGGATCTCTTGTCAGAACACTCTGGTGATTGACACTCCTCGGGTCCGGAAGCAGACGCGGCACTACAGTTCTATGAAGGAGGATGATTTGATGGAGTACTCTGAGCTTGAGAGTGACTCAGAGGACAAGCCCATTCAGAGACCGCGGAGGCCCCAGGATCGAACCCAGGGGTACCCCCGCAGCGAGTGCTTCAGAGTGGAGAAGAACCTGCTGGTGTATGGGTAAGTGCAGTCTGGAAATGGTCATATCGTGTTAGTGTTGGTTTTAACAGCTTTGTACTCCTTTTTAGTGGCCTGCTCTAGCCTGCAAATTGACAGAGATCTGAATCACCATCTTGCACTTGAGCAGTCCCTGGGGCCTATCCCTATAATTAGTTGCCATTTAGCAGATGCTTTTTTACCCTGAAAAGCTGCTTTGAGTGCACCAACTATACATGACCCTACAGGGCAACAATGTGCCCAAATTGAGGAGGAAGGAAAATCCTCGCACATTTCCCATATTAGTAACATACAAATTAAAATTATTGCTAGCTTAAATTGTCAACTAATTCTATCCATCAGACTTTTTTAGTCCATACTTATAAAAAACATCAATACATCTATATTTCCCTCAGTCAAAGCCCGCAATGGAAAGCAGCTTTGGCAGGAAGTCCATCCCAGTGCCATGAGACAGGATATTCGGCTTCCTGCTTTGTTTTATCACCATCCAAATTCCCCTTGTCTCGTCTTGTTTTCCATTTGGAATGAGAATATCTGGTAGCTCACAGCCCACCAGTGCAGTGGCCGAGTTTGTCACGCTTGCTTGTCCCGGGGCAGTGGCAGACACGGCGCTATCTAACGCACACAGTTAATTAAGCGCCAGGCCTCAGTGCACTCAGCACTAATCATGGCTGGCTGCACGCACCATGTCTGACCAGTATTCTTTTTTTATTTTTTCAGTCAGACGCGTCTAGACCCCTGGGCTATACGGCAAATTAGATCCATCAAGTCTGAGGGCTTTGTCTCTTCTGATGTTTTTTTTTTTTTTTTTTTTTTTGGAAAAGCAGTGTAGGGCTGTGAAATCAGAGCAGACCCCACTCCCCGTTTTCCCAAAAAGCCCTTTAGGCCTGTGCTTAGGGAGCGCTTGAGTACTCCATCAAATAACAAGGGCATTGGGTCTCCTCATGGTCATGTACCATGCCAGCAATGCAGTGGTGCCACCCCCCCTCTTTCAGTTTGTGAGAAATGGCACAACCGTAGAGTAATACTATACTTGAACGATTCTGACACCGTGCTTTTTTTCTTTTTTTTTCTTTTTCTTTTTATTTTTTCAGACAGTACAAATCCCCCCCCCCATGCTTCATTACAAAACCAAACAACTGCAGTTCAAAAAGACTTTTTAGAAATAACTGAAAGGACACAAACTGATGTTTTCACATGCTATATTTGCTAACTTCTCTTCTGTTATGCGTAGCTGGGGCCGCTGGGGTGACATCCTGTCCCATGGACGCTTTAAGCGCCCACTGAGGGAGCGAGACATAGAGACCATCTGCCGCGCACTTCTGGCCTACTGCCTGCTACACTACCGTGGAGACGAGAACATCAAGAGCTTCATTTGGGACCTCATAACCCCTACCGAGGATGGCCAGAGCCGCACACTTACCAACCACTCTGGTAGGATGCTGACCTGGAAGCAATCAAATATCTTTTGTCAGCATCTATCTCTTCACATGATAAACAATGGCATTTCTGTGGTTTTTAGGACTGTCTGCTCCAGTGCCCCGGGGGCGTAAAGGGAAGAAGGGGAAGCCACAGGCTGCTCAAACTCACATGCCAAAGGCTGACTGGCTTGCTGACTGTAATCCTGACATCCTCCTTCAAGAGGACAGTTACAAGAGACACCTGAAACACCACTGCAACAAGTATGTACCATTTTTAGAAACTGCACTTTCCCTCCTCTAGGATACTTGTGTATTAGCTAATATATCTCATCTTGCATATATTTTTGTGCTTTGTTTTTCCACTGCTTTAAATGTTTCATTTGCAATGTTACACAACAGATAGTAGTATAATCTAGATTTTTTACAATTTTCTGAGACGCATGAATGGAAATAGTGTTTGTATAAAAAAAAAAATTCTAATCCAATAGGAAGGCTCAAAGTGTAGAGCCCAGGTTTGAAATTCCACACAGCCAGTTCAGTTAATCTGCTGCCGACTTGTTTTGAAAGTAACCTTTTGCCTTCCAAGCTCGATATCCTCAGAAGCAGGTGCATTTGAAAACTTGTCAAGCGCTTTTCAAGTTGAAAAAATAATTGAAGCAAACTTGCGAGTTTAGCTGAACGTGTCCAAAAGCAAGTTAGCGCTGTTACCTTGTGGTGCAGATGTTTCATTAAGTTGCTTGGCTCCTCCATAGTTTAGCTGTGACTAATAAATGTCAGTTAAAAAATGGCCAGCTGTAGAGAATCTGGTAAAAGAAAGAGTGCCGTCTTTCTCGCGAAGGCTTCTGCCAAGTTCCTGAAATAATGAATGACAGGCCGTGAGGAATCTCTGAAATTAAAGATTTTAAGATCACTCAATAATTAATCGTTCAGTTCATCAGGCCGCACATGATGATTTTGCCTCTCGTCCCACACGTCCATTATGCCTTGTGTGCCGCCGGCTTGCGTCTTTTGTTTTTTGAGGCCTCTCCGGTTTCGTTTGATAAATAATTTGTTGCCAGGCCAGCATTGTTGTGTCCTGCCTTACTCTAGGCAGTGACAGAGAGAGAAAGCAAAACACGGTTTACACTGCTGGCTCTGATGTGCATCCAGAAAAGGGGAACAGAGCAACAGCTGAGGAAACGTTACGAGACGATAAATGCGAGGTGCTTAGACCGCCAACCATCTGCTCGCCGCACTGCAAACTTCTGCCTCTGTACTTTGGAGGCGTCCCGTTAGCACCTCCCCAACTTCCCTAACAGCATTAGGAAGGAAATGAAAACGAGAGGATGAAGGTGCTGGAGTGCGTATGCGTGGAGGAGGGGGGTGAGGGAGGGTACGGGCGGCTCCCCAAGCGCAGCGGCGCGGTGCCAGGCCAGGTGCCAGGCAGACCTGTTGGAAGCGGGTGAAAGGCGGCACACACAGAGGTGATTATGTGCAGCCATCTGTCAGGCGTGGAGGCTGCCGCACAGCGTGGCTAATCAGCCCTGGCAGCATGATGGATGAGCCGTGGCACATGCCAAAGAGCTGCTGCTGCCGCTGCTACTGCTGCTGGCACAGCTCGGAGCTGGCCAAACTTACTCACTCTTTTGTTTTCTGCCTTCTCCCCTTCCCTTTGTCCCTTTTTCCTTCCTTTCATTCTGCGTGTCACTCCATTAACCCTAACTCATCTTTGTTTTTTTTTGTCTCTGCTGCTCGTTCTATCTCTGACAGAGTGCTGCTGCGGGTCCGCATGCTCTACTATCTGCGACAAGAAGTCATCGGAGACCATGCAGACAGAATCCTGGAGGGGACCGATTCAAGGTTGGCATCTCTCTCCATTCCCTTCCACCGAATCCTGCCTGCTGTTATCTTTCCTCTCCCTCCATCACCTTCTCCTCCTCCTCCTCCCCCTTTCTGACAACACCCCCACCCAGATGTTCATGCATTTATAATGTGCAAACGTGCTTGCCATGTTGATGCTCTCAAGGACTCCACTGAAGTTCTAATGACTGTGAGGGGCTTGATTTTGCACGCAAGTGCATGGGGTGAGATAAGAGAGTTGCTCAGATCTCTGGCCGTAATCATGTTGGCCCTGAATAAACAAGATGAGAAATGGGCCTAAATGAGATGCGGCTTGCTAATGCTCGTGTTTCCTACCAGATGTCTGCAGATAGACATTAATGCCACTCTCATTAGATTATGTGCCGCTGTAGCCATCCCCTGGTTTTAATCACTCTTTCCTGTGTTTGTTTGTCTTTTGCTTATAGCGAGTTGGATATCTGGATCCCACAACCCTTCCACGCTGATGTCCCCACTGATTGGTGGGATCTCGAATCGGACAAGTCCCTCCTAATTGGCGTCTTTAAGCATGGTAAGCCCCGCCTCCTTACAGCTGACACTCTGATTGGTACGTTTGCACTGACATGCAACAGTAATTGCTAATGTTGACCTATTGTAAAATTGCCTAGAGATTGATTGGTGATTTTTTTTCCGAATGGCTGATCCTGCCCTCGATGGAGGGTGGTGGGGAAAATGGATTCGGAAAGAGCCGAGATCTAATCCATCAGAGGCAACAGGCACCTCTCAGCACATTTTATTAACATTGACCCGCTGTGTTAAGAAGTGTTCTGGGAGAACCTGCTAAATTCCCAGTTTGGGACGCGATTGTTTTCTTTTGTGAAACTGTGCAGCTGTCCTAATTTATCTTTCTGAGAAAACGGGGCCAAAAGCTGTATTAAGAGAAAGATGGAGAGGGGTTTCTCTGCTGCTGACTTTTAATTGTATTAAGTATAGTAATAGCTGCTTTATTTAATAATGTCCACTGCTCTCACCACAGATATTAATCTTGGCGAGGGGCTTGTATGCTTCTCTCAGATTGGTCTTTTCTGTGAATGTGTGTACAGGGAGCTCTCTCTCTCTCTACTTCTCCCCCGGTGCGCTGCGCTCCCTCGTTAACTCAGCTGGCCTCCATACATGTGCGTGCGCGCGCACACACAGGAGCGTGTATATAGCACAGGCAGCCTGTTCTTAATCATAATCCCAATTCAGTAGGGAGGTCTGGGGAGGAAACGGGGAGAGAAGAGGTGGCAGGCCTGGACTGCAGAGGAAAGAGTGATGGCCTATAAACCCCCTCATGATTACAGTTTGGCTTGGGGCGCGGCAGCAGTTAGGAACAATGTGTCACCGCATAAATCCTAATTGAAATGTGATGTTCTGGCGGGGGAGGGGGTGCTCGAGCCCCGTCTGATCAGCGGCTCAGCTGAAGTGGGTTTAGCCTGCCAATCGCCTCCCCTGTTGTGCACTGTAGGGCTCCGCAGGCTCGAATCTGTTCTGCTTGGACAGTTTCAACGGGCATTTTCCTTTGGCTCGGCCATTTGTTTCTTTTATTATTTTTTTCGTTTTGGTTTGATTTTAATCTTCTGGTAGTTTTTAAAAGGATTTCACTTTGTATTATAAGGTTTAGTTTTAAGATGTTTGTTTTTTCCTCTTCTGTTTTTCAATTTTATTTCGAACTAAATTTGACACACCAGTAATACTTTTCTCTGCTTTCACATCACCAGGGGAAATAATAGCTCCGCAGCCCACAGCCCAGCCTGTAATTATGCATATTTTATGTTCACCGCTGCTCTCTTTTCCTCCACTAGGCTACGAGAAGTATAACTCCATGCGTGCTGACCCCACCCTGTGTTTCCTGGAGAGGGTGGGCATGCCCGATGCCAAGGCCATCGCTGCCGAGCAGAGGGGAGCGGACATGATGGCAGATGGTGTCGAGGGGTAAGTTTGGCCCAAAATCACAGCCCCAGCAAGAGGGACTCCTCCTGCTCTTTCTTTCTCTGGCTCGCTCCCTCTTTCTTTATCCTTCACCCCGCTTTCCTTTTTGGTTCTTTTCTTTGTTTTCTTTCCCACACTAAAAGCTTTTCTCTTTTTCACAATAGAGAGGATGAAGACCCAGAGTACAAGCCACTCAGAATGCCGTTTAAAGATGATCTTGATGTGAGTTTGGAAATAGATAAGTCTTTAGTGTATCTAAAATCAGTATTGGTAATAAATTGGCTCATTTAATGTTTCCTTTGCCGTGTTTGTAGGATTTTACAAACTCTCCCCTGGATGATAAAGACGATGGGATGGATGGTGAGACTCGAGAAGGTATTTATTTCCCCAGCATACAGGTGTTAACCATCATACTTGAGGTTTTCACTTCACTGTGCTCATCGTTGTCATCTGCTTGTCCGCCCTCAGTGCCGAAGCCTGGTGAGAATGGGAAAGCAGGCAATCTGTACTGGCCGCCAGCCTCTGCTCTGACAGCCCGATTACGCCGCCTCATCACTGCCTATCAGCGCACTCACAAACGTGAGCAACTAAGGCAGGAATCAATGACCAAACCTGACCGGCGCCGAGGCCGTCCACGTGATGACATCCTTGCCATGGTAACAGAGGGAGGAGCTTATGCTCCAGATGGAGTGGTGGCTTTTATGGCTGAAGGAGGGCCCTTCATGGCCAAGGGATCACCTTTTATCCCTGATAGCGCCGCCCTGCTGGCTGATGGAGCAGCTTATTTTAAAGAGCGGAGGCAGAGGTGAGTTGCATTTAGATCCTCCATTTAAAATTGTATTAATTAATTAAATAAAATAAAAATCTATATTTCTCCTTTAGTCACACATGACCTTGTTTCCATTTATCAACATCTGTTTTCCAGATGGACAAGACGTGAAGAGGCCGATTTCTACCGTGTGGTGTCCACATTCGGTGTGGTTTATGATGTGCACAGACAGTGCTTTGACTGGTCCCAGTTCCGTGCTTTTGCTCGTCTAGACAAGAAGACAGACGAAAGCCTGGAAAAATATTACTACTCTTTTGTGGCCATGTGCAAGCGGGTGTGTCGGATGCAGATCAAATCTGAGACAGGTAAACTACTGTCTTTTTCAATTATTTGAAAGTAGTTTTTTGTTGTTCTCTATTCCTGCTTAAAGAGAATGCTAAAGTGATTTGTTATTAGCATTTGAAGTGTGTGTATGTATCTTTTTTTTCTTTATGCATTGATGTTTTAATCTGAATTTGGATATAATTTTTCTATTTGCAGAGCTTCCAGACCCCACCCTTATCATTGACCCCATTACAGAAGAGCGGGCTTCACGGACGCTCTATCGTATTGAGCTGCTGCGACGGATCAGGGAGCAGGTGTTGCCGCACCCTCAGCTGGATGAGAGGTTGAGTCTGTGCCAACCCAGCCCTGACCTCCCAGCCTGGTGGGAACCCGGGCGCCATGACCGGGACCTCCTGCGGGGTGCCGCAAAGCATGGCGTCAGCCGCACTGACTACCATATCCTCAACGACCCCGAGCTGAGCTTCTTGGAGGCCCATCGGAAGTTCACACAGGGCAAGGGTGCAGAGCTGCCCATTGTGTCTGATCCTCTTACTCCTCTGAACCTGCTTAAAGATGAGGAGGTGAAAGAAGAGCATGGAGATGTGTTGGTGCCCAAAGTGGAGAATGGTGACATGGAGGATGTCAAAGAAGAAAAACCCGAAGCCCTCTCTCCTAAAAAAGAAGAGGAAGCAAGTGATTTGGCTCTTAAGCACGAACCTAAAGAGGAAAAGATGGAAGCAGAGGAGAATGATGCTGCGATGGAGGTGAAGACCAAGGTAGAGGATGGTTTTCCTTTGGATGGGATGGCTGATGAAAAGCCCATGGATAGGGAGCCCACTACCCCTGAAGACAAAAATGCAGAGGATGAGAAAGAGCCACTGACCACAGAGATTAAACTTCCTACTGACAAAACCTCCAAAGACGACGAGGAAGAGAAGTTAGACGAGGATGACAAATCAGAAAAATCTTCACAAGCTGAAGGTGAGTGTTAGACATCATAAACGTAGTATCAACAGAAATTAAATAATATTAATAATAATGATGTAGGCAATGCTTCAGAGAAACTCACCTGAAACAGTATTGCATGATCCCAAAACAAATCCAGTTTTAGAACAAGCTTTTTCATTAATTTAATTTCCTTAATTGGGTGGTCAGGATGCTTAAAAAGTAATTGATTTTGATTTGGGAAATCTTAATTGCAGTAAAGCTTGTATTAAAAAAAAAACATTTATTTGCAGTTGGAGGAGCATCTGAGAGGAAGAATTTTGATGAGGAGAGTAATGCCTCTTTAAGCACGGCCCGCGATGAGACCAGAGACTGCTTTGGTGTTGATGACGTTGAGCCGTCAGCCTCTCAGATGTTCGGTGAACGTTCACTGTTCTCTTTCTGGCCCAAGGTTAGTTAAATGCTTTTTTTTTCTTTTTTTTTCCTAACTTCACTCACAATTTCCTTTCCTTTTTTTTTCTTCAGATTAACTATCCATTAACATTAGTTTTCCCCCTCTTATAGCATGTAGTAATATAGTTTGCCACAAAAGTGGTTTAGAGATAAATGAAAAAAATTCAAGCCACGCTCAAAGCTTTGAAGACATGATGATGTGATGCATAGTGAAAAGACTGTACTTAGTTTCAGAGCTTCCTCCTTTAATAACAGGGCAGAATTGCATTATAAGATTGTTGGGACATGAAACCAGAGCTGAAATGGAGAAAATTAAGATACCCTTTGTGTACCCTCTACTTCATTATGTATGCTTCCACACGCACACACTCACTCACTAACACTTGTGCTACTCTTCTGTGTTTGTACTCCAGGACAGGGTAATGATCAATCGTATGGACAACATCTGTGAAGCGGTCATGAAGGGCAAGTGGCCGTCCAACAGGAGGCAGTTCTTTGACTTCCCAGGCCTGTTGCCTGGCTACAGCTCCATGGCAACGGACAGCCCCCTGCAGAGGCGGAGTCTCGGTGATCTCTCATTGGTGGGTCAGACCAGCTATAGCGGCAGTGAGGACCTCACCATGTCACCACAGGTCAACAAGGCAAGTCCTGCCCCTAACGCTTCTTGCTCCACCCCCTGAGAGTCTATGGTCTTGTAATATTCTAAAATTAGACTTTAATAGTTTGGTTTATTAAACACCCTCTCATTGTTCTTATCCAGGACGATGCTTTGAGCCTGTCAGTACCTCGGCAGCGCAGACGCAGGAGGAGGAAGGTAGAGATCGAGGCAGAGCGTGCTGCAAAGCGCAGGAACCTGATGGAGATGGTTGCTCAGTTACGAGAGTCCCATGCTCCAGAAGGCCAAGCACAGGCAATAGATCTGACCAAGGCCCTGCATGGCGTGTCTACCTCTTCCTCTTCCACTGTCTTCCCTGGAGCAATGGCCTCCTCCGCAGCCCTGAAAGCACAGATGGAGCTGCTGCAAGCAGGCGCTTCCTCTAGATCCAGAGCCAACGGCTCTCTACTTGACACTGAACTCCCCAACCGGAGAAAGAGAGGTCGCAGGAAAAATGTGGAGGGCTTGGAACTGCTCTTTATGGGGAACAAAAGAGGACAACTCAATGCTGTACGTATCCTGTCAGGATGTGATATGGGAGTCATGCCGCTTCATGCGGCGTGTTGACACTCTTTATGCACACACATTTTTTTTCTCACTTTTGTTTCGTTGCGTCTGCAGGAAAACTCTGAAGGGACCAAAGCTTTTGTGGATGGGCGGGCACATAGACCCATGTCATCTCCTGCACATAAGGCTCCCGTTGAAGGCCTAGAAGAGGGAAGCCATCTTACAGCCGAGGATGGACCCAGCACTAAGGACCTACGGGAGTGGCTGAGACAGCACCCCACATACACTATGGATATGCCTGGATACGCACCAGTTAGTTCTGTTGTTTTTCTTCTGCTAACCCAACTTGTTTTCATTTTCTGATGGCTGATGTGGGAATGTCCTGTACAGTTGTCTTTAGAGTTGTCTTGTTCTTATCTTTCAGAAGAATGAGGACCTCCTCCTCTCTCAGTTTGCCAAGCCCAAACAGAAAAGACACAGATGCCGCAATCCCAACAAGATCGACATTAATACACTGACAGGAGAGGAGAGAGTCCCTGTTGTTAACATTAGGAACGGAAGAAAGGCAAGTATTGTTTTATCAATGGATTCAGGTAATCTCCCACAAATATTCTGTACACTCGCTGTAACATTTTTAACTTGTATATCTACAGATGGGAGGAGCCATGGCACCTCCGATGAAGGAGTTACCCCGCTGGCTGGTTGAAAATCCCGAATTTGCTATTGCCCCAGACTGGACGGATATAGTGAAGCAATCAGTGAGTCTTTTATTAAATTGAGAGAATTCTGAACGATTTAGACATTATTTGGTAGGTTTAGCTATTAGTAACTCATGCTGCTTTCTTTTTAGAACTTATTTATATATATAACATATTACTACTACCATTCATTTACCATTCATACAAAAAAAAATTATTACTTCTATTCAGCAAGTATGGTATTTAGTGCATTTTGTAATATTACAAAATATTTTCATTAAAAATAAATGCATTATTTTTATTTGTGGAAACTTCATAATTTTTTAGAATTTAGATATAAAACAGCACAGCTAAAAACATTTAAAAATAAACAATTAAAAATGTGTCGATTTCTGAACGATCGTGTGACTGGATTGACTGACTGATTGAGATAAGATTTTAAAATAAATTAGAAAATGTATTTAATTTATAGTATTGGACAGTTACTGTTTATATCCCACTCTTGATCAAATAAATAGAGCCGTGGTGAGTGCACAGGAATTCTTAAACATAAATCAACTTTTCGTGGTGGTTGTGTATTCTTAAATTTATAATATATTCTTTTTGTTTTCAGGGTTTTCTCCCAGAGTCCATGTTTGACCGTCTTCTGACTGGGCCGGTAGTCAGAGAGGAGGGCGTGCGCCGCAGAGGCAGGCGACCCAAATCTGAAATCGCCAAGGCAACCGCAGCAGCGCAGGCAGCGGCTGCAGCAGCGGCGGCGGCCTCCACATCTGGTGTTAATCCTTTGCTGATGAACGGGCTGTTTGGCGGCATGGACCTGACCAGTCTGCAGGGCCTACAGAGCCTCCAGAGCCTTCAGCTGGCTGCTGGCCTCATGGGCTTTCCCCCTGCTCTCGCAGGGGGAGCGGACGCCAAGCATGCTGCAGCCATGCTGCCTCTCATGCTTCCTGGTATGGGTGGCCTCCCCAACATGTTCAGCCTGGGGGGTCTGTTTGGAGGAAACCTGGCTGCCGCTGCGACAGCCACCAACGGTGCCTCTAGCACAGAACAGGCAGACTCTGAGGAGAATCCCAAGCTGAAGACAGACGAGACTAAGGATGACGGAGATGAGAACGATGAGAAGGAAGCAGAAAAATCATCTGAAACAGAGTCTGCCGAGGTAACCAGTGACACTGCCGCGCTGAATGCAGCAGCCGCTGCTGCCACTGCAGGCATGTCCACCAACGCCACTCTGGCCTTCAACCCTTTCTTGCTCTCCACCATGGCCCCGGGACTCTTCTACCCATCCATGTTCTTACCTCCCAGCCTTGGCGGCCTGGGCATCCCAGGCTTCCCCCAAGCTTCTCTAGCAGATCTCCAGAGCGCTGTGTCTGGGGCCTTAGGGGCCACTGGAGAGGACAAGGAGTCCAGTAAAGGGCTTGGCTCAAATCAAGACCAGAACGCCTCCGTGGCTGATATGGAAACTGCTGACAACACACTTGAAGACAGTGACTCAGAGGAGAGCCAGAACAAGACTGCTGATTCATCAGTACTAGATGATGATCTGGCAGGGCCGGCTGAGGAAATAGACTCCATGGAGGGTGGTATGGACGAGGATGATGACGATGATGAGGATGATGACGAGGATGATGACCCTGCTGATGAGGATGACAAAAGTGACTAAAGGAAAAAAAAAAACTGAATCTGGCCTTCTAACATTTCCCCAGGGCTGAGGAGACGCACACTGGACTCTGACAAGAATGGTTGTCCAGTTGTTTACATGCCAACTCAATATCCAAAAACACTTTGATCGTTTGGTTTTTGTTGACAAGTAACGTTAAGAGGAAAGCAAATAAGCTGTCTCTATAACCATTAGCATAGCCAGGGATGACGTGAACAGTTGTGCGGATGTCAAAAGGGTGTTTTGTTTTTTTCTTTTCTCTGTGTTTTCCTTACTTTTTTGTTTTGATTTTTTTTTTCTTGAAGTCTTTGGCACTGTGTTGGGTGCCTTCTAGATGAGATGGAAATTTCCTGAAATATTATAGGAATTAATCGTTCCGATAGTGCTATGCTGCTCTCTCATTATTTTAATATTATTGTTTTGTTGTCACTTTTTTTTTCTCTCTCTCTACTGTTGATATTGTAACAATGAGTAGCATCTCGTAATATTCAGTGATGTACAATTAACGGCATTAAGACACTCTCCGCTGCTGAGGAAGAATCGTGGTTTCGTTGTACTGTTCTGCTGAGAGGAGCGGGCAAAGTTCTCACATATCATAGCCTACACTCGGACTGTTCCCAGTCTCTCACACTGACAATCCAAACGGGTGAGGAGACCTCTCGACCTGTGGAGACAGCAATAACGAAGGCAGCTTTTGAATGTTCAATTTTACTCTTTTGACTAAACACCGGAAAGTGTGAAAAAGCGACATGAAATAAATTACTGCAGTCAAATTGTCTCATTGTATCCATGTTAATGCACTGGTGTAAGAATAAAATCAGGTACCTTTATCTATTTGAATGGACTTTTGTTACTTT
The DNA here is from genome assembly GCA_032357475.1 of Enteromius thamalakanensis. NCBI lineage: Eukaryota > Metazoa > Chordata > Actinopteri > Cypriniformes > Cyprinidae > Enteromius > Enteromius thamalakanensis. The sequence continues at coordinate 7,697,906 of JAUCMT010000047.1, forward strand.
AGCCACAAAGCTGAACAGCATTACCTCAATTCTAACTAGCCTTGAAGTTTACAGACATAAATGTTGTAAATGTGTTTTTTTTTTTGTGTCCTTTTTTTCTTCTTTTTTTTTTTTTTTGAAACCATCATGTATGATGAACTGTAAATTGCTGCCAACTGTAGTAATGATGCTTTTAATAAAAGTGACTCACAATATTCGCCTAGGAAACCAAAACTGTGTTTGTGTAGCTCTGTGGGGATGTCAAACAGCATCCTCTGATAACAACGATCCTTTTATAGCTATATAAAACAAATTGTTCACTTCATTTAAATCCGTTAGATCTGTCAATGATTTTTTTTTAGCACCAAAGATGTTGTAAGTTGCTAGTTTAGCCTTTCTGTACCCGGGTTGCAGTTGGCAGAAAACAGCATATTTTTAATTTTGCTCCTCATGAGGAGGATCCAGGTGGAAAAAAACATTTTGAATTTGGACTCCAAAAAGTTCAGCTGCTGTCAATCCTAAATACAGTTCTTTAAGCTTTCGCAAACTCATAAGCAAAGTGCAGATGTATGGATGTAATTATAAGATTTATTTATCATGCAGTGAAGTCGGCTTCTCTTATAAAGTATTTTTTAAACTGGCGCTAAAAGTGACTTATATAAATGTAAATGTTCTTTGCTCGTTTTCTGTAGCTGCTTATTGAATAAGTGTAATGGTAAGCCTTTAAATGAGTAACGTACCCTAAGCCTAAAGCGTAGTCCAAGACTAAAATATAAATCTGAGCTGTTTTAGCTGAAAGAAACATTTGTTTTGTCTTCAGATTGACACCAATAATGTTTTTTTTCTAAGGCCTAAATTTTTTTAGGTTTTTAAAAAACTACATTTTAGCCTAGGACCAGGTTTAAGCCTTGTCTGTGAAACTGGGGGTTAGACAATTCGGTATCGATTTCAATAAAGGACGTAATAATTTGGCCGAGGGTTGAAAATGTGCACAACACTGTAATTCATTATAATTCGTAAGAAATAAATTGGCAGAATATTATTGGGTATGTCTGGAAATCTCACAGGCTGTTGATATGACAGTTGAGTCTATCACCCAGTTCCAGTTACAGCAATTTGAAATCATTTTTTAATTTAACAGAATTATTTTAACAGTTCTGCACTAGATGCCTCATACAGCAGCACTGCATGACCTGGTTGCCAGGAAAAGAGAGGCTCCGACAGGCCTGTTTACTCTAGCCATCATAAACACCATCAGTCCTGTGGAGCGGCTGACATAACGCGCTCCGACAGGACGAGAGGACATGGCAGGGGCTCTCTGTCCGCTCCAGTAGCCAGCCATTATGAGCCTAACGCCTGGAACAAGGCTTTTTTCCCCCTCTCTCGACAGACATCTTTCATAATTGCACTTTCCGATGAAGTGGCTCGTGAAATCCATAGGTCTCGTGTGCGCCCAGCATGCAGCTCTTGGCAGGAGTTAGAGTTTGAGATTTGGACAGGAGGCGCTTGTGCACGGAGTTGTCAATACGATCGCTTTTATTGGTGTCGTGGAAGTCCTGAGGTGTTAATGTATGTTAATTGAGTTTTGGGATGTTGGAAATGTTTTTCTTTGTCCTTTATAAGTGAATAACAGTGAACTGCTGTTGTGCTTGTTGAATAGTTTTTCTCCGCTTCCTGTTTTTAATGAAGAGCGAGTTCTCGTGTTGTCAGAGTGGTTTTTGTGGCAGTGAAAATCTTCTGTGGTTCCTAGTCATTATGTGCCATCTTGACACATGGCGCAGTCGCTCGCAGAGGGCTCGTCACCACCGGCATCGTGCCTCCTTCACAAACCACTGACTGCTGGGTGTGAAGTCTGTCATTGGTGAGGAGGCAGGTTGTGGTTAGCCACTGAGCGTCAAACTTGGCAACACGGCACAGTTCAGTAGCTCTAGGCCGTTGGGATTTGAGCTGGCAGCTTCCTCTTGGGAGAGGCCCTTTCCTGGGAAGGCCAAACTGAATGCTTCCCTCGGCTGCCACTATGCATGCACTGAACCACCATAACATAAAAGGGTGGCATCAAAATCTATATGCGTTGTTTGAACATATCCAATGATATTCAGTATGTCAGAAACTCCTTTGTGCACATGTTGTTTTAATCAGTTGTTTCAAGTCCCTTAAAGGCGAGTCAGTTCACTCAAAGGTCATAGTTGATACAAAAGCAGTATCATTTCTTGCAATGTACTGTACAGCTGTAACTAATAGAATGAGAAAAGACCAAAATCTACTTATAAAGATGTCAAAATTACAGCTCAAAAACAAATATAATTGCTCAAGAATCTACAAATCAGTGTATATACAAGTCTTTCCTGGGATTCGGAAACATTTCAATAAATTATTCCAACTACAAGAAATTAATTTGATAAATATCCCACATCAGTTGGCACACATCAAACCTAAAAACAAAAAAAATATATTTTTACAAATCATGCATTAAAGATCTTTTATTATTTTAATTTTTTTCTCAACCCTGTTATGGACCATATGGCATTGGTTTAAAAATGATTTTACACAGAACTTGTTATGAAACAAACATCGAAATACTGCCCATGTGCCCTGATAACAATATAATGATAACAAATGTAATGTTTATCATAATTTTTTCACATTTTTGTAATGCTGAAGCTAACAATAAACAAAAATATATTCTTCATCATCTTCCCTATATTAAGTGTGACAGGGTTGAAGACACGTTTGAAGGATACATTTCCTGTCATATTGTCCCTTTCTTTCTGGGTCAACATATCTGCAAGACCAACATTGTCTTTCGGCTGCAAATGTGGGTGTTATTGTAAAATTAGGTGTAAAGTTGACATTTCCCCAAATATTCTATTTCTAACAAAAATATGAGCTGCCATGATTTTGGTAATTATATATTTACTGAACCCAATAATATATTTTTATTTATTTATTTTATTATTGAAATTATATATACATTAAGTAAATAACTCAATAATGTTTTAAAGTTTATAACCCTGTAACAATGAGATTTACATATATCTGTGACAAGGTTGAGTGTTTTGTAGTTGTGGATTTTAACTCAAAATGGCCAGTGCTCCATATATGTCAAAATACAATAAATATATTCTATATACTACTTAGGGATTGTTATAAAGTCTTTAAAAATATTTTTTTTCTATCTTAATTTTATGTGACAGAGTTGAGTTGTTAAGCTTGACAGTATCCTCCCTGACTATATTAGACCTCAAAAATATAAATAAGATTGAAAATACCAACCATTTAATACACTTCTATTAAAGAGACCTGAATGTTGTCATTTCTGGTCAATTTTGACACATATGTGTGGAGACTAAATAATTATTGCCGTAGAATCGGACATAACCTTAAAGACTGTTTTTTATTATTAAAACTCTGGGGGACTTAAATATGTAACTTTAAGGTACCAAAATGGACCTTTTAGGTACAAACATGTTCCTTTTGAAAAGGTACCGCCCGAGTGACAGCTTTTGTACCTTTATTTCAGAGAGTGTGGGGTCAGAATTTAGCATTAACAACATTAAAGCATGGAATTATCCTATCTTGCAACAACATTTACACGGCTCCTGGTGGTGATGTAATAGCGTGGAGGATATTTTCTTGGCTTACTTTGGGCCACTTAGTACCAACGGAGCACACCAGAGCCCATTAGTACTAACCATGTCCATTCCTTTATGACAACAATGTACACAAGTAATTGTTTTTTATTAAGGTGGGACGGCGAAGTGTTGCGATGGCCTTGAGTGACAGTGATGTATCCACCATAATTTCAACGTGGAAATAAGCCATTCTCTGTGAATGCACAAGACGCAAGTTTATTAGCCGCTGTATACAAAATATACAGTCTATATCGAGAAAGATCACTACATCAAGTTGAGTTTGATTATCACTTGTTTTACTCACGTTTTCGCAGCGTCCCTATTAAATCCAGTCATGCAGCAGGTTCTTGAGCCCAATGTCAATGTACCCTCTCTAGCAAGAAGAGTAAAGTGCGGTAAATGGTAAAACTATTTGCACTACTACTTTCATAATTATGATAACATTAAATAATAAAGTAAGACACGTATCAAGTAGCAGAATGAGCTGTTTCATACAGCTAAAAATAGCTGAATGCGGATGGGACCGGAAGTTTTGCACATAAAAATGGCCGTGCCCCCTCTTACCGAAAAAAAAACGTGAATATTTTCTAATGCACACCAATAAAACTCTTACACTTGTCTTTAATTAATTCATGGACGCAGCTACGGTTTCTCAGAAGACATGACCCAAGGCATTGAGGTGCGACTAATCAAAATTATTATTACATAATCAGCTAATTGTTAGACGCTCCCTTAATGAAAGCAGCTCATTAGCTACTGTGACAGGTCTGTCTCTGAAGCCCGGGGCTCTGCGCACTTACATCTAGCGGCAGAGGTCCAGTGTCTGTTAATACGCTCACTACATGCTCCGTTCAGCTGCTGAACTGATTTGATATTCAGTGGAGAGCCTTCAGGGTTTCAGTAATGCGCGGGAATGTGATCCCGATGACCTACAGCTTCCTCTTACACGATTCCAGGGGATGTGTCACAAAAAGCCTGGGTTATACAGCGTCTATCCCTCCGGCCCCCCGCGAAACACCCAGCCAATGAGCCTAAAAACTACTGCTTTCTTCAAATGTCAGGCTCTGGCCAGCTGATTCTTATTCTGAGCCAATAAACATGTCATTTCCAGCTGGAGTTGGCCAGGCCGCCTGTCTCTGCAGCTTTCCGATAAAGAGCGATTTGCGGTCGCCTTGACGACCTAGTGCCTCGGCGTCTTGGTTACGTGATTGATCACAGTATCGCGCGCCGGTGACACAGGTAGGGGGAGGGACGTCGCCGGGCTCAATCAGATGCAGCGCCGATGTCCTTCTCCCCGGCTGAGGGGATTTAAAACTGTCACACGCTCTCACACCTCCTGTTTCCCCCGGAGACGGATGTGTCGTGCGTGACATTGAGGGCGAGAGGCAGAGCATCAATCGCAGACTGGGTGATAAGTGTCATGCCGACTGCTCGCCTGGCCTGTTTCTCAAACTGCGCGCACACACACTTGTGCACGCTCTCACTCAGTAGTGCAAACAGATGTCAACTTAAAACTACCCACAGCATCTCGAGGGATATAAAAATAGAAATATGCTTGTATTTTAGACAAACAGCGCTCACAAAAATCGTGTATTTACTCAACCTCATCATGGGACATAAGTCATTGAAAAATACTTCTGTTCTGTGCCTCAGTAAAATAATCTGTCGATGGAGATGACCGTGAGAATAATCTTTCTTGATTTTAGCAATGTTTTCGAAATGCTGTTTGGAATAAATTCTGAATAAAAAGGTCTGAAAATGTTAGCAAATCAGTTTCAATCAGGCATTAAAGCCGACACCTGCTTCTTTTGTCTTATTTGAAGGTATTGTTCACCCATAACTTAAAAATTCTGTGATTATTACTTGCCCTCATGTTCCAAACAGGTAAGATTTGTTAGTATGTCATACCTTGAGTCAGAGGTCAGCCAAGAAGCTGGAGCGGGACTCTCTTGCGAACGCACAGCAGTTGCTGAAAGTCAGTGATTTGAGTTATAATTTTAAAACTTGAAATATTTTTGTTACAAAAACCCATTGATCTGCTTGACATATGTTAACCCCTGGAGGCTTAAAGGTTAGTTAGGTATGAATAAATCCTATTTACGGAGCTTCAAAATAAGGGCCACTATCCACTATCATTACCAAGCTTCAAAGAGTCAGGATAAAAAATAAATAAAAATCTTTGTCAGAAAGAAGAAAGTAATATAGACATAGGATGGTTTGGAGGTAAGTAAAATGTAATTTTCAATTTTGGATGAACTATTCCTATAAGGTCATTTTGATTAAGACCGAGAGTTATCTGACCTTTCATAGATGGCAATACAAACTTTCAAGAACCAGAAATGTAGTTAGGACATTGTTAAATTAGTGCACGTGACATCAGGTTTTCAACTGTAACTTCAGGACGTTACGAGAATGCTTTTTGCAAAAATAACGACTTTATTCAACGATTTCTTCTCTTCCATGTCAAAATTAGATTCATCTAAGTTCATGACAGTGCCGGGATGTAGGACTGCCCTCGATTTTTCTGGTCAACTGGTAGTCATTTATTTTCAGTGTTGGGGAAAGTTACTTTTCAAAGTAATGCATAACAATATTGCATTACTCCCTAAAAAAAGTAACTAATTACGTTACTTAGTTACTTTTTATGGAAAGTAATGCATTACGTTACTTTTGCATCTTTTTAAATATGGGCACAGCTTGAGTGTTTGCTATAAATAGAACTTCTTATATTAAAAACAAATGTAAAAGCACAACAAAAAGTGTCAGGAATAAACCACAGGCTGAAGAAAAAGTAAATTCACATCTGTAAAGTACAATACAGGAGAAGAAAGTTCAATACTCTTCAGCAATAAAAAAACACAATTGAGCACAATAGTTAGTTTTTGAAGTCATTGTTGAAGTGGATCATCAAAGGTCAGCAGCAATTAGATTAGATCCATTTGTGTAATTTAATTATTGCATCGTATTCTGAGTTTATATTAATTCATTTTGATTAATGCTAAATCTGTTCTTTGAAAGTGAGATGAATTAATGCACATTCACATTTAGTCTATAAACTACACTGTATTCACACACTGTGTACAGTGTTCTTCTGATTTCTCCCAACATAGAGCCAGGAGCCTCGTCAGTCAATAAATATAAAAACAAAGTAACTGGTGTTACATTTTTGTAAAATTTACTCTTAAAGTTACTTAAAAGTTATATTACTCTAAAAATTAAAACGTAATGGATTACTTTATTAGTTACTTGGAAAAAGTAATATTATTACCCCAACACTGTTCATTTTAAGCATTAGTCGATTAATCACATGTTTATTAATAAACCATTTAAATCAGAATAATGAGCCTTTAACCCAAGCACTTGACTGCATGCATAAATGATGCATAATAAATGTGTCATAAAACATAAGGAGGCTCCATTAACATTTTAATTATTTCAAGTTTCAAGATTTGAAATAAACTAGTGCTTTACTTTATGGCTTTGTTCATAGGCGACACTAACTCTGACAGCAGATATATATATATATCTTCATACAGAACACATAACCTGGGAATATTTGTTTTCCATTTGAATTGGTTCATTTGAAAGTAGACATTTCCTAAATTTGTAATTAAAGGCAAGTATAACACAGAGTTTTAGGCTCATCCTGTTTGCTGTCATTATTTTACAAATGCATTGTTGTTATTGTAAGTGAACACAAATCAACAAAAGTTATTTGGGGCAAAAATGCACATTATTTCAAGTCTTCTGGAAGTCAAATCATACGTTTGTGTAAGGAAAAGGCCTGAATTTTCATATAGTTCAAAAATAAAATGTATGAAAATATCCTCTGCAGTTCTCAAATATTATTTACATTCAAATATATCCAAATATGTCGTAGGTTCTTATTTGTCTACTTCTAATTTTGTATTTAAGATTTGCAATGACTTGAGAATGAGTAAATTATGAAGCAATTCTTGCTTTGGGAGGAAAATTCTTATATATAGCATAAGTTATGGTTAAAAAAAAAAAGACACGGCTGCCCACAAACATTTTACACTTATGCATATACAGAAAAGGAAATCATCTTTATCAGGGGCCACTTGCTCCTTCTGGCTGCTCTGTGCTTGTGCACAGTTGAGATGAAGATTATTTAGCACAGGTATGACTCATCAGAAGCCATATTGCCCAATGTCTGTGAGCTGTGCGGCCCCAGAGACAGGCTGTATTTCACTGTGAAATTAAACGCTCCTGCGCTACACAAACACCCTCATTATAACCCGTTCACCCAGGAAGATTTGTGGCAGAATGCTTTGCTCAACTTCTGCTGAAATGGTGAAGGAAAAGAGGGATGCATAACTTAACACATGGCAGTTTCTCATCTCTGAGAGAAATTTATGTTAAATCCTCAAATCTTAGTGTGATACATTGTTTGGTTATTAGATGAAAGTGTAAAGTAGAACTTATAATCAGTGGTTTGGGTTTGGGCCATCTGTTCTGATATGCCTGTGGATGGCAACAATGCCAACTTCTGCTAAGAAAATGATCCTAACCAGTAACCAAACATTACTAGTGAGTATAAAAACATAAAATAAACTAATTATTAATGTTTGAAATGTCCATGTCTTTGATTTCAAAGGTTGTCAAACTATAGAATATGTTGGTGCGAATTTATTATCATTTAGTAGAAGCTAGTCAAATTAAACAGATGATATAATGACAATGATTTAGAAATACAGAACTACACAAGGTGGGGGGAAAAACAAGTATTTCAACATGTTGTTCCAGTCTGTGTGTATTGTTGATTCTTGAAGCACAAAATGAGATAATTTAAATGAAACCTCACTGATTCTGGTTTTGACACATGAGAACCAATTCATTTGTTCTTGCATGTTAAGCGAATATGGATGAGCTTCAGTTGACCATATTTAATCTGCTCTGTGCACTATGTGATTTAACCCATGTTTATATGTGTATTATATCCTAAAGTTAGACAACTTAGATCAGAACTGCTAAATACAAGTTAAGTTTTATTAAAATATCTTGGTTGGTGTTGTTTGCATTGACCCGAGGGTGAGTAAACTATTCCTTTAAATAGAGGTTGCCATGGTTTGTGCTAAGCCTGACGTTTAAAGTTAACTGAAAATTCAAAACATATTTACAAACCAAACACTCAATATCAAATGAAAAAGCTATTCAACCTATGTCATTTTAATGACAGTGATGGTTTTTGTAGCTCATGCCAATATTGCAGCTAATTAATTTTAAGAACTTTCTTTGTTTATTTACATACAATGCACATTTGGTTTTGTTTTTGCTACTTTTCATTTGACTCCATTCATCCAATTCCTTTGTTCTGGCATCTTCTGCCACTGTCTTTGACCAAGTGAGTCTGGTTCCCCTCCAGCCGCATCTCTTATCAGCTTGACACACAAACCCCAGCCCTGAGTCTGGACCGCATCTGTGCCCCGAGTCCTGGCTGCTGCCTGCACATAGACGCTCTGCTGAGACAGTTAAGAATCAACATGTTAACCCTAGCCTACGCCGTCGCCGACACAACAGCAACTTTACTATCTTCAAAACCACCTTACTGCTAAAACTCTTCGACTGCGAGAGACGTGTGCATTGATGGCCCGGTAGCTCTTCGAGGACTGGAACAGCAGGTGTCTGTTGCTGTGGTGCCATGCTGAGCAGTAAAGGTCACTTTTGATGGAGCCGGGCACAAAAATATTGCATTGACTCTTCACAGTCACGCACACAGGGGCGGCCTATAGAAATCTAAAGATAGAAGCACAGATCACAGGGTCCCAATAGATATAACTGGCTTGGGCACCATCCTAATTTTAAAGCAAACGTCTCCATCTCCTCTTCATTTACATGTGTTACATACTTTACCTGCCAAAAAACGCTAGATTAGCATGACAAAAGAGGCGCTCCAACCCCCTCGCGGGAGATTATAAACTTAACTCGGTGGATCCTCCAGCAGTCATTTGGCCTGTGAGAGAGGACAATGCAGGAGGTGGTGGGGCTGTAATGTGTGGCACTGTGTCCTGCTGTTCTCCTTTTCGCCATGCTGACTAATGACCTTCCCCCCTCCCCCAGCCCTCGCCTCCTCCTCCTCTTCCTCCTCCTTCCGCCCCTCCCCCCCTGCCCTCTCACGCGATCCCCCATCCTCCCCGCTCCTCTCAGGGGTGGAGTCCAGTGGCCTGTGCCGCCAGAGAGGCGTCCATCACAGGTCTTTAGATTAGCCACAACCACGTCGCTCAGGACAAAAGAGCTCCTCCCCCCCATCCGTCCTGGTGGCTAATGGAGGAGGGGATGCGTCATGGACATGGAGAAGAAGTTCACGGCTCTACACTGATGCCACGGTCCTTCTCAGCAGACCAAGTGCGTATCTGACGGGGACGCATCTCTGCTTCAGATAAACACGCTCGGGATGACAAGCTGTCAAGCCTGAAGAGATTAAAGAAGGAAAGCAAAATGACATTTAAAAAGCACAGAATGACAAAAGCTTAATCTCATTTTTTTTTTTCTAGGGCCCCTGTGAGAGAATTCATTCATACAATTAGATTATTTATATATTTTTTAATGCACTTTAAGTTCAGGCAGAGTGTTTTGGTTAAATTCATTTAACAATTAGTAATTATAGTTACAACACTTAACTATAATACGTGCCGACTCGCTGCTTTCAGAAAGTGTTGACAGGGTAGATCGCACAGAAGGCTCACTTGATTAAAATCACATGAAAACTAATCTATCACACTAAACATGTTAACAAGTGTCAAAATCAGACTTGTCGGCTTGTGCTGTGTTGCATTTTTTGCAGGTTTATATGTATGTTTATGTCTTTAATTGCTTTAATGTTTGTCGTTTTTACTTGCTTGCATATATGAATGGAGCAAGGCTGAGGGGTTTCCGCCATGGTCAAGCAAAAATGTCTGAAAACACACTTTAGGTCAGATGAAACAGCCCATTCAGGCGAGCAACAGGAAGCACATGGTCAGTGCGAGTTTGGGTCGTTGTTGGAGGGACCTCTGCTGGAAATTACAGGTAGTGCATACATATGGACCAACGCTTTCATACGGGACATTTCTGTGTTTGGCTCTCATTATGTTGTCACTTATTTATGCAAGATGAGTTGCATGGTTAGTGTTGTAATCACTTGCATTATCTATATTAGCATTGGCACTAAGGAGGTAAAAATGCCTACACAAAAGTTATTAATTTTATTTAACGGCTTTGCTTCAAAGATAAGAAATATAAAATATATTTTACATTATAATTTAGTACATTAGTAAAAGAAGAATATTTTCAAGAATGTTCCTTCTTCTTTTTTTTTTCTTTTTTCTACTATGTAGTGCCTAAACCTAAACCTTATTTGGGGTTTATATCAGTGCCTTTGTTTAGATCATTTCTGTTATCTAGCATGTAATCACTAATATTAGCTAGGCTTCACAGTGATGGTGGGACAAATTCTGCCTGACAATTTTCCCACAACCTTTATTTTTTAAATAATAATAATAATAATAATGTAATTAAATAATAAAAGTAGTAAAAAAGGATTAATCAAGTAGTGAAAATGAAATCTTTTTTTTAGTCATGTGGGGGACATCTGATTATAGTAAGCTAGAATATGTTGGAAATATATCACAGAGCGGCAGTTTTACTGACTGGAACAGATTTACATTTATCATGATTTTAGGGATTTTTTCACACACTGTTTTCAGCCAGTAATAAATATATTGAAGGGGGCCCTGACACTTTCCCCCAGCAGACTGTCTGACATTCATATTCATAATATTCATTATTTCATTGCTCATAATAACGGCTTGATCTCCAGCACACCCTGAGTCTTATAAGAGCTCTGCTCTGTGCTACATACTTTTCACTGACACAGATATGGCCAGGCATGCATGACTGATAGTTTAACAGCATCTAGTTAAACATATGTAGCCTACTTTTCCATGTAATTGGCCTGTTTATCTTTGTCTTCATTTTAGTTTTCAAATGAAGTAGAGCGAAACCCAAGGACAGGAACAGCAGGTGTCTGTTATAAAACCCAAACCTAGATTATTGTGTCTTGTGTGTTCACAGCCAGCAAGAGTCCAGGGTAACATTCTCACAGCTTTCTATCGTTTACCTACATTTACATAAACAAGGTGTCAATATTGTCAACAACAGTAAACAGATATAATCAGAGACATGACAGATATCCTACAAGACTCTCCTCGAAAGGTACTTATTTTTAAGTATTGTTTTACAAAGCTATACTCCGATTTCAGGGGGTCAACAGAATGAATTAATGAATAAATTTCAAACAAGTTTGAGTCCAAAATCTGTTATTAGAGAGAAAATGTTTAAAGCCCGACCGTATGTGCATGTTTGTCAGAACTGACCTGCTCCCTGTTGGTTGAACAGGGTTATTACAATTAAAGATATTGTCCTGATTTTTTAATTATGAAGTTAATAATAATATTCAGTGTCGGCCCATGGGGTTGTGGGGCCCTATGCCAGATAAAAAAATTGGCCCCACTATTTTGGGGAATTCCTCCTGTTTTTTCCTACCAAAATTAAAAAGCTTCCAATACCCACATGCAGATGTGTATATACAAAAGTTTGGCATCATTTTAAAGGAAACCTTTTGAAATTATATAAAACACTGTTGAAATTGATTAAACTTATTGTATTTATTGTCTGTGTTATAATAAAGACAAAAAAGAGGCACTTTTTATTTTATTTTTTGTAAACTGAAATTTGAAAGTGTATAGCTCAGGCCCTGAGTGCCTCAGCTCCCTTCCTGCAAACAATTTTATTTGTTTCCAACACATGTCAGCAAGCACAGGAAAAAGGAAATTTATTTCTATCACAATCTATGCAAGAGTTATTCTATTCCAACTGTAGGGAAGAATAAAAAATTTTTTTTACAATTTCCGCCTAGCCAAATTTCCACTCAATTTTCAAATCTCCCGATACCCATCATACAGTGGAATAAATGCACTCTTGGTGTCATTTGAAAGAAAACCCTTTGAAATTACATAAAAAACTGCTGTAAGTGATAAATATTAATATATATGTTGTCTATATAATGTCAACACAATAGTTACACAATTGTAAAATTGTACACAATGGGAGGGGGGGTACATAGTGTAATTTATTTCTGAAAAACTGTGTGACACTAAAAGCAATCAAAGTGAGTTATATCTGCATAAAATAGAGATTCTAAGCTTTCAAATGGTACCACATTTGTGGGTTATTGGTGCACACAAAGGGTTAAAAATTAAAGGCAAATGTTGAATTTTGTACATTTGTACGCAGAGTTTAACAGCTGTTATAATGTATACACATCATTATAGTGAGCAGAATCTGTTCCATATGGCTAGATGAATGTTTTTCATTAATTGTGCATTCTCAGGGTTCTTCAGCATCCCAATATACTGCAGTGTCTTGGTCAGTGTGTGGAGGCCATCCCTTTCCTGCTTGTTTTTGAGTACTGTGAACTGGTAAGTTATTGTTTTGCGTAATATTTTATCAAATATATATATATATATATATATATATATTTAATATTTTCAGCAACATTACTCCAGTTTTCAGTGTCACATGATTCTTCGGGAATCATTCTATAATGCTGATTTGATGCTCAAGAAACATTGCTGCTTATTATCAATAGCTGCATTTTTATTACCCTTCAAATAGTGCTAATTGTGCCTGTTAAGTTTACATGTCAGCCGGCGTACGTAAAAGTCACATGATCATTCTTAAATGTACTATAATCTCCAAGAAACACCTAATACATGGCTGCTTTTGTTGCCGTTAATGCTTGGAGAAGCCCTTATTTACACTGCACATGTCTGAGGTGTGTTACGGCTTGCGTTTCAGAAGCGGCTGCAGTATATGTAAACAAACAACATTCGTCACCTTGACTTATAGCAGAAGGAAAAAAATAGTTTTAGTCGCGTAACGTTGGTTAATGGAAACACTGTCGATTCAAAATAGTACAATTTTAAGTACTTCTAAAATTTTGTTAAGGAAAGCAAATGCTAGTCCTTTTAGCATAAGATGGAATATAGTGCATTGCTTGTTTATGGCCTCAATGAAACCCTTATTGCTTTTCATGAGCGTTCTCATTGTGTTTGGTGCTATTCAGCTTTTATTCGTTCAGTGATGTATCAGAGACTTGAAAACATCTGTTTTGATTCTTCAGCATCTTGTCTAGCGCTCCAGATCATGTTGTCTTGCACTCTTGTAAGCAGCTGATTTGGTCGTGGTGGAATCTTGTTTCACAACCACACACGGCATCTCAAATTCAGACCGGACAAGTCTGATGAAAGCACAGATACTCCAGCGTACCTCACTACTTCATTTGTTTCCAACACCTTCATTAGGCCAGCATTCGTCATAAGTTACACAGCCAGTGTCTGTCAGTGGGCTGCTCTTGCCCTTTGATTTATTTTCTGTTTTTCTTGATCTATTTCGGGTGTGCTGCTTGTGCCTGAGAAGGATATGAGCCACATAACTCAATGCAGTAGGTAGCTCTCCGATTCCCTCATATCCCAATAAAGCAACAGCGTTTTTTTACTGTCACTGTCACTCTCATATTGCTGCGTTGGTACATTTTATCACCATCCTGCAAAAGATACTAAGAACTACTAGAGGATGATTGTGAAAATGATTATAGAAATTTCTTTTGTGCATGCAAGTAACACAAAATTCAATAATGTAAATATTCATACCTCAAAAAGAATATTTTTTATTCTGAAGATGTCATTACATGTAATGTACTTTAGTATCAATGATGCATTATTGTAGTTTTATATTTTATCTATATTAGTGGTGTGAAACGATAATCACATCCAAAATAAGTTACATATGTAACATATTATACTGTTTCTGTTTATTATATTAATATATATGTAAATATGTGCATCCATGTATATATTTAAGTTTTGTTTTGTTCAGTATTTAATGCATTTATATATAATATAAATGTAAATATTTTAAAAATATATTCTGTATATGTGTGTATTTATATATGCATAATAAATATACACAGTACACACACATATATTATGTGAACAAAAACTTTTATTTTGGATGCGTTTAATTGTTTTTAGTAGTTCAACAGCCCTTGTATATATACATATATAATTTATAAATTTTTTCTTCTCATTTTGATTTTGTTGATGCTTTAGTAATTTAGTTTTAGTAGTAGAAGAAAAATAGTTGCATTAAAATTCAACCTTTCAAGAATTAAAACTTTATGGTTTTAGTTAACTACCTCTGCATAAAGTTACATATCAAATACTGTTATAAATACTAAAGCTAGGGCTGCACGATTTGGGAAAAATGTCACATTGTGATTATTAAGGTCAAAATTGCTATTGCGATACAATAAACAAGTGGTATGACTCAACTTGCTTGTTTTAAAGGAAAATGCACACCCAGATTACTAATAATGCTGAAGATACAGTATACAGTGCAATCTAGCAACAACTAGAAATGAACAATGTTTTCAAATTGTAAAAACTAAATTGTACAAAATTAAATAATAGTAACATCTTTACATTACTGAATTAAATAACTAGAATTTTTCATTTACACCAGTTTTTGCCCAAACCTCAAATGTCTATTAAATGAATAAAACTAGAGGCATTTGTTAGCTTTAAGATTAGTTTTTCAATTCAATTCAATCCAAATACACTTTATTGTTGGAATTCTTTCCAAAATTTGTCTAGGATCTCAAAACGTAACCTATTCAATCTAGCGTCTGCATGCAAGCTTTCTGGCAAATGTAATATTTCTTATACATGAAATACTCTAATTGTAAGAAATACAAGAGCTTTAACTCTCTCACTCTTCACGTCTGGTGTGAACGCAAGAATGAATGTCTTGTTACGTCCACCAATGCATTTGTTTATTTAATATAATCGCAACATTTGCTGTTATGTAATCGCGATATGATTAATCATGCAGCACTAACTAAAGCGTTTCAATAAAGACACACTGTCTCAAATGTGCTGGTGCAAAGTGAAACAAACAAAAAACATGTGTCATCATCTAACGACTTCCTTACCAACGGTTTTACGCACATGTTGACCACAAAGATGGAGTCTTGTTACTGTCGGTAAATCTGCAAAAGCATAATAATAACACAGTACGAGACTTGCCAGTTCACGGTTCAGTGTTTGCACAAACTAACTAAACCATCTGAGACAATATTCTCTCATTCCTTTCGGTTTCTGCTGAGGTTGACTCTGCGCTCGCTCTGTAATTAGTTGGCTGTGTGTTAATCCCACAGCGGTTGTGGTTAGGAACATTCTGCACACCTGACCAGTTGTTAGGAACAATGTCTGTGGTCTGGGATCCTCTGGGCCTGAGCAGGTGGATGGCTTTGTGCCATACCGCTCGTCTCCAGAGACCGAGAATGAGGTCACTGCAGCCCCCTGTTGCGTAATGCAGTCTGGGCCGTTTCCTTAGCTGGTGTTACGACTCGGGTTTCGACCCAAGCAGTTTCTTCACACGAACCTAGAGGCTGAGACAAGACTGGGGTAGTATTTGTGAACGGTGGGCAGTTTTCTGGATGTTTGAGCTACTATGTTTGTTGTATATAACCAGATCAGAATTCAGTGTGTTGTCTACCACACCTTTTCTTTCAAGCCTCAAATTTTTGACTCAGACTGACAAAAATAACAATGTTTGAGAGATGAATGAGTCCCGTTCTGCTAAAAAGTAAATGACTTAAATGGGTCATTTGACAAGTGCTGCTTTTTAAAATGTTATTTTGTTGCATAATGTTTACTGTTCCACGCACACTACCGTTCAAAGGTTTGTGGTCAGTAAAAGTTATATATTTACATAAAGAGAAAAAAAATTTAAACTTTCTGTGTCGCATGATCCTTCAGAAATCATTCTGATATGTGACGCTGGACCATAAGGTAGCAGTAGCCAAAAACACATTGTATGGCTCAAAATTTTTATTAATATATTAAATTAACATAATTTTCCATGAAGAGATTTTGACAATTTCCTACCACAAATATAGATGTATAAAATAATTTTTTATCAGTAATGTGCATTGCTGGTCACATATTCTGAACAAAAAACATTGTTTTTGTTACCTTCTTAAAATGATCTATGTTGTGCTGCTTAATAGTTTTGTGGAAACCGTGATGCATTTAATTACCAGGATTCTTTAACGATTATGAATTATTTTTGTCACTACTCCGTTTGCTGAACAATTTAGTGCTTCCTTACGGAGTAAAATCATTAACTTCTTTTACAACCCCCCTAGCAACTCTAAACTTTTAAAGAGTAGTGTATTCATACAAGTATGCAGTAAGAAGCACGCTACTACTCCATTCTGAACATACTGCACCATCTCTCCTAATGAGAGTCAGCTGCTGGTCTGCTCATTTCCAGTTAGTAAGGTGCAGAAGAGGAAGTTCTTTTTTTAACACTGTATGTCCCATCACTGTGACTTCCATGTTTTTCCCTTACGTTAAAATATATGCCCAACATGTCACTCTTCCAAGGTGTAGGGAAGCGCATTTGGATGGCTGATTTTTTTTGTGTGTGTCGCTGGTAACCACTGGTAACCCTGACACAGTGCATTTTAGAGAGAAATATAGCTGCAGGGTGCAATTGGAGCTGGTTTGCAGAATGCCAGTTGCTCTCTGATTGAGTGACAGTCTCTCCTGTAAAGGCTTTCTTTAGGGAGCTGCACTAAGTGTATGCGTGTTTAAAGGCAGACCAAGCCCCTGGTAAGATTTACTGAGATCTAAAAGTACTGTGCACTTGAAATGACTTTTAGAAAAAGTTAAGTATTATCCACCATGTATCATATGTTTTTTTTTTTCACATTTATTTCTAAAAATTACTCTAATCACCAATGATTATAATAGGAATTACTAAGAGATGTTAAAAATAAAACAATTGTAAAATGTTGTTATATCACAAGCTTAACCATACTAAAAATATGCATCAGTTTCATGTGCAAAATATGATTTTTTGTTTTTTCGGATTTTTAGAAAATTTAGTAAGTCAGACACGCTTTCAATCATGTCACCATAGAGTGGTCATAACCAAAGAGGAGTCATTTAAAAAAAATATATAACGCAAGTTAGTCAAGCATGTTCTCTGCAAACAAATCTCCATTACCAGCTTGCTTGCTTTACAGGTTGGCTGATTTCACACAGAGTTAATCATATATTGCATGGCTGCCAGCTGTACCGCTCTTTCTGCCACAGCGTTCCAAAGGGAGTACTTTGCCCTGTGTCGCTAGGAGTCTGAGATATCAGGATCCTCTCGAGACCAGTGTCTACGTCCTCTGCGACTTGCGTAATAAAACTCTGTAGTTGAGCAAGTAGGCTTACAATTGTGGAAACGGTTGAATGATTTGTCTGACTAATCAATATTTATATATATATATATTTGTTTGTTGATGTATGGCTATGGACTAAAGGCTGAGTGTGTAGTTATATTCAACAGTTTCATCAAAAAAACAAAATCAGAAGAAAACGAAGCACAGTAAAGCAAAACAAAATGACAATAAAAACCAGATCAAAGCACATCACAGCAGATTGAAATAAAAAGGCAAAACAAAACACAAATTAAATCAAGTGAGTGATTTGTAAAGACACCACTATCAAAATAAAATGTACTGGACACTCCAGCTTATTTTTCTTCCTCTTTTTATAAATGCATTTTTCTCCTGACGCTAAACTGGCCTGTCTTCTTTAGCCCAGAAACCAAGCAGAGCTGCACAGCCCTGATTTGCCCGAACTATCTTACTGCTGCTATTTTATTTTTAAATTACTGTGACACAGCATATAGTAGTCTCTATCAAACCACCTTTCCCTTATTTGGTGGAGTTGCCGGTTGCAGCAGAACAGCATATGTAGAGAGAGAGAATACTGCCCCTATGTGGCTGCTGCCTTCAGTCACCTTTCACACACTGGTTGAAAATATAGTGCAGGATTGACTTGGCTTTTTAAACAAACTCCATCATTTGAATCTGAGCGCTGTGATATCTGCTTCCCCAGATGCTTATTTTCAGCAGATTGATTGATTCTGTGGGCGTTAAATGTGATTGAGTGCGGTTGGGTCAAGAATGTCCTGTATCTCTTACCCTTGTGTCTGTGTTTTTGTTTCTAGGGGGACCTGAAGAGTTACGTTTCTCAGCATGAATGGCTGTACAGGAATGGAGAACTGCTACAGCTGCAGAAAATGGCCTGCGAGATTGCTGCTGGGGTCACCCACATGCACAAGCACAACTTCCTGCACAGGTTAACCATGCAAATGTGACCTTGGCTTTGATTTACATCCCAAAGATGCACATACCTTACATTTCCATTTCATTTCTCATGGGCTTGACATTGCTGAACCTTCATGCAAAGCGTGTTTAAAGCAACTCATGGATTTGATTCGAATGCATCCATTACAGCTGCACGTGTGCGTGTGTGTTTTTGTCCAGCCTTTCCACCTCCACACTGGCTGGTCTCTTTTTTTTTTCCAAAAAAGGCCACGGCGCTGTGAAAGGCAACACTGCACTTTCATTCTTCCCCTTCCAGTCTTCTGGAGGAAGGCTGAGTTATCTAGGGTATCTTGCCATGCTGAGCGCGTCTGCACCCTCCCTCATGCTCAGAATATGCTGAAAGGTGTCCGATTGCACAGCTCCCCTGGATTATGGGGTGTTGGCTGTCCACCACCACTGGGATATGATGATTCTGCGGTTTGAGCGTAAGAGGATCCCCCCCGAATGGGGGCGCTGGGGGTGGGTGGGGTTATCTGGCCTACAACTCCAAAGGAGGCATGGAGTTTCCAAACTGTTGTTGTGGCTGTCATGAATACACTTGGTCTCTTAGATTTTTGGTTTCAGGGTTGATTTACTGCAAAATGCTGTTTGACACTCCCACTATGGCCATCTGCATGAGTTGGTTTAGTTGTCTGGAATGGCGCGAGGAGCAGTGAGGTCTTTTTAGCCAGTTGCATGTGCAAAAGTTACTGTTTCAGATTGCTTATGTGCGTGAAGAACTGCTGAACCCATCAAAACAGTAAGGTTCAAACACTTTGTGGAGAGACCCTAAATCTCTGCTCAAGCAAATGCACAGACACAGACTGTACATCAGGTGGCGCTATAATAAGAGGTTTTATTAATACCTCCAGAACTGTATTAGCTGGAACAAAAATTTTGTGACATTGATACTGATTTTCTGAACGCACTTGCACACCAAATAAAATTCCATCAACAAGAGATACTACAGTTAAAATATCGTCATGACCCTTAAATAACTGTTCTTGTGCCAAAGTTGAACATTTTCTCCCCTCTTTGGACCTTGTTTATTTGTGCTTGCAGCTACATATGTAATTATTCCCCCTTGATTTAATGCACAGCACAGATATATATATATAATGTTATACCTTTTGTCAGTATTTTGAATTATACTGACCCATAAATTATTGAATTATTGAATTATACCCCCATAAGTATGTCTATATGGACTAAAAAATTTTTATTTAGGTTTATTTTTTTTTTTTTTTAAGTAACAAACTTAAAGCCGGTTTAAGGATAATAACCATGTTCATTTTCCATGTATGGCCAAAAGCACAGCTCCGCTTCTCAGTGACCCGCCAACAGTACTGTATTTGCCCCTTTTGCGAAGGCCAAAGTGCACCGTCTAAAATATATGTCAATTAATCTTGCAGTGGTTTCAGTGAGCATGACAGTAGTCCTGTCCTGTGTGAGCACACCGCTAGTGTCAGCGGTTTCCCGAGAGAGGGTGTAAAAGAGACACTGCAAAGCTAAAATCAGAGCTGGCATGTTTAAGATCTCAGTCTGAATGAGACACCATATTTTCTTTTGTCCCACTTACTGCTTCAGTGCGCATATTGTTCCCGTCTGAGAACAATGTTCTGGTGTTGTGCGAGTGGGTCGGGAAAAGCTCCAGAAACAGTGTTTTGTTGCCCTGTTAAGCAGGGCTCAACAAGTAACCTGTAGCTTGGGTTTGTACTTCTCCTGCCAGAATTTTCAATGCCCTTATCAAAAAACAATCAACATGGCCCTATTGCTAGACTGTCCACAGTAACCTTTGGGTCAAAGCGCACTGCAAAACACACTCACTCATTACCTTTGGCATGGTGTTGGAAACAAACAAACAAACAGAGTCACTCGCGACTTAATTATGTGTCCACACTGTCAGCATGCACTTATACTAATTGGACACATAGTGGATAGAGATGATGACAGCTTTGCGGTGGGTTTGCAGTAGGTCATTAGCTCAAAGTCAATTTAATGATGATGATTTAAGCTATAGGAAATAGAAAAATAAATCTGTATCTCAGGCTGTATGTTGTGGCATTGGTTCACTAAATGCATGTTATTGATTTTGTGAATGATCCATGCATAAAATTGACCTTGTAAGTTATTAAAGTTAAATTAAATGTTTTATTTAAATCATTAAGAACACCCTTTAATAAGATAAGCAGCATAGTCACATCACACTATTAAAAAACAATCTAAATGTGAATGTTTTTTTTTTTTTAAGTCATGCTCTTATCTTTCTTCAGTGATTTGGCTTTGAGGAACTGCTATCTCACAACAGACCTGACTGTCAAAGTAGGAGATTATGGCATTGGCCCTTCGGGTTTTAAGGTACAGCTTGAAAAGACATGATCAGTTCACTTTTGACATAACGTAACATCTCTTGCAACAATATTGTTTCTTTTCCTTTGCCAGGAGGATTACATCACCACAGAGGACGACCAATGTGTAGCACTGCGCTGGCTTGCCCCAGAGCTGATTGGTGAGCTGCATGGGGGTGTGATCACGTCAGAACAAACTAAACCCAGCAATGTTTGGTACGTAACTTTATAACTTAGTTCCCATATGTTCGTTTGTGTTCCAGGATACACTTTTGCAGTCTTGAATATAAAAAAAAAAATGTGTAAAGAAAAAAGTTACAGCAGTAATGTTGTGTCGTCTCACTGCAGTCGGAAGTTTAGAGCTCTCTGAAAAGTAAGCTCCCTCTGCACTTATCTGAATGCAGGGTCATAAATTTAAAGGTCTTTGACTCTTATAGCATCTGTGAATCACTCAGACTGCCCAAATGATGGCTTGTATGTCAGCCAGCTGGTCTTATTACAGACATGCCCCTTTTTATGTTGATGATACTAGATTTTTTTTGGGACAATGTTTGGACTTTTTATATGCTATAGGTTTATAACTATTGTAATTAAATATTGTGTTCATAACAGAACAATATTTTTGTTTTTCCAGGGCATTGGGTGTGACATTGTGGGAGCTGTTTGAGGGTGCAAAGCAGCCATATCCTCACCTTTCAGATAGAGAGGTGCTCCACCATGTGCTCAAGGATCAACAAGTCAGACTTCTCAAGCCACAGTTGGACTTGCCATACTCAGAAAGATGGTTAGTTCTTCACAGATGCCTTTATTTTTTTAAACAACTCTAGTTTATCTGTAGAAACTTAATAACACCATGCTTTGGTCTACAGGTATGAGGTTTTACAGTTTTGTTGGCTGCCGGCAGACAAGAGGGCCACTGCTGAAGAGGTCCACCGCCTGCTCACTTATCTCCGTATGCAGGGTCAGAAAGATGTGGAGGATGACTTCGAGCAGCGCTGGAGCTCTCTCAAACCCAATCCCTCCACTCGTCAAGCCACTGTTAGTCATTCCTCCTTCCCCATCCTGGAGCAGTTTGATGATGGCCGAGAACCAGACGAGGTTCTCACAGTTACCGAAACGAGTCGTGGGCTGAGTTTTGAATACGTGTGGGAGGCAGCCAAGCATGACCACTACGATAGCCACAATCGCTCTGCCATGGACACTACTTTGAATTACCACAGTATGTTCTTTCCAGTGCCACGGCAAGATATTCAGGCTCATTTCCCTGACACTGTAGCACAAGCAGAAAATGGCAGAGTTCCAGAAACCTTGCCAGTGTTTGATGCACACAAAGCATCCTCTGGAAATGACTATTTTATTAAGCTGGAGGAGCTAGATGAGAGCGAAATTGGCATGGGGGAAAGTCAGGGGGCTGAAGGTACCAACTCTTCAGAGCAGCATCAGTATGTAGTCTTACAGGACGTCCGATTGGATGAATCCAGTACGGATGCGGATTTCTTCCATCAAAGCATTGACTCAAAAGACTCTTCCCTTCACGACAGCCACATATGGTCCTCAATTGAACATGAGAGCCCTTACCATACCAACATTTTTGGTGAGGTTGATGCAAAACTGGAAGACTCTCATTCATTCACGGAGGGTTTTATGGAGCTCCCGGAGATAAATGTACCGAAGAGGGAATCTGATGGTGAAGCCAATGGGAAAGAGGCAAGTGACAGTTTTCAGAAGTCTTTTTTAGGGGTTGGACCAGAAGCCATTCATCTGGAGGTCTCAGATCAGGAGAGTTCAGATGTAATGAAGCTTCTTAACACGGAGAAACTGTCTGAGAACTTCTTGTTTCTTAAAGATAACAGCCTATTGAAGGACAAGTCACATTCTAAGTCAAAAAATATCCAGGAGACAATGAGCTCCATCACTGAGGCTGATGTCTCAGATAGTGTAAACCTCACAGGTGAGTCTTTGAAATCACCGGGGAGTTCTACGAAGCTCAAGGATGAATTCTTTGACTTAGTCAACCCGATTTTAGATGATTTTCTTTCGCCTTTGAAAGGAAAAGAAACAATGGTGCCTTTTGACATATTAGTAACAGGACAAACCTGTAGCAACCACCTGCCAGACACAAATGGCTCTTTGCATTCTCCAAAATCTGGGAACTACTCCTCTTCTGATTCTACCTCTGAGAGTGTTGAGGTCATTGTTGACAGTCCATCTGATAGTCATCAGTCCCTTAAAAGTGCCACTACAGATACACAACATATGTGCATAGATGCCAAATCCCCCAGCCTCGAAGAAAGCTTCGGACCCTCTAAGGAGAATGGGCAGTATAAAGGAATCAGCGATGCTGCTGAGCTTAGC
The DNA here is from genome assembly GCA_032357475.1 of Enteromius thamalakanensis. Taxonomy (NCBI): domain Eukaryota; kingdom Metazoa; phylum Chordata; class Actinopteri; order Cypriniformes; family Cyprinidae; genus Enteromius; species Enteromius thamalakanensis. The sequence continues at coordinate 7,721,491 of JAUCMT010000047.1, forward strand.
TTTACTCCTTCACCAGTTGGTGAGTGTACAGAAGGTGGCCTCACTGAAGGTCTAACAAGTAGCGACTCAATGAGTGATATAATAGAGCTGGACAAGAAGACAGCCAATGTTATTCCAACGTCAGAAGCCATCGATCAAGTTCAAGAAACTTTATTGGACAACTATGTAACTCAGGACATGTCCTCACTGTTGGTTTCAGACGCCTGTCTTGACCAAATAAGTCAGGACAGCCTACTTGATGATAGCACCTCTTCCACTCTTCCAACCATTGAGAATTCGGCTGAAACGCCAGATTCATTAGATTCTTTGGATGTGGTGCATGGACAGTCTTTGGAAACACCTGTTAATAAACTTCAACCCCCATACAAAGCAGCTGACAGTGGGTATGAAACGGAAAACCTGGAGTCACCTGAGTGGAACTCTCAAACAGGCTTGAGGGATTCCTCTGAAGAGCATGAGTTGGGAAGTGCCATGGAACTTGCGGCACTGGTTCCACCAGAAATCGTAATTTCGGATGTGGACACTGTACCTGAAGTTCAGGTGAATGATGGTAGAGCTGATCACCAACAAGTTCCCTTGGGTGGAAACTACAGAGACTCTGCTTACTTCTCAGACAATGAGGAACTGGATAAGAAGAGTGATGACATCAGTGGAAGCGTCCATGGAGATGCTTCATTTTGGCTCCAGAGTAATCAAGAAGCTGGCGAAAGTCGAGAAACCGAAGCTGTTGTGGAGCATTCAGTATCTGAGATTTCCCCTGAATCTGCAGGTCCTACTTTAGAATCAACTGAGGGTGATGTCCAGGCAACAAGGACTGTACTTCCTGAGTTGGTTCTTACCACCGAGGAAGACTGGAGTCAGGAAAAACCTTTAACTGTTGATGACTCTGACCAAACTCATCCCCATGCAGCCCCAGAACATGCAGCAACATCCACTACCTCAGTGCAGCCCTCTAAAGAGATGGTCATGGTTCATGCAAAACTAACCAGAACGTATGCTGGGGAGATAACCAAGAAGAAGGAGCCAGATATGGAGGGGATATACTTGGGCAAGCTTGACGGATCCTCGATGGAATTCGGCACTGAGGATGGGATGGATGCTGATGAAGAAGATGAGAACAGCGATGAATCAGATGAGGATGTGCGTGCCTACCGATTACACAGCTCTAGTTCTGAGTGCAGTGAGGATGATGATGATGTGCACCCGGTACCTGTTATCATCTCGGACGACAGCAGTTCCCTCAACCTCAAAAGCTTGCTGAAACCCAAATCACTTCAGACTTCTAAACCAACATCAGAAGAGGGCAGCAATGGAGATAATAGACGCGGAGTGTCATTCTTTGATGACGTCACCGTCTACCTTTTTGACCAGGTCTGATATTTTTCTTTCATTCTTAATAATCTGTTCATATACATCTTGATTGTTTTTTAAGAGGCCTTTTTTTTACACAAGATTGCCTATTTTTCTACCAAATAGGAAACCCCAACGAAGGAACTCGGTGAACATACTCTTGACCCTAGTAGTCAATTGTCTGATTTCAGCAGTCCGGTGGCATCCTCCAGCTACCTTAACAGATTTACCAACTCTGAGAGCTCCACTGATGAAGAAGGTAATGACTCTGCTCATTTCTTTCTTGACAGTTTAAGGGCATGTTTACACAGCAAAGTTTGTATTTTAAACTTTGGATTTTTTTAAAAATTGTATCCATAATTCATGCCAGGCCAGTAGTTGACGATGTCACTTCGTAAAGAAACACTACACACTTTTTCTGCAGGTCCTTAAAAAAGTTTTATATTTAGTCATTTAAATTTTAAGGCCCTAAAATGTCTTGATAATTTATGATAACTTATGAACTGACTGCCTTCAGAAAAGTGTCAATGGCATTTTCATTTAGTTTTGCTTGTGTATAATGCCAAACAGAGTAGAGTTTATAAGTGTAGCACTGCTTTCTGTTCAGCCTTTTACAAGGAAACCACTTTTTTCTGCGGTTTCAACAGCTTCACCTACTGACAGAGAATGAATGTGTTTTCAATAAGCCCATCTGCTGATTTTGTTCAGACTTATATGGAAATTTACCAGTTGGTTAAGTAAATGGCCAAATTGTTTAGGATTCCATTTTTAGCTTAAAACGTTTTTGTATAAATTTCCCCTTAGTCAATGTTGTACTGGAGTAGGGCTGGGCGATATGGCAAAAAAAAGTGATCACGATTTTTTTTTCCCATATCGAACGATCTCGATTTTTTCATCTTAAGACATCATGCAAAGTAGTATGATAATAATAATAAAAACCTATTTATTGTGCATCTGGATGTAATATAATACGGCGCCTCAAAGAGTAGAGATATGACAGGATTGCACTTGTCAAATACTACGTGATGGCATCACTGATATGCAAATTAGAGCATGACATCATCTGGCAACATTTGCTACTTTTTAGGCAGACAGCTACTTTTGATTGGAAATAGTTGGCAACACTGATGCTGTTAGGCAGTAGCACCTCCTATAACTGTTCTTTCTC
>JAUCMT010000047.1:7724108-7736688 GCA_032357475.1 Enteromius thamalakanensis
TGCGCCCAACGTGGGGCTCGAACCCACGACCCTGAGATTAAGAGTCTCATGCTCTACCGACTGAGCTAGCCGGGCTGCTGAAAGGAGCTTCCCAAAATACAGTAAACCAACTGTTGTCATGCCTAAAATACTTTCATATCACAACACCTAAACAGCCACAATAATAAATAGGCATACACTTATTCACGCTACGTATTTATGTTCATAATATATACATTTTCTCAGCTTTAACCTTTTCCTGTGAATTTAATGGGTCAAACAGCAGATGGCGTCCAAACCTAACACAAGTTAATGTCTAACTCTAACTCTCTAACGTTAGTACAGTAACTTACTTTGTTGTATTTCTGTAATTTATATTGGTGTGCATGTTCTGCACATCCAATTTGCAAATCCCTATAAGCTACTGCATGACACATGACAGAACATCGAAAATTCTTTACTGTTATAATTCAAACAACTGCAATTTGTGGTAATTTGGTGATATTAATGTGAAACGTTGCTCTTGCATATGTTTGCAACATATAAGTAAGCAATATACGTTAACTAAAAGTACATTGGCAAAAAGTTGGTTTGACGTCGGGCGTAAGATAGTCGCAAATTTAGGGACCGTCTCTAAAGTTACATGCGACATTATACATTTGCATTTGAGGAGAATGACTTACAATAGTAAAAACAACTGATAGCTGTTCATCTATGTGTCAAATATAATGCACACTTTTTTTAAATAAAGGATTCTAAACAGGTATTTTACTCCACAACGATGCAATTTACTAACGTTAGCTGTGACGTAAACACAGTGACACAATTTTTTCATACAAGACATCATAATGTCCTGTAGAAGTGAAACATTTATTAACATGTTCATATTTGGGAATTTCCCTTGACAGATTGGGAAACTGTACTATGTACTGCTGTGATGTTAATCAGCTGTATATTGAGTGTTAGCCCGGCCTGCGCTGCTGCTCTGGGATGTAATATAGACGGCGCTGCTGTGCTCTGCTGTTTTATCACTGGGAGATAGAGTCAGACTGAAATGAATCTGATTACATTTCCCTTTATTTCCTTACAGCTGCCTAGCCAGCTAGCTAGTTCCGTGGCAGTTGACCAAAGTATCGGTTAGCGGCTGAATGATAGCTAAAACAGATTAACCTAAAGTAACTCTGTCAAAACAGCTTTGTTTGAAATGTTTCATTATAAACGATACACTGCCTGAAAATAAAAATCACACAAAGCTTACCTTAGAAGACGTCCGTTCCAGATTAAGAAATAAAATAATAATAATAATCTGATATTATTTGAGTTCAGGGTTATCTTTTCCAACTATAAAATATTCTGCAGCCAATATATAATATGACAATATAACATTTTATTTAACAAAAGAAAAAAAAATGTTGCTACTTTATTGTGTCTAATTTACCTTTTTTACAGAAGAAAAAACTCTAAATTCATCCTGCAGTACCTCCCTGGTTCTTATGGGGGCTGCAGCCCACAGGACAACCACTGTAATTACATATTTTGCTGTTTTGCTTTATTTTTTCATTCATAGACCCAAGCAGGTTAAAGGAATAGTTCACCCAAAAATGAAAATTACCCCATAATTTATTCACCTCCAAGCCATCCTACGTGTATATGACTTTCTTCTTTCAGATGAAAAAAATGTATCCTGGCTCTTTCAAGCTTAGTAATGCTGGTGGATAGTGGCCATTATTTTGATGCTCCATAAATCAAATATATCCATCGTAAAACTAACCTATAAGCCTCCAGGGGGTTAAAACATGTCTTCTGGGTTTTTGTAACAAAAATATTGTTATTTTTTAAATTCTAACTCAAATCACTTATTTCTGCCAATGGCTGTATGACGTAAACCGTGTTCATCTAAAAGAAGAATGTCGAAGAAGATGGCTTAGAGGTGAGTAAATTGAGAGGTCATTTAAATTTTTAGGTGATCTTTTCCTTTAATGCAAACGCAGGTTAGCTAATTAAAAGCAGACATCAGGATTTAGTTTAATATGGCTTAGACCTCTTTATTCCACTGTGGTCTTCCATTTGTTAAACACCTGAAAAAGCCTTATTGACCATTACAAAGGTGAACGTCACAGCAAAATGGCACTGTTTGGTAATATTCCTGGACAATGAAACCAAGTTAGAAACCAAGCTATTACAAGGCTTACATGATGAAACAAAGCAAAACATTCATAACAGAGATATCAAATGTAAACAACAACAGCAAAAATGAACCGTGGATCGCCGTAGTTCCGCAAAATGCGTTTAGTTTCTGGTTAACATTACATCATGTCTCTACGCGCCAACAAATTGCATTCATGATGAAATGTACATGTTACACGTAATACAATCTGCCATGAACAAGATAAGTAATCAAAAATATATAAGTGAATAAAAATATAAATAAATGGATTAAAAAACAAAAGTTAAAGTAATAGTTCACCCAAAAATGAAAATTACCCCATAATTTACTCACCCCCAAGCCATCCTAGTTGTATATGACTTTCTTTGTTCAGATGAACACAGCTTTAAAAAAAATTTATTCTGACTCTTCCAAGCTTGGTAATGCTGGTGGATAGTGGATATTATTTTAAAGCTCCATAAATCAGATATATCTGTCGTAAAACTCTATACACCCCCAGTGGTTTACACGTCTAACGTGGAGTTATAAAATAATGGCCACCATCCACCAGCATTACCAAGCTTGAAAGAGCCAGAATAATTTTTTTTAAAAACTGTGACTGTGTTCGTCTGAAAGAAGAAAGTCAATTAAGTCAATTAAAAGGTAATTTTCATATTTGGGTGACCTATTCCTTTAAGATTTCTCCCAACCATGCAAATTAAATACAGAGGTGCAGCAGTGCAAATCTCTGCTGTGTTGTCCAGCAGAGACGTCACCGGCCCGGGTCACAAGAGCACACAATCCCATCTGTGCAGCTCTTAGAAAAAGGCTGGATTGGTGTGTTCAATGACGCAGCGTTTGCAGTGACGCTTGACAAAGCGCAGCGCCTCCAGTGGCACATCACAGTCCTGTACATTCAGCAGCTGAAGATCGAAGCAGTTGGCTGCCACCACCTGCAGCCCGCGGCCCGAGATACTCTCGCAAGACTTCAGGCTCAGTCTCTTCAGGTTGAAGGAGTTCAGTGCAAGCTGCTCCAGACCGGCGTCCGACACCAGCGGGCACTTCCCGATGTCCAGGGACTTAAGCTTGAGGCAGTTCTTGGCGAGGTGCTCGATGCCATGGTCCGTCAGCCCCTCGCAGCCCCGAGCGTTTAGATAACGCAGTCTGTTGCAGTATTTGGCTATGTAACGCATACCCACGTCTGTGATGCGGCCACAGTGCGCTATGCTGAGGTAGCGCAGGCGGCCCTCGAGTTTGGCGATCTCCCGTAGGCCGAAGTCACTGATGAAGCGACAGTCGCTGACGCTCAGCTCCCGCACGGACGGGCAGTAGATGACTAAGAAACGCAGGCCCTCGTCAGTCAGCCGCACGCAGCGCCGCAGGTAAAGGTGGGTGAGCTGAGTGCAGTGGGCGGTGATGGTGTGCAGGCCTTCGTCTTCCAGAGCAAAACAGTCAGTCATGTCAAGATAGCGGATTGAGATCTGCTGCCCATGAAGAGGGGAGAGTTTGACCGACACGTCCCGCGTCAGGCTGATGCAGGTCACCTTAGAGCACCCTGCAGAGAACAAAGACGAAATTATAGAAAGATATTGTGTCTTTGGAGAATAAAATGTTAAATGGCACACACAGTATGTAGAATTCAGAAACTGATGTGTGTGCCTCTAGAATCAAAAAAATAAACAGCACACATAATGATAAATAATAATTGCTTGTTTATACAATTAATAAATGGTTACTATTTTATTACTATACTATATTCCAAAATACAAAAAAATGTAGCCCCTCTAATAACGTTTTTTTTTTTTGTTGTAAATATTAAAATCTACCTGGATATGGAAGTATGCTCTATTCTGTATAAAAATCATACTGTATATATAATATATTTTTGTATCTTTTAACCATTGGAGCCCCCTTTGTCTTTTTTCTTCTTATCTGAGAACCATATGTGCTCTTGGATAATTTTCTTCAAAAGTTGAAATACTATAAAAAGTATTTCAACAAAAATTACACATTTCAGCTTTAAACTACGTCTTTGAAGATAAATTATAGGGACTGTTTTGACGATTATGAAAAAGAATATCCCAAAACATTACTTCAGAACCATGTGTATATGATGATATTTATTCCCCAAAGATGCTTTTCATGTCAGATGCACATAAAAGGAAAAGCCAAATGTTTGCTTTTAAAACCGTTTTTTCAGAAATCACAGAAGAAAGTCTTGATGTGAAACACGCCATCTGAGAAATGTATCTACTCTGCTGTCTGGTCTTCACCTCTGTCATCTGATTTAAATGAAACACCATCATCAGACAAACAAAAGCCCTTACAGTAGAACTAAAGCTGAAGGTTATTGCAGAATATCCGAAGAACATGAAAATGGCAGCAAAAGGTTTGATCTAAACCTTGGAGAGACATCTGAAATGAGTTATATCAGGAGGAGTGGGGGATGGGATTGAGAATGCAGAGCTCCAGTCCAACAGCAGAGGGACCCCAGCCGGACCAACGCACTCACACAGGAAAAACAACATGCTCCAACAGGAAGTGCAGAGCAGGAAGTTGGAAATAAAACACCAGGGAAGGGACATGAGGAGAAGGAATATTATTTTCTGACATACTCATTCACCAGGTCCTAAACGTCTATATGGTCCTTTGTGAAATATAATGCTTCGAAGAAAACTGACAAAAGAAATGGATTAAAGGTTGCCAGGAAAACATGAAATGTACTATACTACTATATATACTGGACAAGTGGACAAATATTCATATAAAAAGCTATTTAAAGTTAAATACACATTAAATAGTCCACATTTATAGCAATACATTTTATATAAAAGACAATTGATCATTGATTCTCTAAATTAGGGTAGCAGATTTTCCCAAGGCACCCTAAAGTCAGAGGTCCTGGTTCTGCTTGGGCTTATGTTTCTTTTGGGAAGTATAGAGAGTGCAGACAGAATGCCAGAGCTATTAATACATTTTCCAGCTTTTCCAAAAGGAAGTCCTGGACATTTCAGAATAATCTCTGTGAGAAAAAAAAAAGACTTGACTGTCTTCTTCGCTGGACAACAAAGCAGGTGAAGCACAGGCTGTTTGGCTCTGAGTCAGGAAGTCATTTCTACAGCTGAATAAAAATCCTTCTGTGTTTCGGAGAGATTGTTGAGCAATACAACTACATAACTGACATGTTTTGTTGAGAATATCCAATTCAAGAGTCATTTACTTCATTATTTCTGCTTTTTAGGCCAAACGTTAAACCAGTGGTTCTCAACTGGGTCACATGTCTGTTCTTGCAGGGAAAAATGTGAGGTGAATACAAATTACAAGTTATTTGTGACCCTGGACAACAAAACCAGTCGTAAGTGTTAATTTTCCAAAATTAAGATTTATACATGATCTGAAAGTTGAATAAATAAGCTTCCCATTAATGTATGATTTGGATGGATAGAGTAATATTTGACCGAGATACAACTATATGAAAATCTAAAAATCTGAGGGTATAAAAAAATCTAAATGCTGAGAAAATCATCTTTAAAGTTGTCCAAATGAAGATCTTATCAATGCATTTTACTAATCAAAAATTAAGTTTTAATATATTTACAGTAAGAAATTGGCTAAATATCTTCATGGAACATGATCTTTACTTACTATCCTAAGGATTTTTGACAAAAAAGAAAGATCAATAATTTTGACCCATACAATGTATTTTTGGCTATTGCTACAAATATACCCCAGCGACTTAAGACATATACGAAACAATATCTACATAATTTCTACTTTTAAAAAATTAATGTGTAATTCAATGTGGTGCTGTTCTTTGTTATTAATTGTGAAATATACTAGCAAACTCTGGGTGAATTTTTTAGTGGTCACAAGGTAAAAGAAACAACCCTGTCTAGATTAAATCAGGGTTCACTTGCAATGAAGATAAACATAGTCTGTGCCAACCACAATTTGATATGTGCAGTGAATTATTGGCTGCCAAGACCATAAGACCACTGAAATCCAAGAGACTTTCAGAAACCAAAATTGGTCAATTTTCCTGTTCAGACTGGATCAAGAATAATTTAAATATTTTTGCATACTGTTAGGTCTATGCAGCTCATATTGTGTTATGTAGATACAAACATTTTGCACAATAAACAAATTTGGAGATGGATTTGGATTTGTTTAACATTAAATCTGGGTTCTGAAGCAAAACCAGTTGAAATAACTAAAGATTAAAAAGTGTCCAGAGACAATTACATTATGAATAAATGGTTAGTTTCATTTACATATAACATCAACACTGTATATTATCAACACAGATTGTTTACATTGTGTCCTAACCAACATGTCTTTCATGTGCATCTACTTTCTCTACTGTACACTTATCATTAAATACCATGGGATTGGCTAAAACAGAGCTGTTGTGTTCAACCTGGGCAGCAGCCAAAAATGATCACCCAAGATGAATTACCTGAAACATCCAGGTGTTCCAGGTTGGGGCAGCGTGACACCACCTCAAACACGGCTTCATTGGACACGTTGTAACAGCCAGCCACATCTAAGCGACGCAGTTCTGGGCAGCACTGCGCCACCGTGTACAGTCCTCGATCGGTCAACCTCCGACAGCCGCTGACCATCACCGTCTCCAGGGTGAGACACACATTGGGGGTGTCCTGGCACAATCTGCGAGTGAGAACCCTAAGCGCGCGGTCCACGTGTAGCACGTCTCCTGTCAGCCGAATAGTCCTCCATAAGCGCGGGTCCCACGCCAAGTTGTACCAGCGGCGGCAAACACGGGCGCACCGACACAGCTGGTTGGTGGGCAGATGGGTGAAGATCTGCAGGAATGCATGATCAGGAAGGATGTCAATGGGCGCCCCCTGCTGGTCCCTCGGCTGTCGCAGACTCCTTTGTGGATGGGTGAGGGAAGTGGGCGGTGTGTGGACTATGGCGATGGTTTCTGTGCCGAACGTGGAGGAAGAGGTGGAGGAGCCATTAAGCACGCCTGGAGATGAACGAGGCAGCAAAATCAGAGCCGGACTTGGCGTGCTCACCGTTCGCATGCTAAGGTCCGAATCTGGGAAGAGGGGAAATAGAAAAGCAGACAGGAAAGGAATAGAGAGAAAGACAGGAACACATTATGATATTGCACTCAAACCATTCTGAGAACATCATTATGTAACGCAGACAAGTTGTTGAAATAATGTAAACAAATCACAGTCTTTCCTTTCCAAATCCTTTCCTCAGCTAATGCATTGTCTTTCTGCACAAACGATGCCCTTGGCTCTATCCAGCCATGATGACTGAGGTTGAAAGTGTTTCATAGCTTTAAGAAAAAAGACTCTGGCAGTCTTGTTGAGATCTAGCATGTACATGCGGCCTGCAAAAACCATATTCACATACTAATCTCCCGTGAATTTCCTCCTGGCCCGATCCATACCTAATATCACCAAACCCCCACATATAATGTATCAGGCCTTTTTTAGTCCTTTCCGAACCATCAGGGCAGTAACGACTGGATGAGGATCAAGGGTTACCAAGCTTTTATTATTCCATTTGATTAAACTGCAAGCTGCTTAACCGCAATATGTATTGTTCAGCAGAACTCTAGCCTTAAGTCTGCTATTTCCATTCATTTATGGGCATGATGACCCCATTGTTCCCTTTGACAGATGTTTTAGTCTCCTACGGTTTCACAGTGTGCTGTGTTGAGTAATGGGAAACAGCAGTGCATGATCATATCCCATTTATGAGGGATATGCTTCCATAGATGAGAATATGCGAGCCAGAGAGCTGGCACACTGATGGAGCGGTCTTCAAGCACCGCCTCTGTGAACATCACATCTACATAACATCACGAGGTGTTCGAGCACTCTTGATCAACAGAGAAAAAGGGAAATTTCAGTTCCTATTAAAAACTCGGGAAAAATGTGTAATTCCACTGCCTTTTTAGTTCTATTCTATTCCTTTCTGTTCTGTTCTATTCTATTTTATTCTATTCTATTATTTTAAATGTAATTTCAATAATTCTTGAGACATGGGACAAAAGAGGTCCAGCAAATCTAATTTTATATTTATTAATTTAAAAATAAATAAATAATAATAATAAAAATATATATTTCCAACAGGGAGATTGAGAGATTAATAATGCATAATTATCCCCTTCAATTTAGTTTTGAGAACCAGAGAAGGGTTCAATCACTCATATGCTTTAGAATTAATAAAAATGTTTTTAATCATGAAAATTAATTTTTAATGAAAAGCAACACTTAATAATATTTCCTATCAAAGCGAGGTTGTTTTCAGCGTCTCCACTTTTTGTCAACACCGTCAGACATTCATTAAAACGTAATAAAATCAGGAAACATCAGGGGCAGCTGTCACTGTAAAGGACCCCTTTCCCACAGTTAATCTCTGTAGAGTACATAACTGTCAGACAGGCTCTGCTAAATTTGATAATTTTAGAATATAATAAATCCTAATGTAAATATTTTTTCATGTGTCAACCATAATATGTCAAGACCAATTTCTGAGGAAATTATTTTAAATATATATATATAATTTTATTCTCCTAAAGCAGGCTCTGTTAACATCTAGCATCAACAGAAAAAACTAAATGGCTATTACATGAACTCTATTTAATTTGTGAAAGAAATGGCAAATGTGTCAACACCATCAGATTTCAACACTGTAAGATTATGTATTCCAATGGTTTTGTAAAAATACTTAAATGTGACTCCTGAAAAAAAGCGTTATAAACAATAACATACTGTTTGCTATTCTTTTGTCTGAGTACAAAGTTTTTTGGTTTTTTTGGATTTGTCTATTTTGTCCCACTTCTGACGAAAGACAGCAAGTCAGTTTAAATCAGTTCTTGCCAAAGCTGTGTTACACAAACTTTAAGTTTTGTTTTAGTCAGAGCATGATTTTCTAAAATACTTGGCCTTTACTATATTATGGCCCGGTTTCACAAACAGGACTAGGCATTAGTTAAATTAAGATATTAAGCAACTTTTACAAACATGCCTTATAAGAAAATATTACAGATGTGCATCTTAACACAGAACAATGACATGTTCTAAGATATGTCAGAGAAAGATATTTTCATCTGAGACAGATCAAACATGCAATTTAGTCTGGGACTAGCTTAAGCCTTGTCTGTTAGGGTTTATTAAACAAATTTCATTCATTTTCAAAATACTGAACTGGAAAAACAGAATGATTTGTAGCTATATGTAGTCATGAACAACCCATCTAACAGGAAAAGAAATTGTTATGAATAAACATATGTGGAAATATTCTCAAAACACTCAAAATGTCATTTAAAAAAAAAGTGTTTTTTGCTTTGTTTTTTTGTGTGTATGTGAATGCTGGGAATATTCCATGTTATAATTTTATAAACATTACTGGAATTATACTTTTTAATGTTCTCTGAATTTTCTTAAACAAGGAGTAATGTTTAAAAAATGTTAGGTAAATGTCCAACTAAAGCTTTTCACAGAGAAAAAAAAATCCATTTCATGAACAATGTATTACTACTGCTTTTGTTCTAAAGTTTTAACAACATTATTAGATCTTTTTAAATTAATGTTCTGTAAAAATTACTGGGAAAAATGTTTGTACATAATTTTAAGAGAACCATGCCAAAATACTCAATCTTCCTTTTAGCTGGGAAGCAGCTGATCTCACAGTCAGTTCTAAGATGTGTGTGTTTGCTTCATCACAAAGATGCAACTCATTACAATCATTCGTTCAGGAGCCGATCTCTATTTTGTGCTGCATGTTTCTCATTTCCTAAACAGAACCACTATTTAAAATGAATCGTTCTGGAATTGCACTATACTGACAATGCAAATGTTTGTGATTCGTTTAAAAGAACCAATTCATAAATTTTATTTACTACACCGGTCATGCTTTTAATTTTACAATCTCAATTACTGTAAGAAGTGGTGTTTTAGTATTTTAGTACATATCAGTATTATCACCTGAAAAATGCATTCAACGTAATTTTGGTATTTTTTACAAACCGATTTTCTTTAGGACTGGTTACTCTCTATCTTAAATGTCTAAAAAAATATTCCAAGAAAAAACAACAGCAAGGACAAAAACCCCACACGACTCAGAGTGCCAGAAGGGAATATAGAGTGAGACATTTAGCTTGGATTGAATGGCTACAGCCACCGCATTCACAAACTTAGTACTCTGAGCAGCCAAAGTCCCTTAATGTTACAGGGAGCCACTACAGTTGGCAGAAGAAGCAGAAGCCAATTATGTTTTAATGTCACCACTAGAGACAAGAAATTGGAAATGGCCTTGAAGACTGGCACTGAGCCCTGACTCACACGCTAGATTAGTGCCCTCACTACCAGCTGAAATACACTGCCATGAGAAGATGCACAGCTAATGCAAAACATCAGCTTCTAATTCAACAAACAGTAGGAGGAGCTAGTGCTGGTCATTTTCAAAGCAGTAATCAAAACCCTGCTGGAAAATCCAGCTTAAACCAGTAGCTGATTTGACATGGTTAAATTGATGGTCATTAGCTGGTCTAAGCTGGTTGATCTGCCAAAGTATTAGCTGGGCAAACTGGTTCCAACTGTCTTATCAGTTGAAGACATTTTTGCATTTAATTTTTTTATGCATTTTAAATTTGCTTTTGTTTTAATAACAACAGTACTCAACAACTACATATTTAAAGCAGATGAACAAGTTCTCCAGCATTGTTAAATGAATAATCAAACAACATTTGACCGTTTGTCCATTCACATGCTCAGTGTCACTGAGTTGCTTGCATGTCTGAAAGTTGTTTATGGGTTTTAACCACCAAGGCATGTCTTGCTCAATTCATCTTCCTAAACTGAAGACATGTAAAGTTGCTTATTGTCAGTACTCAACAGGAGGCTTAAATAACATTTCCTGAGTTAACAGTTTATACACTCAAACACATTCATTTTTTTTCTTTCGGCAGATTGAATAATGAACTGTAAAGCAGCAACGGCAATCAGGGTGCCAGTGTCTGTTTCACACATTCATAATAATGCATTACTCAAGCACACAAAGGGATTTCAGCAGCTTAAAGCTCTGTGGACTGAGGGCTGGAGAGCGATCACGCTGAAATTAAAGTGTGTCAGGCTGCTAGAACAGGATTAAAAGTCTACTAATCCTCCATTAGTTTTAAATCAATGGTTCATCTGTGAAACCTCGACACCAATCCAATGACAAAAAACATATGGACAAACTAACTTCTGGTGCTTCATTTTCAGACCGCATCTTACGATCCTTCTTGAATATATATATTGTTTAGACTTACAGAATCCACGAGCCTCTAGAACTCTCCCTTCTAGCCTCCAAGTTTTATTTGCTCCAGTTATTTTCTTCTAAATCCCCCAAAACCTAGAGTAACTTAGCCAAATTTAACCCAAAACCACATATAATGCCACAGGAGCCATAATTACCTCAAGCCACGAATTGTATCTCATTAATGCATTTATTTTAAGACTGTTCCATGCCTGTTCTGGTTACAATCTAATGAAAATGAGGTGAAAACATGAATCTTGAAGCTAAACTGAAACGTCATTAATGTCAATATACAACTTAAACAGTTTTTCCTACAAACCATTGGAAGTCGAACCTTGAAAAATGTGAAATGCCTCTGTGCCGTTAGTTTAAATTGTTCAGGGGCTGCCTCTTTCCTCTTTTTAGCAGAGTCCATGAATAGTGCATAATAGACTGTGGATTGGTATTCCAGGCAGGTGTAATGAGGGTCTAAGACATAAAACTACTCTAGAGACAAGATGCCAACCGGCCTTTTAATCCACTGACAAATGCCTGCATTGACAAAAGTAAAAAAAAAATACAGGCAAAAACAAAGCCTCCAATGTTTTAAAGCAAAAGAACACTGTTTAAATAGGCCTGTTGTAAATCCAGTTTACCTTCCCAGCATTGCCAGGGAGCTTGTACTGTGCCGCAACAGCTAAATTCTGTTCACACTGAATGCGACAAGTCTCTGTTTAAAAACACTTTGTGTCAGTACATCATAAACAGACTGAGGTATCAGATTACTGTTGTGAATTTGTTGTGTCGTGCTGTAACACATCCAGTGTTAACAGCATCACTGATTTTAAAAGGCTCTATTGTATTATGCCGTCACTTGTGTCCGGTGTAGATACAGTTTAAGTGTTAAGGGCTGTACACACTGGGATGAACATCACGTGCGAATATCATCAGTGTTTTTGCTGTTGAACAACCATCCAATAAAGCATTCCAATAGTCTAGCCTCGAGGTCATAAACGCATGAATGAACATTTCTGCATTTGAGGTTAAGAGCATAGGTTGCAATTTAGATATGTTCTTGAGATGGAAAAAGGCAGTTGTACAGATGCTAAAAACATATCTTTCAAATGAAAGATTGCTATCAAACAGCACACCTAGGTTCCTAACTGATGAAGAAGAACTAACAGAGCAGCCATC
>JAUCMT010000047.1:7751850-7793352 GCA_032357475.1 Enteromius thamalakanensis
AGCAGCGTTGCCGGCAAAAATTAATGAATGAGATGTGAGTCAGCACAGGAACTGCCAGCAGCAAATGAAATTTTGGGGTGGCATCTGGGGTGGCCAATCGAATGTCAGGGGTGTCCAGTGCCACCCCGGACACCCCTCTGGCTCCGCCACTGGTTAGTTGCATATTAACCATATTTGATATTTTATTCAACATTAATATTTATATATATATATAGATATATAATTAGTATAAACAAAATAGTATACAAGTTTCTCAAAACAAGATGAAACTAACATGAATACAAAAAAGTACTATGCATATTTTATATTAGATTTTTCTGTTAGATGAAAACTAATCACTGTCCCACCAACCAAATCCTGATTAAGCTTAATATTCTCTGTCACTCTGAAACCTTTCAACATTACAAAAGTTGCACATGGCACGTTGACAGATTTGTGTGTGTCTAAAGGTGTTACCTTGTACATGCCGGCACACATGTTCTGATAAGCTTGGCTCATGGTGATCTCTTTACTCAGAGGACGAGCTGACAACACAATGAAAACACAATGGGTCAGACTGAAACATCACAATCCGACAGAGAAAACTGAAACGGCTGAATGATTGTTGGGAAACCTTTCTTCTTCTTCTTGCTCTTCTTGCTGCTTCGTACTTTCAGCTGCTCCTCCAGGATTCTCTCCTCTGCCATCTGAGAGCTGTCCGCTCGACTCAACGTGGACATGAGCCACGCATACAGAAACTCTGATAGATACCTGAATACACAGAGAGAAAGACTTCTCAACCTAGCTCTGTCTCTTAGAATTAAACACATCGTTATCATACTCTCCCTTTAAGACCATATGCAAATAACCTCTGTTGTAATTTGCTAACTTATTGATGTGTGTAATGCTAATTCTCAAATTAATGTGCACATTGGACTTAATTTAGGGTATCTTTCAGAGATGCACCTGTGTCTTGCAAATATACTGAGCACTCTTAGTATGTGTTATTTTGTACCTGTGTGTTTTGTTGTGTTTAGAGCAGTAAAGCCACGCGTGACATACCAGTAGATGTAATAATACTCATGCATGCTGTAGAGCTCCAGCTCAAAGCCGCTGAGCAGGTACTGGATCATGATGCGCAGGTTGTGATAGAGGATCCAGGTGCCCAGACAGGCTAAATGCTGCCTCTGAGGCTCCAGCTTCATCAGCAGGCCGTGAAGAGCAGCATCCACCTTCTCAGCCTAAACAACAACCAACACGACTCAATTTTGACTCCCTGCCGAATTATGACTCCCCTCGTTGAAATCAATTGTAATCCTAACTCCACCCCTAATCCTAACCCCTCCCCCTAACCTAACCTAAACCTACCAATACTAGGGGAGTCATAATCTGGCAGGGGGTCAAAATTCGGCACTACACCTGTTCTCACGTGAGACTGGGATTATTATTAAAAATGATAGCAAGCAAAATAAGCTTGCCATACAAATTGCATGTGCGCTCATTTGCAACGAAAAGAAGATTATGGACGAGGATTATTATTTTCTATACCTTCGTAACTCCTCCTCCAACTTCCCGCTCAGAACACGGCATGATTTTGAATCGCAGACAGGTCCAGATATTTAGCATGTCTGATATCTCACGGGTGTCGGAGATTCTCTCAGATCCCGTCTTTGATTTGCTTGTGATTCTGGGCATTTGTCGGCGATTTCTCAAAACCTGTTGGCGAGTCATGAATCCAGGAAGATGTAAGCCTGACCGGCCGGTCATACTAAAAATTGGCCGATTCCGATCACTAGCCGGTCAATCGGTGCATCTCTAATATATATTTATTTTTTTAACCCTTAACCTTTAACAGTAGTGTATGTATGACCCCAACTTAGACTGAAAGCCACAAAACACAAATTTTGACATTATGGGGTTTGTTTGGAATCATTTGTTTATTCTAGGTATGATTTATTAGAGCAGAATCATACCAACAACTATGTTCTAATAAATCCCACCCAGAATAACAAACAAAGAAAGCCTTGCACGAAAAGCAGCCTCAAAAGCCAGCCTCACAAATTCCCCAGCATTTGTCTTTTTATTTTCATCCACATTCTCCCAATTCACCCATACACACCCAGTCAGATTCTTCCCCCCCGATGCAAACTCTAAACACCACTATGGATTTGGATCAGATTTGGAGACTAGATTATGAAAAAGAGAAAAGGGATAAAAAAATAAATAAATACACTCCACAGTGTTTGTGGTGGCCAGTTTATTTTTACGTTTTTGTAGCCTAACAAAAAAAGCTCCACCAAAATAATCAACAAGTCAAAAGGAGCAAAACAAAACAAAAAGGCTATCTAGTGATGGTTAATGAAGACCATATGCCTACCTTCACTGGTAGCTGCATTCTTTGGAGCTTTGGTCGATGTCTGATCTGTACTTGAACTCAGGTCGGAGGAAATACTGGAACTGCCTTTCCCTAAAATCACAAAGAACATCCCAGGACACATCAGGACACCCCGAGCAACAACACTAATAGAAAATCAACATTAGCCTCAAGTAGCAATTAGCCATAGAAAGACATACAGTGTGCAAACAGCTATTTAGCATGCTTGCACATCTGTACATATGCTCACAAAACACAGCATTAAACGTCAAGACTTGTCAAGCATGCACAATATAATATAAAAAATGAATGCAATAGGCCAAATCTTACGATAAATGCCATGCATTCTTTTTCTGTCCATCACAAACCTAGAATAACAAACCAGATGCCTCCCACAGATACTCCCCAATGGCAGAGACAAGGAAAAAAACCAAAAGCTGAAGTTTTTTACAAATCACATTACTAAAGAAAACTGCCCCCCAAAAAACACAGGCCCAGCTAAATTTGAATTAAGAGTGCGAGATGAGGTACTGTTAAGTTGAGTTCATCCCATTCAAAAAAAAAATCCATATTATATAAAGATGATCAAAGTTACTACAAAACTACAAGCCAAAAGAAATATTTTGGTGATGATGACATTTTTTGGAATGCAACACGAGAAGCCCTTTGTTTTATAATTTCTGAAAAAGTTGATTCCAAAAGGGGAAATACACAATAGTAAACTCAAGCTACATGTTTCTTTTCATTTGCAGTTTGATTAGTCATGCTGATTCCACATTTATTTTGAATCGCCACAGCGAATAACCAGCAAAGCAAATGTATTCCTGTTTTGTTTTTTGGGGATAATGGTAAACCTAACACAAGATGCCCTGGTGTGAAAGTTTCCTAAACACTCCTGTTTGTTTCAATGGTACTTGAGAGCATCAGGTCACATACGAGGCATGTTTACAGGCTTGATAAGAGAGAAAACACAACCCGAGTTCACATAAGCTTTTATTTTACCATAAATGGCCTGACTGATGGGGCTTCCACATGCTGAGCAAAAAATGTGTTTTGCTCTGTAAACAAACCTGTTTTTCACTAAATAGTCTCCTAGTGATATCACTAAAGACATTTCAGGACAGTTTTTTTAAATGATCAGTGAACCAAAGAGGAATGTGCTCAGACACTATCCTTTAATGCAACGTCTAGTTACATCACATGCATTGTTTATTGTTCATTGTCTCTGAAGAATGTGCTTCATTGCTAATGAGATTAATTGACTGAACAAACATGGCACTGATGGAATTCTACAAAAAAGCTATTACCATAGACTCAAATGATTCACATAAATTTAAAAAAGCAAGCGCTTTTTATGATTACAGAGAGAACACTGAATAGAAGCGTACTTTATGAGGAGCAAGATATTTATAATAAAAACAATAAGAAACTGATACTTTTTTATATGCAATGTACAAATGTTAGATAGAAAGAGACTTTAAACAAGTTGCAACTGCAGCTTTACAACTAGGCCTACATAAAAAGCTTAAAACCAATCAAATTAGTTCTATGCTCATCTACAGTACTTAAAACACAATTGCCCTTTTAGCATCCTTAAGACAATCATTGTATAAAACAAAGAGGTATTATTGGGTGTAGGCCTGATTTGTTTGTGCTATTATATACTATATTGTTTGACTGGTTTCCTTTGGATAACTTATTTAGGTGAAGAAAAAAAACCCAGTTGCACTGGAATAGATCCAGGACATCTTGATTTTATGAAATATGGTCTTTAAATGTCTCTCCCCTGTTAAAGGTTCATATTAGGCATGAACAAACATTTACTTTAAAGCATGCATGATGCCTTATGCTCATACTTTACTGTTTGCAAAACCAATGCATAAAAAAATGGTGCTCTTTGGAAAACATCTTCCAAGTGAGACTAGAATAAAAAAAGTTAATGCACTGAAGCCACTTAAACATCACTTAATGTGGAAAAGGTGCACATTTACTATTTGCTGGCTTACAACTTGCGCTTTTTAATTTAGTGCATTTGAATGAAACACAGACATCATCTTGTCTTACTGTGTAATTAAATCAAGGGAGGTCCAAAGTTGAAATAACTGAACTAATCAGTGGACAACATCAACTTTGTAAGGATCTCAACAGTGAAAGCTAACAGCAAACATTGCAAAAGATTGTGATATTTCAAATATGTCAATTGGAGACCTGCGTGTGGGGAGTTCTTGGTTTTCCCACTGAATGCCAGTCTTGAGGGCCAAACCTTGACCTTCAGAGAAATCTGGTGTGCTTTAAAAGACCACAAGTCTCTCACGCAGCCAAGAACTCACTCTGTGAGAGCAAAATCTCTGGTATGAATGCTCATGGTTATCAGGACATGATCAGTAGCAACCTTTAACATCTATGTTGTAATAGACAGCCTCTGTTTTGACCTCTAATCGCTGTCATATACCTATATGTTGGGAGGAGAAATGCAGAAATCTGCCCACGAGCTGAAATGATGTTATGTGTTAGGCCATGATTCGCAGCTTATTAAAGTACACACACCCTCTGTTGATGGTTACTTTAGTTAAACCATTGCATTGTGCACTATGATGACGGCACACACTCGCTTATTAGCTCCAAACCCAAAGCTCTTTAGTTTTCATAAATCTGCTTTAAGAACCATGCTTCCTTTTTAAGGCTGGAACAAAATCTTCTTTTAGTCTGTGACAAAAGGTAAACAGAGACGGATAACTCCTTTCATGTGCATTTATACTTAATGAGTTCGGCAACAAAAAATAGAGGTAAAGCACTAAATGTATTATTTACAGCTGTGTTATTAAGCACAAACTAAGAACAATGAATAATGTTACATTTACATTTGTTTTCGGCTTGTTTTAAGCAGGATAATGGTGGCATTCTAATGTATGAATTCTATACTCCTATGCAGAAAATTATATTAAAATATATTTATGTGATATGTGTATTTATAATGGCCCAATGACAAAAATTGGAGAAAGTCTTTTTAACTGCAAGTTTAAAGGGTCCCTTAAAATGGTGTCAAAACCTATAACAGAAATGGATATGTATGCTCTAAATTATAGTTGATAAACGAGATTTCTGCAAGGCTAGTGTTGCCCACAAAGAATAAGGGGGAACAGTGACGTTGACACAACTATGGCTGCTGTACACCGAGATTTAACAGTGGAAAAGCAGCATTGTGGCTGGCTGTGAGAGTTTGATTCTGGCACTCACCTTCACTCCCGCTCTGTTTCCCATTGTTCGCACCCATCCTGTGGAATGCATAATCTACCGTCTGCGCTCCGGAAAAGTATCCATATGCGTAAAACACATACGACTGAAGAGAAGATGTGATGAAAATCCGCCAAAGACTGCTTTCAGATACAGTTCGATCCTGTAACGCAACTAGGAAAGTAGAAATAACGGCAAAAGTCTGAGCAGCTATTATGCAATCGGTTTAAAACTCAACGCAGTTCCACCAAAGACAGCTTTAAAACTGCATTGCTTCAGATAAAAGTGTTGGCTGTGCGATTTCTTTATGTTAAAAGCTCTTCGTCTCCAGACAGCGCGTAGTCATCCAAAGGAGAGACTGGAAACCAGATACTTGTTGCGTCAGGAGCACGCATACGCTCTTGCAGAATCTGTTGCCGTGGGTACTACACGAGCGTCTGCTGCGAGCGCGAGTCACTTTGACCTAATATCCTCCCTCTTTCCTCTACTACACTAACGCAATGCTTTTAAAGCCACGATGCCTAATGTTATGGCAGGTCGTTTTAACATGCATTGTTGGATGAAATCTATTTTTAAAATGTTAGGCAACTACTATTCCCCCCGTTATTTGACTATATAGTATAGCTGGGTATGGCAAGTTGATTTACATTTATATACACGATTAATTTCATACTCAATGTAAATCCAAACTGCTTTATAAAAAAAGTGATTTAATAAAAGTTTTATATTCCATTGGTTCAGTATTGTGCACAAAACACTCAATTGCTACAACAAATTGCTAATTTATAGATAGTTTATAAAATAGTTTATATCTTTAATTTTACAGTAGCTACTTTAGAACATAAAAGACACTAAGTTGTAACAACACTTTTTATCTATTTCGGAGTTGAGATTTTGAATGAACAATAAAATAGTTATTCTGATTAGTCAGTATATTATTGTTTACTTGTTACCAGATAACAAACTAAAAAAATGATCATAACTTCTGCTTAACTGCTTATTAATATAATTATTATGATGATAATAAGAATAATAGAATAAACATTAAAACGGTTCGCCGTAGTCTATATTAAAATAGGCTGCATGAAGAAATTTGCTTTAAAAAATAGACTACTATGGAATATAGTTATAAAATACTTCTTCAAATTTAAACGTAAAATGCACCTTTAAAATATAAACTTACACAATATCAGTAGACTGCGTTTGTTGCTAATTTGTGGAAGAGAACAATAATTTGTATACTACTGCAATTCACACGTAATTCATAACCTCCAAGCTAGGTGGCGGCACAAACTCCTCATGACCTCACTACTTTCCTCTACTTCGTGGAAGAAGAGCGTCAGCCCACAACAGAAGAGACAGCAGAACTTGAAGCTGTGTGTGCTGTAAGTATTTCATAGTTTCCTTTTCTTCCCTTAAACGGTCAACTGTTATCCTTCTCTTATTTAAAGCAAGCAGGAAGAAATGTCTGTGGTATGTAGAAAACCATATGGCTTTAAACAAGCAGGCTGAAAAGCCCACGCATTTATAAACCGGTGTGTAAAATCAACGTGATAATCTGGGCACAAATTGACATTTTCGCAAGAATCTTTAAAAGGCTTTATGTTTCTTTATATATTATCCATTAGTGTTGCGCTAAAACCACGCCTTAGCGAACTTATTCGTATTTATAGACCTTCTCATTCAAGTAGCCTACTTGATTTTTGTTTATTCTACTTTTTAAAATATACCTGCATCTTGCTCTTGCTGCTATTAATGGTTTATTTTAAAAAGCGAAATCTCTTGAAGACCTAGGAAATTATAGCATACAAACGCCTATGATAACTTAAAGGAACAGTTCACCCAGAAATGGCAATTTGCTGCATGTGCACCAAGATATGGATGACTTTGTTTCATCAAATGAACAGACTTGGTGAAATTTAGCATTACATCACTCTGAAGTGAATGGGTGCCATCAGAATGAGAGTCCAAACAAAAACATTGCAATGATCCACTTGACTCTAGTCCATCAATTAAAGTCTTTGAAATGTTTTTTAAGGAACAAATATATGGTTTATTATTAGTCCAGGTGATATGTGCGAGAATTTAGGCGAATTGTTGAGTTTTTCATAATAGCGTGAAACTTGGTACAGTTGTAGAGGTTAGAGGGCCCTGAACATTTTTCAGAAATGGAGCCATGGCAAAAACACCTTGTGGTTGCCATGGCGACTGTTTTACTTTCCATCATAAACAAATTATGTGTTTTGTTTCATATCTCCTAAACGAAACATGATAACTATGAAAAGGTAATGTCTGCCCATATGTTTTGATGGTCAAGGATTACAGTGATGCCATATAGTTCAGGTAAAGATTTAATGGTGAAATCAGCTATGTGAGAAGGAAATAACAGTATCTGATCTTTACATTTACAAATGTCCATATGGCTCAATGAAAGCTAAATAATATATATAAAATATAAAAATGTATTTTTTATTTATATTTATATTTTTTTTAATTAAATATTACAGTAAAAGATTGTTTTAATTAACTCCTTAATTAATTTTTTACTCATACATTTATATAGCACTTTTCTGTGCACTCAAAGTGCTTACATGAAAGGGGGAATCCTCTCAACCACCACCATTGTGTACCATACACCTGGATGACGCCCACCATACACCAGCTTAACTGATATTTCATTAAATAGTACAATAAAACATTGTTATCTTGTGTGTGTGATAATTGAAAATACTCAATACCATGTATCAAGTTCTGTCTGTGGGATATAATTTTTACCTGAAGACAGAAGGGCTAGAAATAGCCAGCTAGATCTCTAACCCTTTCCACTGAAGATCCTGTAATCCACAAGATGATCCTGAGGTTGTTTAGTAATTCTAATGAAATGAAACTGAACTTTAACCACTCAGGTTTCAGCAGGTAGGCCTATCAAAAGAACATCAACTGGTTACAGGGTTTCCTCCGAGTTCAGTTCTTGGACCCCTTCTCTTTACCCCATACACTACATCACTGGGACATAAGCTCATGGCTTCTCCTACCACTGCTGTGCTGATGACACACAGCTGTATCATTGATTTCAACCAGATGATCCAATGGTTGTGTCGTGATTTCAGTCTGTGTTTCCCTGTCTTGGTTCATGGACTCTTATTTTGAAGTGTGTGTTCCCCATTGTTTCTGTGTTCTCATGTTCCTTTCCCCATCTTGTTTATTGCCTTGGTTATTGATTTGCTCCTCACCCTTTTTACCTTGTTACCTGGTCTATTTAATGTGTGCTCAGTCTTGACCTCACTGATGAGTGTTACTCAGGTATTTCCTCTGTTTCCCTGTGTCCCTATTATCATTGTTTTGTACCTGGACTCTAGCTTGCCTACAGATTATAGATTTCAACATCCTGCTAGGTTCATCAAAAATGATTTTTTGTTGACCAACTGACCTTCAAGGACCAAATTGTAAAGACCAATCATGCAGGTTTGCATTGCACAAAATTACCAAGATCAGAGGAACAGAGCATGCTGAACAACTTCTTGACCAGGCCTTTCTCATTTCTAGGCTGGACTATTGTAATTTCTTTTAGCTGGACATCTATCATGCGCAATCAAACCTGCATCTGCATCCCCTCTAGAAGCCTGAAAGTGATTCTTTGTGGTAACCTCCTTGTGAGGCATTTTTGTTGACCCCTTCTGGCTGGTGAAATCATCTTCCCACAATCGCAATAATTAACAGAATGCCCAACATGTTACCTGTCAGCAACAATAATGTAATTCAATACTCTGCTCATCTGACATAGAACTGGGACTCAAACCTATGTTAAATCAACATGAGGTAGACAAAACTCATTTATTAAAACTTTTATTCAAATTGTGAATAGATTGAATACAAAAAGCAAGCAAAGAGTACTCCCTTTATAATCGCTGCAGCTGTCAATCAGTGGCAGCACAAGGCTAGTCAAATATTGGACCCCCAACCCACCTGTGCTTGTCACTGTCCAGCTTGCAACCACGCTATGCACAAAAATATTTTGCAAATTCTGCATCTTTTGTGATCATTCTCATAAAGTCACTGAATTAAAGTATTCACTTGATTTCATTGCTGTCCGCGTGAACGTTGTTAGAGCACTGAACAAGAATTTATTGGAAACACACTACTCTCTACCTGAAGAGAAAAGAAAAATACAGTATATGAAAGAAAACAATATTTTAATTGAAAACAATATTTTAATGTATTATTGAGCAATTAGTTAATTATCAAAGAAAGAAAAAATACCCATAATATGGAGCTGATTTCCCCATTGGCGCTTCACCTGATCTGTTTATGTTGTAATCATTGTAATCCTTGGCCATCAGAAACATAAGAGCAGACATCACCATTATGTTATCATGTTTGGTTCAGGAGATATGACACATTTTATTCATAAATTTAGTGTACAGTTCTGTGGTCAATATTTAAGTCTTTTTCTCATTCTGTAGGAATAATGTTCAACAGTAATGGCTACTTACAACACGCTGCAGGACCGAATCAGAGTAGCCAAGGAGCTGCTTGAGCGAGTGGACAAGATTTGCAGTCACCAGAGCCGTGAGGTTGAGGGTCGTGCTAAACTCTGCAGCAAGCTGCGGGCTGAGCTCAAGTTCCTGCAGAAGGTGGAGGCGGGCAAGGTTGTGATCAAGGAGTCCCACCTACAAAGTACCAATCTCACTCACCTGAAGGCCATCGTCGAATCGGCCGAGAATCTAGAGAACGTGGTGAGTGTTCTGCACGTGTTCACCTACGAAGGCCCAGACGCACAGAAACAGACGTTAGTGGTCGACGTTGTAGCGAATGGTGGACACACTTGGGTGAAAGCCATCGGGCGCAAGGCAGAGGCGCTGCACAACATCTGGCAAGGCCGGGGCCAGTACGGGGATAAAAGCGTGATACGACAAGCAGAAGACTTCCTTGAGGCCAGTCGGCAGCAGCCTGTGCAGTATAGTAACCCTCACATCATATTTGCCTTCTACAATGGGGTTTCAAGCCCTATGGCTGACAAGCTCAAAGAGATGGGGATATCTGTCAGAGGTGACATTGTAGCTGTTAATACAATAGTTGAAGGTGAGGAAGAGGAAGAAGACAGTGAAGATAAACATGGCTGTGTGGAAGAGGACCAGGAGGGAGAGAATGAAGCTTTGGTTGAGGAGGAAGATGATGAAGATGATGATGATGAGGGGGACGACAGTGACGATACAGACCTCGCACACACCCGTGTTGATCGAGACACCATCGTGGCCAGCCTCGCCTTCCCCACCGAAGTAAAGGTGGACGTGTGCAACAAGGTGAACCTTGACATCACCACTTTAATCACGTATGTGTCGTCGCTCAGCCACGGCAACTGTCACTTTACTTTTAAAGAAGTGGTGCTGACAGAACAGGCCGCACAGGAGCGCCAAGAGAAGGTCCTGCCCCGGCTGGAGGAGTTCATGAAGGGAAAAGAGCTGTTTGCTTGCCACTCTGCGGTTGAGGATTTCCGAGTAATCTTGGATACGTTGGGAGGCCCGGGAGAAAAGTCCAGAGCGGAGCAGCTGCTAGCCAGGCTCAAAGTGGTTCCGGATCAGCCGTCTGAGCGCACACAACGCTTGGTCATGAGCTCAAAGGTGAACCGTAGATCACTGATGATCTTTGGGACAGGGGACACCCTGCGGGCCATCACTATGACTGCGAATAGCGGATTCGTTCGCGCCGCTGCTAACCAGAGTGTGCGATACAGCGTGTTCATCCACCAACCTCGTGCTCTCACTGAGGGGAAAGAGTGGAGAGCCACTCCGATATGACTGATACGTGTCAGGAGATTTTTGTATAAGATATTGCCAGAGATGTACTGTATGAAAAAGATTAGAGTTATATATGATGCTTAAAACCAGACACTTGCGAGAGGCACTACCGTATAGTAGCAAATAAATTGCACGGCTGGTTGGATGCAGACACTCAGCAAACTTTATGTAAACTCAGTGAGCTCAGTGCCTCGATTGCAGCATTTTAAATCAAAGCCTGCAGAGATGTCAAATTAACCAAATCAAAAATATAGTGACAAAACAGAGGCGTATACTTTCGTTTTCTCTCGACTACATGCCTCAGGGTTATTTTACTTTTCAAATTACGTTTCTTTTCACAAACCTGATTCCTCTTAGCTAATCTTGTTCCATGCATTTTCACTAGAGTACCAAATAAACACTCTTCAAATGGCGTTACCTCATGAAGAATATCTCCTTGTGATTCATTGAATAGTTAACATAGTATATTGATTCCAAATAAAATTTCAATTAAATGAGGTTCTTTAAACCTTCTATTTATTTAAGAATCCCAAAAGAAATATGTATTATGATTTCCACAAAAATATGGAACAGCAGTGATCAAGATTAATAACGATGTTGCTTGAGCACCAATTAGAATGATTTGTTTAAAATTGTGTCACACTGAAGGACTGCTGATAATTGTATTGAATAAAGAATAAGACACTTTCTGGTGGTTAAAGAGGTTTATGGTTCATATGAACGACACGTGTTTATTCTGATAGAACGGTGTAAACTTGAGGACAACTGATGTCATGGATCAATGAAAATGTCCTTAAGATCAGGTGATTGAAAATAATTTCAAGTTAAAAAAAAAGTTGGATCAAGCGTCATTTATTTGCAAATGCCTCTTGTTATAAAACTGTGCAGCTAATGAAATGAAATTCAGACTGAGATAAATATTTAATTATTTCACTAAATCACTGAATTCTATTAGTTATAGAACTAGGAAGGTACTGACATGACAGTCCTTCAGAGATATGCATGTAATTGGTCAACTTCATAATCACTTTTTAGCAGTTTTAGTGGCTACATTTTTGGGGGTTGAACTACTATAATAACGTGGGCTATTGCTATTTCATTGAAGGCTACAAATGCCTATTAAAAAGCACATGCATTTTCTACTTTTCTCCTTGGCGGTGCTGTACAGTAATCCAGGAGACCTCTAGGCGGACAATTTTGTTGTGGTAATGACATCGCAAAACATAACCTTTTAGTTTGAGTCTCTACCGTGCACCCGGTAACGTTACTGTACACGTATCATCGACAAGAAGACACTGCAGAAAGTTTTAAAACTATACTAAAACTATTCGTAGTTGAGAAGGCAAACGATGGCGGAGACGTAACCAATCGAGTTATGTGGCATTATAGCACATGCGAGCATTATTTTCTGTCTATTCACAAGTAAACTGGTAACGTTAGTCTGTGAAGACCAAGCCCAGCCAGCCGAAGCTGTCAGCTGTGCTGCTCCCTTCTGAGTCATTTTTTGAAGCAAAACAAATCTGCTCGTAGCAGCAAAGCTAACAAGACGTCCACCACGCAAGTGCCCGTTCATTTGGTAAGTATCTGATTTGGACACACTTTTTCAATAACTTTTATTGTGATAGCACACTGCCAATCGTTTACTTTATAAGGCGTTTGATTTACCACATTATAAGTTCTCAAGCAGTGCGTTTTTCCCTGTTGGCACGTTAGCTGTGGATTGCTAAAAACCAAATCCTCCTTTAAACACGGAAGTTGCAGTTAGCCCGCTGTCGTTGTTTAAATATAACAGGAAAATCACTCGTGATTTTACTCTGAAGTGCTCGTGAACTACAGCAGCCCCTCGTGCTTGTTTTAAAACAACTGAGTTAGCTTGTTAGCTCAGCAGCAGTCATTAGCTGTATTAATACGCGCTTTCTGAATGAACCCCTTTTTGAATGATAGCACCATTGCTTTCAGAATAACTTAATTCCCTCGATAGCTTCTATTTAGTAAATTAGTACTAGCCTTGTTTTATTCTGTAAAGAACTGAATGAACGGAACAGGTGTCAGATATCACGCGCATGTATTGTAGCTCGTGTTTAGTTGTTATGGAATTGATCACAACCCCAAGTTAGTTTATTTCATTAAAAAATAAGCGCTCCTCAGTCCGCTCTCTGTTCGTAAAACATATTTGCATGTACAATTACATTAGAGTAAATCTCACAGTACATATTTTAGATTGTAGTGCTGCTGCATATAAAGGAACTTATGTGAATGTAATATGTGACTCTGGACCACAAATCCAGTCATTATGGTATTTTGTTTAAATTACATATGAAAGCATAATAAATCAACTTTCTATTGATAATTTTCTTCGAGGAGGACAGTATTTGGCTGAGATGCATTTATTTGAAAATATGGATGGAGGGTGCAACAAAATCTAAATATTGATAAATATGCCTTTTTGACCAAAAAGTTGACCAAATTAAGTTCTTAGCAAAGCATATTACTAATCAAAAATTAAGTTTTGATATGTTTATGTTAGAATATCTGCCAAATATCTTTATAAACTGTAGATATTATATACATCTATATATATTAATTTACTCAATTTCATAATGATTTTTGCCATTAAAGAAAAATCAATGATTTGGATCCATAAAATTTATTGTTGGCCATTGCTACAAATACCCATTCTAGTTATGACTGCTTTTGTGCTCCATATCTATATCTAAAGGGTATAAAAACCAGTTTTGTTAAATGAACAACTTTTTGTTATTTATACACCGCTATTATGACAATGTTAATTTGAAGGCACGGGATATCCTTTGGATATCTCACTTGTTTCCTTTGACCTTGCAATCTCTATGAATTAACAAAAGGCCCTTTCATCAGTGTATACTTATATTTACTGACCAGTTCGAAACCAGTCTTTGGTTGAGAAATATTAACTTCATTTTATGCCACACTGTAATCCTGTAACATTCTCATGTGTTATTAAAATGAACCAGGGCCGCAAACAAAAGCCTACCAAGAAATGTGATGTCCCATTAATCAAGTGCTCATTTAAATATTCCATTCAGTTTTTTTCTCACTCTTTGTGCCAACAATCTTGTTAATGTGGCGTCAATGATGTGGAAGCAGTCACCGATCCTGCCTAACATATGCCACACCCTTTCCATATAAACCACAGACGAGCTGTGTAAACCTAAACTACTGCTGTTGTTAGCAGTCTGCACTTGAGTCAACAGCCGTAATCCTGTATTATTGTGTAGTGACTCCGCCCATGACTTCAGGTTTTCAAAGAGGATTTTTTTATACTTATCATATATAATCACATTAAACCTATGACCTAAAATCTCTACACTCTGTTCACCCTAAAAATTAATATCATCGTTTACTCTGTATGACTTTATTCTTCTGTGGAATATAAGTCTATACATTGAGAAATGTCCTAGTGTTGTTTCTTTTTGTCTATACAATTAGTCAATGGTCACCAAAGCGGTCTTTAATATATTGTCTTATGTTCCACAGAAGAAACTCGTACATGTTTGGAACGACATGAGGGTGAGTAAATGATGACAGAACTTACATTTTTGGGTATACCATCATTAGTTCTTTAAGAGAACTGACAAATGTATGTTTTTTTAGCTTCATTCTATTAAGCAATGATGTCAGTGTCAGCGAGGAAGGGAACCAACAAATGCTATGCTTGCTTGCCTATGAGAACCCTCATTGTTTTAGCATTTTCTCAGAAGGCCTGTGTTATCATTCTTATTAGCGGGGTGAATAATGGGAACAAGATAAAGCTGATTATTCACAAGTAACACCCCAAACATGTCTGACTTGCTTGAAAGGGTGCAGGTATATTATTAGTATTGAATGTTGGCAACTGTTCCTGAATGACTAAACTAGTTACTGTTGTACATAAAGCACCATTCTTTATTTGCTGCTCTCTTGTTCTTAAAGCTTTCCATCTAGGTTTCCAACAATACCCATCTACCTCAGATTTTTTCATTACTTCTTCACTGCACCCATCCCTCGTCGCCTGAAGCCATGGCTGCTAACAGGAATGCTTTGGCCCTTCACAAAGTGATAATGGTGGGCAGCGGTGGCGTGGGCAAGTCGGCTCTAACACTGCAATTCATGTATGATGAGGTAAGACTTAGTATTTAGGAATTTCACATGGTGTGTACATTGAGGTTAACCACAAAGTATAATTGCACTGGTCTCTTACAAAGTTTGTGGAAGACTATGAGCCCACCAAAGCTGACAGCTACAGAAAAAAGGTGGTTCTGGATGGAGAGGAGGTCCAGATTGACATCCTCGACACAGCAGGACAAGAGGACTACGCTGCCATTCGGGACAACTACTTCCGCAGCGGAGAGGGATTTCTCTGCGTGTTCTCCATCACAGAATCTGAATCCTTTGCTGCCACTGCTGACTTCAGGTAGAGAGAGGACTTGAAAACTGGTGATTAACACAAGAATGGTATTGCATGGTACAAGTCAAAAAAGCTTGGCTAAATAAGTTCATGCAGCGAAACGTATCCAGAGTTTTCTTATTTTATCTCCAAACTTTAGAGAACAGATCCTTCGGGTGAAAGAGGAGGATAACGTACCTTTTCTGCTGGTGGGAAACAAGTCAGACTTAGAGGACCGACGGCAAGTCGGGGTGGAGGAGGCCAAGGCCAGAGCAGATCAGTGGGGAGTCAGCTACGTCGAGACTTCTGCCAAAACCCGTGCCAACGTAGATAAGGTAGGCCATACAAAAACCGGTGTGGCAACCATTACATGTGATGCTTTCAGGGATTTTCAAAAATGAAAATTGTCATTTATTCACCCACATATTGTTTCAAGCCTGTATGACTTATTCTGTGGAATTTAAAAAGAAATTGTGAAGAATGTTCAGGTTTGGATGACTTGAGGGTGAGTAACTGATAGTTTTTCATTTTTAAGCAAACTATCCCTTCACTAGGACGAATGAATCATTCTGTATTAGCAGTACTAATGATTCATACAAACTTCATAATCTCTCCAGGTGTTTTTTGATCTCATGCGTGAAATCAGAGCCAGAAAAATGGAAGATGGCAAAGAGAAAAATGGAAAAAAGAAGAGGAAAAGTTTGGCAAAGAGAATTCGAGAAAGGTGTTGCATTTTATAACGACTGGGTCGCAGGATAACTCTAACATCTTCTCTCTACCCTTCCACTGCTTCCAAAAAAAATCCTTCAGGTTTCATCACTATCCAGGCAAAAATGCTGGAGGTTATCTTCTTAAAACACATCCAGGCTACAGCCTGCGTCTGTCTCTTCTCATCATTGTTTCTCAATGGGTATAAAAGGGCCATTGACATCACATATACATTAAAATGTTAAACAGGTCTGACATATCAGATAAAAACATTTCTTAGCTCAAGCACACCAGAACTACTAGAATCATTTTAAACGACTTAAGATTCAGTTTATTTAAATGCTTTTAGTTGAATGCGAGTACATTGCTTGCTAAACACTAACACTGTAGGAAAAATACTACCACACTGGTGTAAACACGGTGTGTTTTGAGGATTGAAACCTTTTGTTCTATTTTACTTCCGAATGTAAAGCCTTAATGTTACAAATATGCAGAAATGTTGGGTGTCAAGCTGCATAAATGCTTTTAGGTCATTTTCTTTAAGAAAATTATAGCAATATATATTTGCCTAACATGGGCAATGCTAAATATTACCCAAGCAAATGCTCAGATTATGAATTCAGACAGTGTAAAAGCCTGTGCATTTCAAGTTGGCACTGTCCTTTATTTCATTTAAATAAGTCTAATAGTGCACCAAACTTGTCAAATATGAGATTTAACATAACCCAATCTCTCCTTAAGCACACAAACATAAAGTATTTGTAGTCAAAAGGGCTTATTCACTCGTCCCTGTATGGCACCAGATTTGGAGGTTTGTTTTGTGCTATCTAGGGGTCCTGAATCACAGATTTAGAAATAAGAACGTCATCTAGCTTGAGTTGACTTTACTGTGAAAACAGGTTGGAATGTTTTATTAAACAGACTGAATTGTGTGCTTTATTATAACTTATATGCAAATTAATATTTCTTGTTACGTTTATCCTTATATTTTCTATTGTAAATTAAATTCTGTATTTTAAGGAAAAGAGTATATTGTAAAATTATTCTCACTTATACTAAACCTACGAAACTCTAAGGGCTGGACACAATCTGCTTTACAGACACCGGCAGATCTGGAGTAAACCAGAATCGTCACCCTAGGATGAATGGTTTTGAATAAGCACCTCCATGTTTAAATTAATGTGAGGGTACAGTTTGTTTCCACATTTTACAGCTAAAGCTACACTGTTTCTTTTAAATGTTAACTCTGTGTCTTTAAAACCAAATATTTGTGTGTGTACTGTGGCATATGTAAGTTTTCCTCTCCCTTTGTTTAGTCAGTCATAGTGGGTTACTATCCCTCATCAAGCTCTTGACTGGTCTGTAAGTGTGCCATGTGGCAATGATGCTGACATACTAACAGCGGATGCCTTAAGAGACCCCTCATTGCTTAAAAAGAAAAGAAAATTTGCAATACAAGACATTTTAATATAAGCCTCTACTGTTTGAGTCTTTCTTAAACACACTTTCATTCTATATTTTGGGCGTCTCTTTGCAAAATGCTGAACATCTGAAGAAATCTGAATTCAAAACAATGTAAGCAAATTATAAGCTTTATCAAAAGAACTGACAACCAATACAAAGAAAACTGAAAGCACTGATGTAACGTAATATTACAACAGTAATTATGATATGAATGTTGAATGAAAATGAAATGCAAACATTTAAGCACACAACTTAAAAAAAAAAGTAAAATGTTATGTTTCTGTTGCATTAATAAAATCTATTTTTGTAGACCTCTAATATGAGATTCTAATAGTATATTGTACAGCAAAAATGTAATGCCTACATTAAAAAAAAATACTTGCAAAGATGTGTTGTATTGTTACGGTAAGAATAATTTTGAAGCCGAAATAAAGCCGAACAGATTTTTTCAACTTGCAATGTTTTTGTTCAATGTTTCAAGGACTGTATTGCATTACAACTTTTAATTATATTTGGCTTATAATTCAACAATAGTTCTTTGTGGGCTGTTTACGGTTACAATGCCTGTTGCCAGTCTATGGCTTTTTATATATTTACAAAAAAGTAATGATCATAGACTGATAAAACCAAAAAAGTCACCAAAAGCAACGTTTAAAAAACCAAAAACATTCCATAGAAAATTAGTAAAGGAGCCAAACTTACAAATACTTGACCTGACCTGTTCTAGTTAACATCACACAGTCAACATTGAGAGGTAGATGGATGTGTTGATCAGACATCTTTTGTTAGACTGCATTTTGAGTTTGAAGACATATTCCTCGGAATTCAATGAAGGATTTGCAAACTCCATGGGAGTGGGCCAGAGATGGCAAACTACTATGAATAGGCTGCCAGTTACAATATTTTTATGATCTTGTCGTTGAGGTGCAGATTTAAAAGTAAAAGAGAATGTCTCTTTAAACAAGCAAGTACATATGATTTTAGAAAATGTTGTGAAGTCAGTTTCTCAAGAATTATTGCTGGTGAATCCTGCCTCGGGTCCATGTGTTTGGCTGGCTCCTTTTGACTTTAAAAATTTGGTGCACTACTGGTGCACTGAATAAAAAAGGACTGTCCAGTGACTTTTCCCTTTCACTGAAGTTACATAAAGTTTTAATTGTAGTACCTCCCTTGTCTGCTTGTATTGGTTTGTTGAGAGTGGCATTTAGACTGAGTTTGTGTAACTGAGATGGGCTGTAAGTCAGCCCAGGGGTCTTGGAGCATTGATGGTTTGTAATATTTTTCCATATCATTTGTCCCTCTCTCCCTGCCATGCGCTGACCCAAACGGTGTGGATGTCCGTGGTGAACCCTTAAGGAGAAAATTGTCATGCAGAAAGACGTTAAAACGACCGCTTACACAGAGATTGTATAGTAGTGTCCTAACCAACAACAACACAAACACGCATAGTTCGTAGAAATGCGTTCGAATTTAAGCAACCAAATACCGGAGAGAAGTGAAAATACAGCACAAAAATATTTACATCACAAATTGCGCATTACTAATTTAATTTGCCCCTGAACGCGAGGGATCTACCTGATATCCAGAGTGTCGTCTGGGACTCTCGTACGGCGAGCGTCTGAACGGTGCGCCGCGGGGACTGGGGCTCGTTCTGCGTGGGGTGTGAGCCGGAGCCTGAGCGTTAAAATACTTTCCACCACCACCGCCGCCTCTATTACCACCAAACTCTCTCGTTGGGGTATTAGGAGAACACTGTCCGAATCTAGGTCCAAACGACGGCGGTGGGGTTGAAAATGCCCACGGAGGCGATGAAAACATACCCCCCGTCCTGTCGAAGGCTGGAGGGGGGCTTCTGAAGCCTGCGGACCGGGGACCGGAGCCCTGGCGGGGATGGCGAAACTGTGGTCTTTGCATCGCGTCCTGATCTGTTCCTGATCTGTTTTCCAAACCTCCAAAGACGACTATCTTTATAACGTGACGCTCTTAAAGCTGTTTTTCACTTAGCATAACAAAACAGCACGACCCGGAACAAGAACCGTCTCTCGGTGATTATCATCTGAATGCAGTCAGTGAAAGACTCGGTACTGCCGCCTATTCTCACGGCGCGTGAAGCGCCCATACACTCTTTAATCATTGATAAGTTTCAGTGAAGTCCAGACATTCGTTGCCTGAAGTATTTAAAAAAAAAAAAAATTAAAATAGATATCTTTAATCTATCTATCTATCTATCTATCTATCTATAAATGTAAATGTAAGACTTCCTTCCATATTCAGCAGAAAAAGCTTTGTAAATTAAGTGTTTTTTTCATGGCATTACGTAGTTTAGTAGGCTACATAAGAAAAAAATGGGAAAATAACATTTAATAACATAACATTATATGTCTTTTGTTTTTCTAAAAAAATTAAATGGCATGAATAGACACCAAATTTATTTTTATTTTTTAAAACACCGATTAATTTTTAGGTTTTAGGATTTGTATGCCAAATTTTGTTTAAGGCTGGTTCTCAACTATGTTATAAAAGGTAAATGAGGTCCTGTTTCATAACAGGAAGTCATATTATAGCTTTAGAATTTCCCTGGCATGTTGCTTTATAACTAATTATTTGAAAATATTTAGATTTAAATGACAATCTACCATATTTCCATAAAGATTTAAAATGTTTCACTAAGTTAATTTTAACCATCTTTAAAGACTTAAGAGGTAGGGTGGTCATGGTGAAACTTCTCCTCAACATTCGATATCTCTGAAAAGCTCTGAATGTGCTCTGTACAGGACATCCAGGCTTACAAGTGTGACATGTGAGGTCTCAGAGAAATCCATAAAATATAATGTCCACTACAGAAGACAAAACTCCATAGCAGGTCCTTCAGTTTTTATAATTTGTATTATTTTAATTTTACGCTTCCTTTCCGCTTGAACTACTCATGAAATTTATTAGTAATGTCTGAGTAATAATTATTTTCAACTAAATCCTAAACTTTACTGACACTCTTTTCTCCAATTTGATACAGTTATGTATAACAACAAGATTAAACACTCAATTCCAGTTAAATGCATTTCATTATTGAGTTCAGAGACGTCACTGTCTAACTCAATTTGCTTTAAATAGTATCTGTGCAGTCAATAACCGCCAGAAAATAAGTGTTGTGTTTGTACATTGGAAACTAAACAGTTGTTTCTCTTTAGCTGTCAGTAGAGGTCAGTGTGACCATTACATTTTACATACTCCTATTGAAAAATAAAGCAATGAGCAGATTTCTGTGTATGACGTATCTCTGCACTTAATAGACAGCAAAGCATAGTTAACATGAAAAAAAAAATCCCTTCACTCTCTGTGTGGAAGGGGCCAAGGGTCCTGTTGTTGTGAATAGTCCTCTGTTGAGGTCACGTCCATGTTTTATTAGCTGTGCTCTTGAAAACAGATCATAATTCATCAAAGACAAAGTTTTGTGCTGAGAGGATAAGAGGAATTATGCTTTCCCACACCAATAGAGTTCTGATTCAGGACTGCTGATGGATCGAGTTCTCAAGCATGTTTTCTTTTAATACAATGTTTTGTTCATTTCAAAGCTATTGTGTCAAAGTGTCATCGGTGGAGCAGTTTTTGGTTTTGCTGTTATTTAATTTGGAAATCAGCATACCAAAAATGTGTGTCCTTAAAAGACAATCTAGCTTAAGGCATTACATTTGGGAACTTCCACCAGGACTGCGATGAGAATTTTCTAATTGTCACTACTAAGTATTTTTTGGAAAATAATATAAGTTGTAAATCATGTAATATAGGTCATGATGTTCATTTGGATGCGTTTTTTATATAATTTTTCCTCAACACAGAAATTAGGTTGGCAGACCAGCGGCAGTGTTTTTGTTCTGCCTGAGAAAGACAATGATGACCATTAGTGGGCTAAAGATCAGACGCAGGCTTGACTGGAATAGCCTCAAAATTGAGTCTGAAAATAACAAGCAAGTACATGCACACAAAAAAATCCAGACTGGCACATGAGGTATACTTTTGTCTGCAAAATGTGAGGAACAAAATGTTTTATGGGACAAAACTGTGTCAATGAAGGCATAGGCTATCTCATTGAGAAACAATGTGGCACTCAGATGAACCGTGTTCCCACTTAAGTCTCCCAGGCAAGTGACCTATTTCCTCACACCCTAGATTTCGCTCATGTTCTAACCCTCCGGATTCCCATGTTTACTCAGTTCCCAGACTAACCTTGTCCCACCTCAAATGCCCCTCCATCATCAACTCACCAGACGCTGGTCATAATTTTCTTTGTTTTTGTTGCTGTCCTAAAAATACCCTAAAACGTACGCTCTTGTTATGAAAAGAGTACACGAAACTAAATGTGTGTGGAAATGTTGCTTTGTTTTTCATTAGACCACACTGCTTATTGAATTGTATTGGTCAGTTGCATTCTAAGCGCTGATATGCAGTCCATCCAATAGATGGTGATAGAGGACCATCTTTACAAGTAAATCAACCGATTCTTTCAAAATGCTCATTCATTCAGGAACTTACTGGCTGTCTAAAATCACAAGAGTTACTGACTGTGTATGAAAAAGGAGTAGGTATTTCTTTTGAATATTAAAAATATGTTATAATTTAAATGTAATCTTAACTTAGCCTACTGCTATTCTCTTGTAATTGTTATGTAACCCACAAGCAACATTTGTGTCAAAAGTGTCTTGCTAAATATAGCATAAATTAAGCATATTGATACAGCCAATCATTAAATTGAAAAGCAAGTGGTTCTTTAAAAACATAGTTATTCACATTCTTCTGTGAGTTTGGATGTAGTGTAATTAGCAGAGCAAAACTTATTGTTCTTTGATTTATTGTATTTAAAATACATAATACTTAAAGTAGCCTTATTAAAGTTTTTTTTGAAAATGACCTTTCATGCAGTGTGTAACACAGCTCTAAGTGAATGAAAACATCATACAAAGTAGATCATGTATAAAGTGATTGTCTCTCAAAAGAAACGGTCAACTCTGAATCACTGAAACGAGTTGTTTTTAAACGAATCCCAAGCCGTTTTGATGTCAAAGTAAGACATTAAAATATTGCAAAACGTTACCAGCTCACAAACACTGCTTAAAAATAAATCGACCAAGCCCTGGAGGTGTTTGGGGAAATGAAGCGTTGAACGAATCGTTTGGGAGTCTTTGTTCAAATAAGGTAAATAAATGTATATTATAAGAAAATTAAGTGTTTTTTTGACCTTGCATGCATTTCAACTTGTTGTTTAGGACTCCCAAAACCTGAAATATAACCTTACCCTTAACTGGGGCACTTCAAATATATAATTACTCGCTTACAAAAATATTTAATGGTGCCTCTCATATGCACTTTGCTTCTGAGTCTCTAGAGGTCATCTTTGCTTTAGATGTGCTTAAGATAAGCTCAATTTGTTATATTGGACCAGTGTCTATCCTCTGTCAGTTTGGAATTTGTTAATGTCTTAGATCCAAAAAAAAGTCAGCTGCAATGGTGAAGATCCTTTCCAACTTTCAGTAATACCCATAAAAATGCTTTTAGCAATTGGCACATCATGGAGAAGACACCTGCTAACTGTTCAGGTGATCATGTCCCAAATATTTTTCCTATTTATATTCAAATATTCTAAAGCCATGTCAGGCTATTTGGGATATATTGACACTAGTTAATGGACCAACTTGAGGTCCATTTGGGAATGTGTTTGAGAGAATGACTTGTTCCTTGTTGGGACATGCCATTGGTCTCGGTACATCAAAGGGCTGGGCAGTACCTCTACACAGAGGTTCAGATTCTCTCAGCATTTATATTCTCATGCTCTAATAATCAAATCTTGCCAATCTGGCTTCATGCTTTGTTGGTCACATGCTATTCGCACCGGCTTCTCTCTGGCTGCTTCATTGTAATTCTTTATGCCACTTCAAACTTTGTAGTTTGAATGGTTTGGGACACTATAAACCATTGAGGACTCATTGGCATGAAACTGAAGTGCCATCTCTAAACCGTTTCACAGCCTTTGATATAATGTTTCATCTTTCTTAGAATTTGGTGAATGGGAAAAATGGAGCAGCGTACTTAAATAACTGCATGTGTAACATGCTCATTTATCTCATTTTAAGAGGAAACTAAGAAATCATGATGAATGGTGCTGTTTGTGGACTCCTAATGGAATTTAGGAGCTCAGGGAATCTGTTACAGGAATCGGAGGAGTTCAAGGCAGTGACAGATCTCAGGTGAGCAGTAGGTTGCACCTGCATCCTTTAAAAGTTCAGCAGACTGCAACTTTTTTAAGTTAATCCACTTCTAGCCTTTGTCGTCACATATTCTTTTTTCTCTCTGGCAGCCGAGCAGAGCCTCTAATTTTTTATTTGACCCTGGAGAACTTTCCACAGATGCCGTGAGAGCGTTAAATCTTCTTGTTTCCTTCAATCATTCACCATGGTCTCATAACGCGTAATGCTAGCGTCAATCATCATGCTGCCAGATAGCACCTGAATATCCACCCACACTCACTTTACAGTCTTACGAACATGTATGTGAAGTAGCATAGCATCATTGTGATATCAGATAAATGTCTGAGAGCTGAATTCTGGGAAGAGTGCAGCAGACTGATTAAGATAATGACTCGAATATTCCTTAGAGTGGAATTATCTTCTTCCTTTGTCTGATCTCTCACAACATAAAAAACAGCTGGTTGTTTTTTAATACCAGTCGAGGATAGATGTAAACACACCTGTTTGAGCTTTAGGGTGTTATGAGGATATTTCACTAATTTGTTTTTTGAGCACATCCAGATTGATTTCTCCAGGTGTGGGTGATGCTGTCCTTCATGAGGGCTGGGATGAAATCCCAAACTCGTGACTGAGATATGTAACTTGCTTTTTTCACTACACAAGCAAACCTTTATTCTCAGATTAAACAATGCACCCTTGATATGTCATTCTTTTGATGG
Source organism: Enteromius thamalakanensis (assembly GCA_032357475.1). Taxonomy (NCBI): domain Eukaryota; kingdom Metazoa; phylum Chordata; class Actinopteri; order Cypriniformes; family Cyprinidae; genus Enteromius; species Enteromius thamalakanensis. The sequence continues at coordinate 7,776,771 of JAUCMT010000047.1, forward strand.
GTAATGCTGTTTCATAAACACAGTCGTTAAAAGAAAGAATGTATGTGCAAACAGATTAATTGATCGATGACAATACGTGTATTTTTAGACCAATTAGGACTCAAGCCAAAATAGATGCCGGTTCTTCTTCCCTGCCAAGTCTGGATGGGAGGTAGCGATTGGTTATGTGAATAGCTGAGGAAAACACGCTCGGCTTCGAAACATGTCTGTTGTCATCTGTGTGGCAAACAAGAGATGGGGTCATGCGGGAAAAAGAACAAAAGAAAATAGTCGGATCGCTGCAGATCAAATAATAGTTTACTAAATATTACATAACAAGTTTGGGATCTTAATATGGCTGCCAGAGAAATGCCGTATAATGGTTCTGGTGTTATATAATACTGATGGCCTGTCCACTTTGTCCCGTTATCAACAACATTTCACATCTTGATGAATTTAGCAAAGCCCACAATGTAATACTAAAAAACACTGTTTTATTTGTTACACTTTTGGACATGTTTTCTCTAAAAGAAACAATAACTCTGTGAAGTGCGTTTTATTAGTTTGCTGTATGTATTTATACAGCTTGTAAAGGCCATAAATGGAACAAAGAGATTTTTATGAGTGTACTAAATGAAATATGAGGAGGTCAATAAAACACTTAATTTAATCCAGCAGATATTGAGGAATGAAGGCAATATTTTATCTTTGATGATCACATTGAACAGTGATTTAAGTTATTGAATAGATGCATTTCTCTTTATTTCTTTCTTATGAGGATGTAACCATGTTTGATGGACTTATCCTGTAGTCAAGCATGCACTTTCCTGCTGCTGCTGGCATGACAATCAAAAGGCGTTTCTGTTTGGCGATAATGTGAGGGTTTTGCCATTTCAAACCACTGTGCAAGTTAAGAACAACATTAACACACCTCCTGTGGAAGTTTGTATTCATGCACACCCAATTTACCTTGGACAAGAGTTGGTGATATTTCTGATAAAGAAGAAGGATCAGGCAACTCCTTTTTCCTTCACTTGAGAGAGGTAGTGTTTGCAGTATAAGCAACCCTGTATTTTGCAATTATCTGTTAGATATGCCTGTGAAATAATCTGTGCTTGCTACTTTTGGATGGACTGAAATACTAATCCACAATGTTTAGGCATTTCCCACATTTTTTCAGGGTTCTTTCAGTACAATTGATCATGGAGCATGTTGCACTATTTGACTATTTAAGGTAATTCAAATTTTTAAATGTATAATATATTTCTATATAAATTATATATATGTTTTTTTAATTTAATAGATTTTTTAAGATTTAATAATAATTTATAATCAAATATCATTTTTTTTGCTTTTTTATTTTTAAAAACTGTGGAGTTTTTGCTATTTGAGCAAATGGGAATGCCAATAATATATTTTTTTGCAACTCTCCCATACATTATATTATTATAAAATGTATTATATAATATAAATATTATTATTTTATCATTATTATTGAAAAAAACATGTTCTCCCATAGTTATCCCAACTATGACGGCTTCCGCTGCTGAGAAACCCTGAATGTGAAGAAAAAAAATATATATATATTTTAATAAATGTGATATTTTTAATAGAAATTGAATTAAAGTACTTGCTACATAAAAGTATGTATTTCTTACAGACTGACACTGGCCTCAAACTGCATAATATACTGTACTGATTCATCTTTTTTGGGATATATAATTATGTGTGTATAGAGAGCAGAACAATTTAAGAGTGGAATAAGATTATTACTATATCCTAAAGCTGAACCTTCATATATCATGTTAAGCTTATATGCTCTTTGAAGATGGGCAATAGTTTCAGCTTCTAAAAAAAGGAATGGCTATTCACATTAAGGCATGTGAGGAATGGGAGGTAGTAAGGTCAGAATGAGAGATGAGAGTTGCACACATAACATTTAGTCGGAAAAAATCATTCATTAAAAGACTTTAGTTCATTTGCCTAAACTGAGGGCAACATTGCTCCAAATAGGTCCTTCTGAGAGTTCAGTGGATAATGAGTGTTGGTGTGGTTTGTGAAGACCTGTCCAGCCCGGCCGAGTGAAATAAATGACACCATAGAGACAGAACTGATGATTAATATATCCAGTGCGTCGTCTATCACACAGCACAGGTCTTCCCAAATGTCTAAAGCGTTTCTGTCCCACAGACGGAGATTCGGAATGAACATTTAATGAGGTTCTCCAGACGGTGGACACTCCCTTGTTATTACTTCATGACAGCAATTTACAATGAGTGATGCTCCCAGAGAATAATGAGACGACAGGATCATGACGATGATTGTCAGGTCAAACAGCAAGCAATAGAGAAATTATTATAATTGTTATAAAATGTTTTTGTAGACAGCCAGCTTACTTGTGAAGTCATATGGCAGTCTGCATAAGGGAGTGGTACGTTTACATCCAAATGAAAATTAATATACAAAGCTATGAAGTACTTAAATTGTCTTGTCAGTGAGTATTTCAATCCAATTTTTTACATTGCTTGTAATGGTAATGAATGGATTTTGACTTACTTTCTGCTGTGTTCAGCACAATAAGTGCACTATAAGGCTAATACATGCAGCTGTTTGTTGAGCTCATCTTATCAAGCGTCATTCATTTCAGAAATTGTCATACATTTTCACAGACAGGTTACAAACATGCGTTCAGGACCTTTACAATGGCTGCACGGTATGAAAGCGTATTCATGGAATGCAAAATAAACACTTTCTTGAATATCTGCAACATGAAATATGCACTAAAGAATATTAATATAGCCGAGCAAAGAGATCTAACATGCACAGACAAACGTATAGACTTACACACTCATGCAGAAAGCAATTAAAAGACACGCTGAGCACATTGGTGTCTGAGCCCCTTTTGGGGAACATCCAGGGGCACTAATTAACCAAACTGAAATGTCCCAATTCTGCTGTGGCTGAACTATGCGACCCCAGACCTGTCGACCCTTGCACTTGGGTCATCACGTGTGGACCCACATTTTCTCCACCAGCAGTGTCTTTGTCTCTGCAATTAATGAGTTTTTTTAAAATCTTGTTAAAAACAGAAAGCGTTCACAATAACATGTAGCTGATGCACACAATGTTCTGTATTCACTGACCTCTGAACCTCTTTTCGGTATACATTTGTCCTCTCCATTTACTTCACATGGGCAACAAGCCAGAGGCATTAATGGGCCGGTGCTAAGTATGTCTCTACTTACTAATTCTCAGTCTTTACACTGAGTTTTGACTGGATAAATGAAGGCATGGCCCATCAACTGCTCAATTAAGTGTGTACTGAGACAGAAGGTCTGTGATGGATAGCCGTTTTCTCTCACCTCTTTCTTATTTGCCAATGATTGCTGCAAACCCGTTATATCAATTGGAGAAGTAACGTTCACCTTTCTTGTCCTGAGCTATTATTTGCACTGGTCTGTCAGGAGCCGTCCTAAGAACAGCATCACTCGAGTCCTCAGTTAACCTCTAGCCTGCCCCAGTTCTCAGCTCTCTCCCTTCAGAAGCATCTTTTAAACAAAGAAACAAAAAAAAGCTTCCCTGTGTATACATAAATAATGGAAGGGTTCATTTCTAATAAGAAATAAACTGGATGCTGTTGCATCTGAGTATTTGGTGAGAACATCTGTGAAGTGAGGACATCTCTGTGTGCAGACAGATGAAAAGGTGCTGCAAAGACATTTTTAATATATTAAGATACTTAAGACATTCAGATATTTGAATGCTTTTGAAATAAGTTGCATTTAATACTAATAATCAGGGATATTTGATGGTCAGTTGTGACTTTTGCTCAGTTATTAATAATGGTTATTATAAATGTTTTTGTTACCTAAAATGTTTGTGATTTTTTTGTATTTTTTAATGAATTGCTATTTTAAAAGGACAGCATTTATTTAAAAAGAAAACATATACTTTTTTTACTTTTACAATTGAATAAATCCTTGGATGAAAGTTTATTATTATTATTACTAAATTATTATTTAGTTATATTATAATTATTATTTAAAATCTAGCTTACTCAAAATGCGGAATGAAAATATGGTAATATGGTAATGCAATGTTAATATAAAAATATTAAGCAGCACAACTCTTTTCATCAACACCTAATTGTCCAATTGTAATGATTTCTAAAAACAAACTTATTTGTGATTTGATGTATCAAATACTCAAACATTTTATTTCAAATATCAAACATATTTATTTATTACCTACACAAATATAGCCATAAATGAATGATATTTTGTGTGTGTGTGTGTGTGTGTGTGTGTGTTTTAACCACTTAGCTGGGTTATTGTAATTAATCAGATTCATTTTCTGTCATTTCAGGCTTCAGGATTTAAGTGGAAGGATTCATAGCCGTGAGATTTGAAGGGGTGAGTCCTACAAAGCATCAGGAAGTATGTTGCGCTGTGTTATAGTTGTCCCAAGGCAAATCATGTTAAAACATTTAATGCTATTGATAATATACACATTTTGGAAGACATACAACTTTAGAGAAACCTACATTTAAAAGTCTCCAAACTGCAATACCTGCAGTCATGAACTGGAAAGCTGGAAGAGAGCCAGAGGGAAGAGATTTATAGTTCTGGCCTCGAGTCTGTGTGAGCTGCTTTGTAGTTCGTATGTTTCCCCAGGAGGTGCTGTATCTGTGTAATGACGACCACACTTCTTCCATGAAAGCCGCACAATTCATCCTGGCATTGTAAAAGCCTTAATTTGCATGCGCTCATTATTTACCTCTCATGATTGCCTAATCAAAACAAAGAGCCAGAGTGAGAGAGAATATGCTGGGATGAATTATGGCCAGCTGTTCAGTGTGTTTCAAAGATATTTTCACACCTCACATCCTCTTAAATTTCACCTTTTGTCTTGAAATTGAAAAGCCCTGATACCGTGAAGTGTTTCTGCAGAGATCAGCGGCACAGGAAAAGAGCTTAACCATCTGTCAGCTGTTGAAACTTTTTTCACTTAACTCTCCCTGTGGATTTGAGCGGTTGTCCAGGGACCTGAGATTGGCTGCTGTAAAGCTGTAGAAATCCCCTCTCACGTAGACTTAAACTCTCATTCGCTGACTTTTTTCTTTTTAAGTTTACTGGGAACAAGGTGTTGGTCATTCAAAACAGCATATCACATTATCACTGCAAAATAAGAGGAAACATTTGTTAGCATCTAAAGTTTGGGGAATCTCTTGAACTATTGTAAGCCTGCAACCTTTTTTTTTTTGACCAATTAAAGGAATAGTTCACCTGAATATGAAATTTTGCTGAAAATGTACACAATATCTACTCCATCAATTAATGTCTTATGAAGCAAAACGTTAAGAAACAAATCCATCTTTAAAATATTTTAAACTCTATTTCAAACCATGCTTGGAGCTAAAATGTCTAATGTCCATAATATTGCCTGAATGTCTAAAATTGTCTAAAAATGGTCTAATCTGAATCAGGAGAAAAATACACACAGATCCAACACTGTTTACAAGCTTTGAAACCAAAACAGTTTTGAACAAATATGTTGGTGGATGTACAAATATGTATTAGAAACCAGCAGGGACTTTTTCGATGAAAAAAGCATTATTATGGATTGTGGACTCATGGATATTTTGTCTGGAAGCAATAGTTGAAAGTTAAAATGTATTAATGATGGATTTTTTTCTTACAAACAGTCAACTTTTCAATTCACGAAACATTAGATGATGGATTTGAGTCATGTGGATGTTTTTATCAGCTGTTTAGACTAATTCTGACGGCACCCATTCACTGCACAAGATACACTGTTGGGCATATGTCGCAATTTCTCCAAATTTGTTTGGATGAAGAAACAAACTTGACTACATCTTGGATGGTCTGATTGCTTTGGTAAACTAGTCTAAGGTTTTTAAAACTGGAAAAATTCAGTTCAACGTTAAAAAGCACAAGTAAGTAAGTACAATTTATTTATATAGCACCTTTCACAGACAAGGAGTCACAAAGTGCATTACAAACTGTAAATAAAAAGGATCAAACATGCATACAAAAAAGATCCACCATAAAAACAACAAAACCAATCTTCGCAAAGATAACGTACCAAGCGACCATTGTTGTTAATTAAAAGCAGGTCCAAACAGATGTGTCTTCAGATGTTTTTTAAAAGAATTTACAGAGCCCATATTCCTCAATGCTAAAGGAAGAGAGTTCCAAAGCCTCGGTGCCACAGAACAAAAAGCATGATCACCTTCTTAAGACGTGTTCTAGGGACAGTTAAAAGATCCAGGTCTGAAGACCTTAACAACCGGTCCGGTGAATGCTTATGTAAAAGATCCTGAATATAGAGAGGTGCTTGACCATGCAAGGCTCTATACGTAAGTGATAACTAAAATTTTAAACTGCACTCTGAATTCAGCTGGAAGCTAATGCAGGTCCTGAAGTACCAGGTCTTATATGAGACCACTTACTCGTCCCAGTCAGAAGCCTTGCAGCTGCATTCTGTACAACTTGTAGTCGCTCAAAAGAAGACTTATTCAAGCAAGTATACAAAACATTGCAATAGTCAAATCAAGACGAGATGAAGGCATGAACAAGCATCTCCAACTCCAACTCTTTTCTCTGAATGTTCCTAAAATGGAAAAAACATGAGGAAACTACAGACTTTACATGATTATTAAAACATATGGCTCTATCAAAAATTACACCCAGATTTCTTATTTTGCTACGATCTGAGGATGCTGAAACCCCCATAACCTGCTTAATCTTAGGTGTAATATTGTCAGGAACAAAGATCATCATTTCAGTTTTATCCTTATTGAGAAGCAAATAATTGTTTGCCATCCATTTATTAATGGAGACTAGACAATCCTGCAGAACTGACAGTTTATCTAGACTGTCAGGTCTAAAATAAATAAATAGCTGAATGTCATCAGCATATAGATAAGATATTTTTTTAAAACTGTTCAAGAGAAAGCATATACAGGCTAAACAACAAAGGACCAAGCACAGAACCTTGTGGCACACCATAAGACAAAGGAAGACATAAAAGATCTAAATTACTAATGTGTCCAGTCAGAGGAAAAAGGCATATGGTTTTGGAAAGGCACAGAATGCTGAAGAAATGAAAGCAATTAGCAGTTGATTAGTTTAAGCAGATCAAATATAGGTCCAAGCTCATGATATCAGCTTACATTGATCACACCAATAAACTGAATTGTATCCCTCTGTTACATAAAAAACATAGAATTTTAATCTATTAAGATCTCAGTCTGTGAATGATTAAGATGCAGATGTGTGTGTCAGTGTGAACAGTTGCTAATTCTGTAACAGATTCAGTCATGTGAGTTCTGTCTTCAGCAGATGTTCTTACACTGATCACATTAAGAGCTTCGCACCCCTATTGTAAAAGCAGTCCACGTTTAGCCCAGCGCACGAGCAGCTCCTGTCTTATCCTGGAAGATCATAAGGCAATCCCGCTGTCCTTTCCAAATGCAGTTCAGAATGGTTTATGGAACCTAAATTCTGTTGCTGCTTTTTGTTTGTTTTATACTTTAGTGTAGTTGTTTAGAGTGACATACTTAAGTCGTGTTTATCCATCCATGGCAATGTCTATAATTATACAAATTTACACAATTTCCGTCTTGTATATTTTTTTACAGTCATAACTGAATGTATAAATTGTGTTACCAGATTTTATTTATTTACATCACTCTTCTCAATCTACAAATCAATCATATTTAAAATGAGGATTTTACTTATCAAGGTTTTTCAACACCGTGGGAAACATTTAGGAAAAAGAAAACTGTTGTTAAGGAAGAGATTAAAATATCTTGATTACTGTCTGTTTTTGCTTATTTTACAGGGAAAGTTCACCCAAAAATGAAAATTAGCCTGTGATTTGCCTACCCCCGAGACAGAGTAGGTGTATACTGTATTTTCTTTCAAAAAAATTCAATCTGAGTTATATTAAAATTTTCCTGGCTCTTCCAAGTGTTATCATTGCAGTGGGTGGGTGTTTTTTGTTCACCAGTCCACAAGACATTAAATAAAATGCATGCATTCATAAAAAAAAAGGATTTGAATGTCACATACACATAGGATACCTTGAGGGTGAGTAAATCACTGGCTAATATTCATTGTTGGGTGAATTAACCCTTATAAGCTTGTTTTGGTGTTTTTATTGTTGCTGTTGTTTTCATTTAAAAAAAAAATTTAAGGCCTAATGTTGTCTAGAGGGCAACCACTGGTCTAAATGGAATAGTATGAATATATATATATATTATTTAGTTTTTTATTAAATAGTAAAAAGTATGACTCTGTCATTAAAAACAATTCCACACAAGTGTTAAGTTTCAAAATTAAAAAGTTTGAATTCACTTCAATTTAATACACCCCTGATTCCTTTTAACCACAACCCATCTGTCATTCTATCCTCTATCGCATTAAGGATAAGTCTGTTTCTCTTTTATACACAATGTGCTGAACATGTTTTCAGAGGACAGGCATCATTCGTTGTTTTAATCATTTTGTCTTTTTAAGGTCAACAAGATGTTACAACATATAAACAAAAAATGAAGTACAATACAATTCAGATATTGCAATTCAATACAGCACGTGAATTTGTTACAAACTGCCAATAATAATAGAATCATAAGAGACATAAATTGTTGACTGCAAAGGAACAGTAGAAAGATTTGAGCTGGGAATGATTTTTTCTTTCCACAGAGCAGTGAAGAGCACTTTTCTAGAGTGGACGACGTGGATACTTCAGACTTGACTGAAACCACATGTCTGAAGCTCCATCAAATGGAAATGTTTTCACATCTGCTGCTTGGAAAAAGCCTGTGAAAATGAATTAATATCTAGCAGAATTTCAGTTCATGTGATAGATGTACAAGCACTGAGCAAGTCACTATATGCGCTATAAGTTATTTCTTACTGCATGCTTATACCTGGAAATCACCACTAAATCAAAATGAATTCGAATATTGCATTGTTTATTTTATTATTATTATTTTTTCTTCTGTGGACATCAATCGTTTTTTTTTTTTATGATAGATTTGTTGCTTTTACTTCACAAGACATAAGACAGATGGACTGGAGTTACTTGTGTGAATTAGTTGGGGATTATTCTGATGTTTTTATCACCTATTAGGATTCTGATTCTGACGGCACCCATTCACAGCAAAGGATCCGTTGTGGACTATTCCTTTAACAGTATCAATTTAGTTTATGTGCTTTGCATTAGCATAAAAAAAGGTCCAGCATCACAGATGTCCAAGAGGTGCACTGCTTTGTCACCGTCATGACGAACTAAACACCAGGGAGCTGCTGTTTGTGCCCCAGAGGTCACCTTGATCTAGAGACCGGTAGGAGGCTGGTGGACGTCAACATCCCACCACATGAAAAAGCCTATTGATTGAAGAAGCTACCTCTGATGCCTCTATGACTCATCTATAGGAAAGCGGCGGAAGATCAAGGGGAATAAAAACACTGCATTAAACATGGAGTTTTTCCTGTTAATTCCGCTCTTCTATTGTACCACTGAAGCCGAGAGCAGTACTGTGATTCTCATGTGAAAGTTTGTTTAGCTATCACATCAAAGCATCTGAAATGATTGTCACATGGGATGCACATTAGCCTATCATCTTGCTGAAACAGCCTACTGCTCTGGAACCACTGAGGAAATTAGCTTGTTTATGGCTTACATTTACATTGTTTAGTCCATGTGGCCTGCAGCTGCATTTGTCCTTCCGGATGGAGCACACGCTCTCTTTCCGAGGTCATACAGTTGTATTCTTGAATATGGCGTGAGTTTTGTGAGTGTGTAACCTCACTTTTCTCTGTAACAGGTTCCCAGACTCCAGAGGGAGCAGTACGGATTAAGGGTGAAGACTCTTCGCCTTTCTCCTTGTCAGCTGTGGCCATCGCTGCTTTGGTAAGACACACGTTTTATACAGAGGTAATGAAAAGTTTATAGAAAACAGGTGGACATTAAACGAGTTCCACAGTGTCAGTCTCAGCTGCGTCCCATTGTGTGTGAGCTAAAACATCCAAGAAATCTGAAAACGAGCGCCTAGTAAAATGTTTCTCCACTGATTTACGTAAGTTGTGGTGTCTGTATCCCTTACTTCTAGTTTTTGGATAGGGTCGTGGCCTAATGGATAGGGAGTTGGACTGGTATCCCAAAGGTTGCGGGTTTGTGTCCCAGGTCCGGCAGGGATTGTGGGTGGAGGGAGTGAATAACCAGTGCTCTCTCCACCTTCAATACTACAACTTAGGTTAATAAGCTTGCAGTTAAGAGTTCAGTGCACGTCATCAGATGTTGTGGACACAATTGGTGACTCATGAATATGACCACATTGGAAGAATGTGAATTGAACACTGAATGTATGAATTAATAATTGAGAGTGCTTTGACTAAAGAAATACTTCCATGTACAAATTACTCTCCTGAAATGAAGACCTAAACCAGGTACTTCATGCTAAAAAAAAACTAACGTCATTTCCATTCCTAACATCATGCTGAACGTTTACTGACGTCACAGCTCAGAGAAGAGTAACACCTCCCACCCCATGCTTTTTTTTTTTCTTTTTTTTTTTTACAGCGGTGCAGAGAGCAAAGTTGTGAAAGAGACTACGCAGAAGGAATCCCCTCTTACCTCACTTTATCTCTTTCCCACAGATGAACACTTATTGACACAGCTAGATGTGTGGGCAGCTCCGTTTGTATGTCTGCATACGTGGGTGGTTGCGTACGTGCGTTTATACCGTTTTGCGTCCATAACGTCCCCGTTGGAGCATGCACGAACACGTCTGTGCGCATCTCACTTCTATCTGTGGCTAGATGTAACGGATGAAACATTCCTTGACCACACTATGTGGGCACCATCAGCATCATTATCATCATCCCTGAGACATGGAATGGACGGCAGGGTGTAGGTACACACAGTGTGAGGGCCACTAATATGAGAATGACACCTCTCTGCCCACACATGGCCTGTTCCTCACCAATCAGAGTCACTCACAGAGGCATGCAGGGTGGGCGGCCGTATCACGCAGGCTAAGTAATGAAGGTGTTGATGGAGAACACCACCGTTTTCACACGTCACGCCGGGCAGATTGGTCATATGGTGAAAATAAAATGACCCGTGTCATCAGTACACATATACAGAAATAGATCACATGAAATGGTACCATTTTAATTAATCAACCTGCTCCCTGAAGACTGCCTACCGGTGTCCACAAGGGCCATTTTTGTGATTAAGCCTATATTCCTATAATGATTACACCCGCTCCCCAAACACACACACACACAAACACTGAACCACATGCCCAATTACCAGGTCTCTTATTAGCTTTAGATTAATGATCCCCTGAGGCTTCTCTTGTGTGAAAGAGCGCAGCCCCACCAACCCACACACTGCTCACACACATGGGCATTTTAATTGGCAGCAAAATCCAACCATAGTAATGCTCTTACAAGTCTGAGTCATCCTCACAGCACTGCATGCAAAACACAGCGCTATTAACTTTCAAGTGCGTTTGTGTGTTGATAGTTCGATATGCTTTCTAATGTGAGGAGCGATAAAGCTCGGCCGAATCCTAATGACTGGTTTTTAATGAGAAGTAGCCTGGAATGGAATGCTTCTAAAAAAGAGAGAACTGTGCACTCCGTTAACCCTTTATTTGACCTGTAACCAGACTTTAAGACTCACTATCGCCATCTATGGATGAGACATAAAATTGTGACAACGTCCTTACAATATGAACATGATGTAAACACACAAGGACCTATGACGGGAGACTGAAGTATCCCATACAGGAAATTGGTACGGTAAGCCTAAAATAAAGATTCCTAAGTAAAAATGCAAGAAAGCAAATCTGAATGTGTTCAAGTAGTGTTGTGATTTTTAATAAAAGCGTATAAACTTATATTTATGCTGATATACCAAGCTGCTTGAACTACCAAAATGTCCTTAAATATACAGATACCTTTATAATAAATATAGGTGATAAATAGCCTGTAACTTGAATAAAATGTAAAAATGTCACACAGGGACATGTGGGAATTTTCTTTTAGTTTTTTTCTACCATTACATAATCCATAGTTTTTATCTACAAAACTCATAAACAGTTTTTTACTGTAAATTTACATGTCATGTAATGTTAAAGCATATATATAACACTGTTTATGGTGGTGCATATGGCAACTCACTATTCTATTCTATTCTATTCTATTCTATTCTATTCTATTATTTTTTACAATATCATAAAAAATGTGCAGTGTGTAATGTTGTGAGGATGCTTTTTTCTTCTGTATTACCATTAATGTGATGAAGTTCAATAGACTCAAATAACAAGATGGTCTATGCTTAATGACAGTAAGAGTGAATGAGTCAGAAAATGAGCAAATCGGAGCCTGGTCTGACTCACAGTTTTTTTTTCTCACTTTTAATCTACCAAAATATGATCTACTTTAGTTGAGAGAAAATGTTAAAAGGTTAAGGTTGTTTACTGTTTAATTCAGTGCATCTCCACTCATTTTTTAAAGGCATACTGTAGCTGTCAACTGTGTATATTGTCATTTTTACACTAACTCTCTTTAGCCCTGTTCTGTCGTAATATACTACTTGAATGAAACACAAAAAAATGTAACGAAACATAAAAATTAAAGACCACACCACACATGTTGCCAAAATGAAGTTGTGATCAAGAAACCATGTGGTGCCAGAGACCTCGATGAAGAACAGGTTTGGAGGATCAAAGGCAGAGACATTTACCCGTTTCCTTCTGTGTATTTGTGAGACAAGCATGTGCCAGTAATACAGGATGGAGGATGTCTGAAGGGAATAAAACGGTTCAGTTTTTGCTGAGGGGGAACTCAAATAAAACCACACAGCTGACTCAGACACCCTCCATCCAACCACAACACACAATCTGCTACCATAGAACATTAGAGCATTACACCTGGGCACACAACCACAGGTTTACAGTCACACCCCTCCATGCTCTGCAGCCATGTCATTGACCGCAAACACAAACCCACTGGCACCTGGGAACAGCTCATTTTGTCTAACTTACTGCCAGTGTGAGTATGTCTCTAACAGTCATCTCCAGGCCAACATTCTCCTAGCATGATTGTGATATCGAACATAATGAGGATTCTGACAGAGCCGAGCATCATGTGCACCTGTTACGACCATCACACCTGTGATCGTGACTGATTAGTTCTGAGCAAATCACTCCATAGGGGTTTGAACAACGTCCTGTACTTGCCATTAACATGCACTCAGATCAAGTCAAGCGGATCATCACCAAATCAAAACGGGGAGAGTTTACATTTGTCCACATCAACCAGCTTCTGTACAATTTAAAAAAAATGACCTATTAGCATTTGATTTGATAATATGCTAAAGCTTTCTCTTTATGACATGCTTTTGCAGTCAAAAGCCAATGACAGATCAGCAAATTAATGCAAGGCACTTCAATTAGTCCCTGTTCAGAAGAACACCAAATATGTTTTGTTCACCATGCACACACTCTGAGAATTATCAAATTAACTGTTGACACATTTTAAAAGTGATGTTCGTTGTGCAAAGTAAATAGCTTCATTAATAGTTAATGGGAGCTTTTGGTGAAAGTGCAAAGCTCGGCCAATGAGCTCCTGATACACTGATGCGAATGAGGATGGAGTCGGTGGAGATATATCCATGGAAGGATGTAGACTTAAAAGGACAAGCCGAAGGTCAAAGGTCAAACCAAGCGTTTTTAAATGGGATGGTTGAGCTTAGGAGGATTGATCTTGTCACCTAGCAACTGTGACGAGTGGTAGTAATGTTTGTACTGGACTTGAAAGTGATAAACTGACAAACAAAGTTCACAACCTGTCTAAATATGCAGGCTTTTTGTGCAAAGTACAAAGTTCCAGAGATTTTTCTAGAGTATGGCCCTGTATGCCACCATAAAAAGCACAATGTCTACCAAATGCTTTATTTGGGTTATGGAAGTCATCAACAATGCTGCATATACAATTTAATAAAAAAATGCATTTTTAGTTGTGAGGGAAAAATAAACTTGTTCAGCTTTCCAAACAACCCAGCATTAGAAAACAGTGGGTGAAGTTTGTTTCTCCGGGTCAGCAACAGAGGTTTGAAAGTGTGTTTTATTTCATGGCATTTCAGTGATAGATGTTTTATAAACTTAAATAAAATTTAATACAAAGTAGCTTTGCCCACAGCACGCCTCCAGGAGCTGAACTGTTTCCAGAGAGAAGAGGTATAGCTGTATGTGTCTTTAACAAATCTGTTAAAACTACAGACCTTTTTGAGATATGAAGGATGTTAGTCTATAGGTATTCAAGATGAGATGAGTGTATGTGTCATGTCCCCTCCAAACAATCTATGAATTCACGTGTTGGTAAGATATGATTCAACATTTGAAATTCAAAAAAATTGTATTATTAGATATTCAAGTAAGTTGTAATCAGGTATCTTATCTTCTGACGTCATTTTGTCGCAATTGTGCAATGAATTTTGGGAAAGTCAGGAAAACAAAGGACCAATTTGTTGCATTCTTTGTGGCCCATGCAGGGAGTTTATGACACATTTCAAGGCTGCATTTGAAGGAGCCTTAGGCCTTGTCCACACTTAATACATTTTAGTTTGAATATTTTTATTAATATTCAATAATTCTTTTTCTCTCTGTTTTGTCCTTCCATTCATGCTAAGACAGTGTATTTTTGTCAAGGAAAAAAGCTTTTTCAAAATGCTCTCCAAAGGGAATGAATTTGAAAATTCATTTTCACAAACCAAAGCTTTTGAAAAGAAAACAATATATATTTAGTCATGTGACACATATTATACCAACAAATATGTTTATTGTTATTGTTTATTAACAAATTATTACCGGTATTTCAACTGTTTTGTGCTATTCACTTTCACACTATTGTTACAGATGTGTTATTTTGTACACTCTACATATTACAGTCCTGCAAAGATGACATTAAATTTACTCGCAACATGAGGGCATTTGCATTTTAGATCAGACATACAATCATGAGTAAGTGTGACCTGAACACGTCAGTGAATGGTGAGATATTTTCCCAAATAAAAAGATCTGTCAAGGACAATTGCATGAAAATGTATCGTGTCTGTTTCATCTGTGTCGTCTATGAGGCTCTACATATGCACAGTATCGTGAATGCAACGTTTTCGGAAATAAAACCAAAAATGTAAATGCTGAAACGATTCCTCGAGTAACTCGATAACCAAAAATTATCGAGGCAAAATCCTCTGCCTCGAAGCCTCTATTAATTAATTTTAAAGTTTATGTCACGTTTTTTCGCACTGATTTTTGCATTACTGTGACACTTACGCTTACGTCACCCACGAAGCGGAAGGAGACAGCGGTGTTTTGATTATAGGTCGCGAGCGCGGACTAGTGGGGGCTGCGTAATGGAAGGGAGCAATAACAATGGCGATGAGCAAAGAGACCAAATAAACAGGAGAAAACGACTAAAATGTCCTACTTAAAGACCGGAGGAGGACTGTCACCCGAGACCAGGTAATCGAGATGGGGGGACTGTTAAATAACGTAACAGTTTCGTTAATTATGGAAGGGATAAAGCACAACGCTCAGTGCAATACTGCACAACGGATGTGGAGGGGCCGTTAACGCGCGTTCACACGGCCGCCGGCGAGAGTGTCAAAGTAGCAGTCATTATTTTAAATGTAAGCTGGCGGTGAGAGGCGGCGCGTCACGGCAGGCGAGAACATTAATGAGAGTTGAAATCAGCTGCGTTCGAATTCATGCGGTAAGATTTTTTTTCCCGACGCTGCAGCCGCTTTTCGATCACACGTGCCACAAAAGTACCGTGAGAGCAAAACGAGAGCAGTCGCACAGGTCAGGCGCTGCAGTTGCTTAAAATCGGCTGCGAAAGTCTTGATGACGACACGAAGTTCCTGTATGTAATCAATCTTTATATGGAATATCTGATATTAAAATAAAACATTAATGATGAAAATAAAGATTAGGCGGAAAATATATATTCCTATTGTATAAGAGTAAAAAACTGGTCAACCAGAGGCCGTTTTTTAAATGGATGTTGTGAGAGGCTTCACTAAACCGAATAAACTGCTTATATTTGAAAAATGTCCTATAGCTAACTACAAAACAAACATACGAAAAATAAACATCATATTGCATTACATAAAAAGTCACTACGGAAACCTATAAGTGTCCGACCTGACGGCCGTCAATTTACTCCTTCCCCAACAGCGAGGGGCTGCTCTCGCCAGCCGGTGGAGGCTAGTGTAGTGCATTTCGAACGCACCTATTAACTTTATTGTAATGAGCTATGACACGGATCGGCAGCAACCAGTCAGAAAGCAAAAGTCTATCGTCTGGCAGGAATATTAATCAACTTTATCCAACTTTAAAGGATGTTTGTAAACATAGGGCGTTTCTCAATGTCAAGGAAGGATCCTCAAGAGCCAGAATTGCGAGGATGCTACATCATCGTCATCCGTCGAAGGACTGTTCCAATGTCGAGGATCCTCGGAATTTCAACCAAGGACTGAGTCCTTCGTTTGAAAAATA
>JAUCMT010000047.1:7805518-7833104 GCA_032357475.1 Enteromius thamalakanensis
TTATACCCGGCGTGCCGGGCCGGTACGGCTGGTGTGCAATTAACCACTTGCCAACTCGTTGGCGTTTTCTCAATACTAAGCGAATCAGGGCTCTCAGGCATAAGACCCAGTCTGTCGATACAACATACGTCGTAGTGAACGACAAACAAGGGAATACTCAGAATTGGATGCAGTGGCAATCACAATACTTCACCCTGGGTGGATAAAACAGTATTTATACAGGTGTTGATAAGTGGTAGATTGAAGACAAACAAGGAACAGCTGTGAAGGAGAGGTGCATTCTGGTAGATTGAGTTCGGTATAAGAATGAGAGTAAGAATGAGTAAACTGCCATGAAGGGAGTGTCCTCTAGAGGCGCTAGATGGCCTAACCTGCTGAGAACGTTAAATAGCCCCTCCTCCAAGGAGCAGCTTCCAGACGCTCTCCCCACAGAGCTATGAGAGGCACAGAGGTAGAGGACGGAGCAGACATTGGAGAAGCCCACTTAGGTGAAGCAGATGGCAAAGAAGCCTAATAGGGCAGAGCAGACGGCAGAGGCGCCTTCCAGGGTGGACCAAACACCCTCCAGGCCAGATCAGGAGAATGGACGGCATAGAGGAGCATAAACATGTTAATAGTGGCCTCTACGGCCTGAGTCTAGTTCAGGTTGACTGGTCCCGGAGGCCTGGGCTGGTCTGTGTTAGAGTTCGATAGTCTCCTTGGTCGGGTCATGGCAGGATAACAGTTCAATGGCTCTCATGCTTGGGTCGGGGCAGGGAAACATTTCAATGGCCCTCATGGCAGATTCAGGGTGGCACGAGAATTTGAGCATGTATTTGTCGGATTGACTCGGAAGTTGTGCAGCCACCAGCAGAACCTTTGGAGAATCTATGTAAGAACAACGGCCCTTGGGCAAGGACAACTGGATCTGGAGGTTGTGCAGCCACAATCGGACCCCTGGAGAATTGACTTACCTCTCCCGAGGGTGTGCAGCCAACAATTGTGGATTGAGAACAGTGAGGATTTGGTATGGCACTCCTGGCCGCGAAAACAAAACCGACTTGCAACCGACCGTGCATTCTGGGAGATTGGGTTCCGTATAAGAATGAGAGTAAGAATGAGTAAACTTCCATAAAGGGAGTGTCTTCTAGAAGCGCTAGATGGCCTAACCGGCTGAGAACGTTACACTCGCTCTCTACTCAATATTCTGTTTCAGTTAAAAGTATGTCACCAAACTGTAATAAAGTCACTTTCGGTCCTCAGTCTGATTTTTTTGGTTTGATGTGCCATGTTAAAACCTGCCCAGCCAATGAGATTGCCGTATTTTTTCACATGCCTGAAGCTGCTAAATCTACAGTACACGGCTTGGTGGCGTCAAAAGCAGTCTTGATACGAAAATAAGCAGATGAAGAAGATACACCTCGGCAAGATTAATGAAGAGCTGCTGGTCTTGTTGTGTTCTTCATCGCTGGAGCTGCTGCTTGAAATATCCATGTTTTTTGCAAGTTAACAAAAACGTGTAAATATTAGTTTTGAATCGTTAATCGATTGCCAACTTATGTTGTGCATGTTAGCTTGCTTATTGTCCCAGAGAGCATAGCTATATATTTAAGCCTATATATCTCGCTAACAAGAAACTATGCTTCTAACCACAAGTCAAGAAATGTAGTTCCAACCAAGCTGTATTCAAATGTGTGTTTGAACTATAGTTTTGGGAAACATCACATCGTTGAACCATGTTGGTAACAAATTTGCGACCATAGTTGGTCAACGATGCTTTTAGGTGATGCAAGATCCGATCTGAAAACACCTCACATTATGAGATAATGGGTTTTCAGAGTGTTATCGTTATCATGTAAACAATAAAAATGTGAATTTGCATATACACGTGTTTATCATGTCTTCAGTCTATAAAGATGTGCACAGGTATAGTGTGTTTTTTTTGTTTTTTTACAAATTGACTGCCAACTACTGGCTTGGCAACCATAATGCAGCTCAATATTGAACACTTTTCAAAAAACGGAAAGGCAAAATGTTTCTGTTTTTAACACATTGTCATCGTTGTTTGGTAAAACAATTAATACTTTAGTATAGAGCTGATTAGAATACGCAAGACACCCTTTGTTTTCCTGCTAATGACATGATAAAACCATTGATGGGATTTTGGATCAGCGCACAAATAGACAGACCTGTGTAGGGCCGTGCTCTCCATCACCAGCCGGGTCTTATCAGCCCTCTTTCTCTTGTCCTGAATGCACTTTCTGTGCCCTCTGCAGGTATTACTTTACCTGCGTCCATGTTCAAGCCCACATACTATGCACTATAAAGGAGTTTATGTCTCAGCGGAGAGAAGAGGAGTCAGGGGTGGAAAAAAAGGGAAGAGGAGGTTTGTAGTGATAACACAGGAGCCGTGCAGTCTGTAGGCTGCCGTTCTAGTTTTTCTCCACAAACAAAGAGATGAGTGTTAGATTTCCCAGTCACTCTCACTCTTATTGTCAAAGTGAGAAAGCTGACCAGACCAGCAGACATGATACGTTGTTCTCAGCCTTGAAAACAACAGACCACCTTGTGTGGATTTCTACTGTAGGCCAAGGCAGCAAGACCTCGTTTTTTTCTAACCCTTTTCTATCTTTCAGACTTTTTTATCGCCCTGAAAAGAGTGTCAAGATTTGCACAACCCTTCGGAAGCCTGGCATGAGATTAAGCTCTTGACAACCTTGAGATAGCTCTCCCTTCACCGGCGTTCCCAGGAGGGAGCCATTGTCAGAGCCATGGTACCATTGTTGCCTTTGAGTCTTGAATAGTCAGCCTGGGCTGTCTGAAAAAGACAAGTGCACATCAGGTATTAGATTAACACCCAAACACACAGCATGTGTCTCGTAATTATGTTTGTTAAATGAATATTCAACTGACAGCAGTTGTGACAGTGTTCATGAATATAAAATTAAATTCCACTTGTTTCTCTTTTTCTCTAATAATGCAAAAATCTGGGCTACACTACATTTCACATTTTTGGACCATGCATTAAAAATGTCGGATGGAAGATGCATGTGGAATCTTACAATTCACATTAGAAAGCCTCTTAATTGAGGCAGATAACTTTTTATTCTGTTTTAAATGCACTAAAACACATTCATTCCTGGATGCACAACTAAAAATGTGATTTTGCCTCAACAGATCATATGATTGGACACTGGACTTCCCAGTGGACCAATCATATTGCACATCTTTTAAAATATTGTTTTTAGTGTATCTTAAATGCCTGAGCACAAATCTGTCATCAGGAACATTTGGGATAATGACCTCTTAGAACTGTATCACACGATTATGCTCTTAAACATTCCCCTCCGAACACAAGATAACATGACTGCATTTGTTATTGCATTTCATCTGTGCAAGTTATTTATTATGTAGGAAAAAAAAGTCACGGACGTATCTGGCTGGGGCAGTTTTTATGATTATACAAGTTTTATGGGTAGGTGTAGGTTTTCATCGGTAAAGGAGAAGGGCTAGTCTGTACATGTTTTTTTTTTTTTTTTTTTATAGAGCCAAAAGATGTAATCAATATTTAATCTAAAGTTTTAAGGGGTTGTTGATGTATCAATATGTCTTATGTTGTGACAAAAAAAAACTAACAATGAAGATACAGCTCTGTCATGCTAGTTGTAAAGTCTAAGAATGTCAGAAAGGTTTTTTTTTTGTTTTGTTGTTTTTTTTAACATTTTTTCTATGTCACACCATAGGACACTAGGCCACTTTTTTATTTGTCAACTACCCACAGAATACTAGACCTTAATTTAAAGCTTATTCCACTGAAGCCACTGTAAAATAACTTAAACAGCTTTACAGTTTTAACAGAATACCTAAAGATGGATTACACTGCATGAATTTTGGCCAGATAATTTTTTTTGGGGTTTCTCCTAGTATCAAGGCAATTGTTTGTACTCATGTTTGTTGTGTTTAGAGCAACTTGAAGGTCTGGTAGTGAGTTGTTTAGTTCCTTGTACAAAATTCTACGAGTATATAATTCAAAAGATGGAATTTTTTTTTTTTTTTCTCTTTAGATAAAAAAAATATATATATTGTATTCAAGCCTTTAATGTAAGTCATTTACACATTTGCAAGCTTCACATTTGCTTTTAAATCTTTAAAAACTACTACTAATAAAATTACTATAATACTATAGGTATTTACAGAATTACATTGGGAAGACAACTGTAAAACTACTAAAATGCCATCCAGAAAATAAATGGAAAACAAAATGTGATTTTAAAAAAATAAATAAAAAAACATTTAATGGGACCTTAAAAAATGAAAAAAATAAAATAAAATAAAAAAAGAATAATGATGTTTTTATTGTAAGTTTCCATATTTCAATTAATTATAAAATCTTTTTCATAGATTCAATTCAATTTAACCTTTAAAACTAAGTCTAGAAAAAAATGTTTACAGATTGAAAGAATTTCTGAGAATGCAGAAAAAATGTAATGGTTTTTCAAAAAATTAAATGGATTTCATAGAACCCTAAACATTTAAAGAACCCTTTGTTACAAATATTCGTGCTTGTATCTGTTTCACAGTGCTCAGAAAAGCCATCATACTTTGTTTCAATCTGTCCTTCAGAATTTTCATAAAGTGCTCTTTTTTTTTTACATATGTATGCAACAGACTAGCAGTTTTCACAACTCTTGAACGGGGAACATAGCCAAATATTGAATGTAACGTAAGCCAGTCACCATTGATACTGTCTGTAAATATGAATGGCAGGACGCTGGCCTAATTCAAGGCCACCATGTCCCATTCAGGTGTTTAAAATGTGTCATTCTGTCCAAAAGATGGTATATACAGAATCCAAGTTTTAGAAGGCATGTAAAACACATCCCCTGTCTTCATTTTGACAGATGAGGTGTTAAATAAACACTTCAGCCCTTATAACATATACAAACACCCTTCCAAACACATTTATTCCTGGAGGATTGACAATGCTTAACACCCACACAGATTCTGTAGATCCAGCCCCCTCCTCTCAGCCTTTATTCTCCTGTCGGGGGTATTTTGAGTTCTCCAAGCTCATGTCCTTGAAGGACAGGAATGCATGTGATGTTTATACCTCACAAAGTCTACTGATGATATTCATTGTCAAGCTTAGATGACAAGCAGCTTGTTTCTAAACTGAAGTCGGTTATAAATGAAATAGATTAATATATAAATTTGAATATTTCATTCATTTCAAATGGCAGTTTGTGATTTGTGAAGTTTGTGAAGCACAAGCAAATGAATTTGAAATCTGCCATGTTTTTGTTTTGGTTCATCATCCCTTTTTTATGGTTCCTGATGAATGTTACCAGAGGATGTAGAGTTATCAACACAAGTAGACCCAACAAAGATGTGAATGCCTTTTATGGCACTATAAAGGCACACATGTACGTGTGACGCATTGGATAACAGTCACCAGCAATATTACACATGCACTATTTCAAAGCATGTATTGTTTGTGTATATAGGCGGATAATTAAAGACTCGTGTAAACACCCTCAAGCCTCAGCCGTCAAGATGTCCAAGCTAAAAGAACGGCTCTGTAAAGTTTGCAAGACTAATTCAAAAGAGAACTGACCTTGACCTATATATCGTACTGGATCTTCAAAGGCAGAAGTCATATGAAAGTACTTGCAATGAAAGAGGATACGATTGGTTAGCATCTCTGATCATCTTTCTGTGCATTTCTGCGCTGAGAGATTTATGTCACATGATGATTAGTGATAAATCAGCTGTGTGCTCTGATGCTGTGCTCTAAATGGCACGAAGGGTTTATGGGGAAGAGATTATGTCCTCCTCTGAGAGAGGCTCTTTTTCACAGGACCTGTGGGGGTTTTATTTGCTGAGTGATGATAGCGGTAATTACCTTTCTACCCCTGGGTCACATCTCTTGTCCTGACACAGCATGCCGGTGTGCTGACAAGGTCCCTCTGTAAGTGCACATATCTCTGATTGAAGGCCTTTTATGCTTTGACTATGTTAAATGGAAAACCACGTACTTGTAATACATATCGGTTTGTGACACGCGATTTTTCAAAGGTTTGGGGGTAAGCGAGGACACATTAAATAGGCAAAATTATTTGAAATAAAATGCTCTTCCTTTGAGATTTGTAGTGATCAAAAAATGCTAAAAAAATAATTATCAAAGTTATGCACAACTTTTTGTCGGCAAAACGCATATTATAATAATTTCTGAAGAATCATGTGACGCTGAAGACTGGAGTAATGCTAAAAATTAATTCAAATAAATGAGTTTACATACTCTGAAAAAGAAATGTATTTAAAATTATAATAAAATAAAGTAAAAAAAAAATATTATTTTAAAAATTTATAAAAAAAATTATTTCTTATTTTAACTTATTTTAACAATATTTACAAAATCTCTTTAATGGTAATGCATAACTTTATCTGAGGTGTGTATATTTATTCATTTAATTATAATTACATGAAATACATTTTTTGGGGGAATATCAGTCATCTTGCATATATATTATATGTTTCTTTTGACTCCTAACAATCTAAACCTCCCTATAGACAGCAATTATGTGGCTAAAAATGACCGAAAACGGACCTTGAGGAGTTCACACTAGTTTGCACAGCATCTGCTTTAGCTCTGATGTGCTAATATTTGGGGTAAAGTGTCAGAGTTGTCAGTTGATCTGCAAAAAATATACTTAATTGGAATACATTTAGTGAAAGCCAAATCAGCTTGCATTTGGGGCTGAAATACAGCCTGGTACGTCTGACCTGGTAAACACACACTGATTTCAACCAAAAGGTGAAGTTGTACATTTCAGCTTTAATAGTGAAGCAAAGAATATGCTGCAAAATAAATTAGATATAAAACATGACAAGCACATATTTTGATTTGTACAACATAGCAACATACAACCATATGTTGCATAACTCTACATAAAACAACACAGTAAGTTCCTTTAGTGTCTTGTACTTTAAACCCGACAAAGCAGATTGTTTCTATTTCTTCACTGAATATTTCTGTCCAGAAGGCTAGATTTCAGTTCAGAATCTAAGACCTTTGTTATACATTGGTAGAGACAAACACTGTCGAAACACAGAGAGCAAAAGGTATCTTAACATTGAGGCTGTTTCAGGAAAAAAAACAACAACCAGAAATAAAAGTTATGTGCTATATTAAGTTAATGGTATATTATGTTGGCCATACACAGTTGTTCCTAATTTGAAAAAAATTCACAGAGCTGGGCATTTTGGGGATTTGCTCTGAGAATGGGATGTGTATGGTCTTTGGTTTGCTATGTGTAAGTTTCAAATGCATATGGTTCTAGACTCTGATATGGCAACTAGAATGTGACCCATAATGCTCTGGGCCTCACATGGTACGAATGTTGGCTTAGTGCAAATTTATATTACTTTTCATCAACATTCATAATGTTTAGGAGAAAAATAATATTAAGTGATTTATAGCAATATAATAATAATAATAATAATAATAATAACAATAGTCATAATAACAATAATAATGTAGTTTGGCTCCAGCAGCTGGTCAAACTAATTTTAATCTTCAAGTATTTCTCATAAGAAAAATAAACTAAACAGAACTACTTCTTTTAAGATAAGTACTCATTTTTGTCTGTGAGAAAAGGGAGGACAACAAAAACAACATTAAACATGAGCTAAAAGGCAAATAATAATAATAATAATAAAAAAGAACATCCAGTAATAATACTTGACTTGCATAGAGTCTTCTTCTTCTTCTCAGAATATATAATTCTACACTTCAAAATAAGTCTCTTTATTGCAGTGCAGAGAATCAGGGCTGACACTTTGACCCATGCACCCGTTCCCTCTCAGTCTCCCTTCATTAAAAAAAATATATTATGCTTTGTTCTCCTCCGTCATTTTTTTACGAAAGTGCCACGAAGACCGCTCCAATAACCAGTCCTATTGGAATGATCTAGAAACAAATAGGTTTGCCCGAGTTCAAAAGTTTGTGTGCCAATCCTCTGATATGTGCTTTGTACCAACATTTAAAGTGTTTGTTAGGAGTTCATGGCATCTTATGAGCAGCCACACTCCTCCACTATCATGTTCTGGATGTCTTTCTTAATGATCTTCTGCTCCTCGTTGTAGTAGAGCATGGACATGGCCCGTAGGCGCGTGGGTACGCAGCACGACTTGATGTTGTTAAATGGGCTGTACCCGCGCATCCGGTAGTGATTGATGACGGTGGAATGGAAGGAGAGAGCCGAGCCTGTGATGCTGGCCACGTGACTGGGGCAGTCGCCCTCGCAGTAGTTAGCGTGATACCCAGACGGAGCGATGATCCAGTCGCTCCACCCGATGTCCTTAAAGTTGACGTAGAACTGCCGTTTACAGCAAACGCGAATTTTGCCATCGCACTCCAGGCCGCGCTTGCTGCGCCTGTGCTGGTGCTCCTCGGCTGGTTTGAGCACCACCATGAGGAAGGGTCGGTGAGATTGTTCTCTCTCTTTGCCCTTGATGCCATCTGCAGACACCAGGACGGGCACGGCGCCGGCTTCGGCACACATGGGACAGGAGACGCGAAGACTGATCAGGCTGCCATCCCCGTCCAGCAGGGTCTGCACCGTACGGGACACTGGGAGCGTGTGCCAGCCACTGCGTCGTGTGTCCACCGTCTTCTCGGACACCACCGCTTGTTGGGGTCTGTCTGCATCGGGCAGTAGGAGCTGCAAAGACACTTTCCCCTTCCCACGGCTGCCCTTGGCGACTTTTAGAAACAGCCAGACGTTGGCCTGCTCCACCACGGACAGAGCGCTACCCTCCTTGGAAATGTCGAATTTCATGATGTCAGGGGCATCTCCTGTGGAGGAAGCACATGAGGCAATGGGTTAGCTTTATGTTTGCGATTACAGTGTTGGGTTTTGAACAACACAGCACATTTTAACTTTGTAAAAGCTGGAAATGTAACAGTAAAGTGAAATAAAAGGAAAGAAAGTGCACGGAACTGGGTGGAATGGACTTAAAATAGGAATTAAGACTGATATCTGACCATTTAAAAAATAAAAAATTTAAATTTTTAATTGAATTAAAAATCTCAAAAAATAAGTCGTATTTTCACGCCTAATATAAAATATTTATGCAGGTGTGTAAAGTATATTATATTTTTATAATGATTAAAAACCAAACAATTAAAAACTAAACAAATACATTTTTGTAATTCTAAACTAAATATATATTTTTTTATATATTAATAATGTATAATGTTTTTTTTATTTTACAAAGATGTATAAATATTTTTGTTTTAGTTACATTCATGATCCGTTCCCTTGGTTTCACAGACAAGGCTTAAGCCTAGTCTTAGACTAAAATGTAAGTCTGGGCTGTTTCAACTAAAAGAAATTTGTACTGACTGATCGTTAAACATGTCAGTGTCTTTGTTTTGTCTTAAGATGCACACCAGTAATGCTTTTTAAAAGGTTTTTAATGTTTATAAAAATTTCTTAAATGTCCTAATTGAACGATGGCCTAATCCTAACTTGACTAAGTCTAGTCTATGAAACAGGGCCATGGAATATTACAAAACCTGAAACCTTTGAGGCACACTTGCAGTTAACATGAAAATAAATAGCAATGACAAAAAACTGTGATGACAAATGTATTGTTTAAAACAATTGTAAAGGATACAAATCATGAAATGAACTCAGCTCCAAAAATGAAATGCAAGCCTCAACTAATAAGAGTTTTTGACTGAATAAAATGGAAAAAATATAATTGTATGCATTTAAAAAAAGTCCCTGTATTCCCCTCTTAGTTACAGAAAGTATGATCAGTTTAACCAATTAACCAAAATGTCAAATGCTGGGAATGTGTAGACTTTTGTGAATGGTGGCTGTTCCAATTCTATGGGAATCTGCCAATGTTTCAGTGTTGATCTTCATTCGGAGATTCTGTGTGGCTCAGTTTATTAATGACAAACTCTCTCTGTTAGAGCCACCAGCTCAACATGATCAGAGCACACATAACGCCTGCTACAATAAACTGTTTCTCTCGTTCTGTAAGAGAGGATATGTTCTTTTTGCGGTCAATCTCAACCATCTGCAGTCCTTAGTCAACACCTAGCCTCAGAGTCCATAAAAACATTTCCTGCTTCTAAAATCCTGGCACTCCATTTGTGTACATAAAGCATGTATGTTATGACAAGGGCCTTCCCTATAACTTGCACATGACTGTCTGCTATAAGCCAGCTCAGCATCAGTAACCATTGCTGATTTACCGTCCCAACATACTGACTCTCTTAAATGATCTCTGCCAACCCCTCCTCAACAGAACAGCCATTAATTCAACTGTTTAGTCAACATATCCACATTAAATAAATCCTGTGTTATCTGATATAAAGGGCAGTCCAGAATAGCTGTGAAAAGACCTTCTCCAAAACTCAATCTTTTATGCTCGTCGATGTGGCACTGAGATATCCATCTAGACAAATACAGTTGCAAGTTTATCTTTACTCTGTCATCTCATATGACACCGTATATAATAGTGATCTATGAAACTAAAGAAGGGTCAATACAGAAAGTTCACACAGGACTAGACTATTTTTAATTGTTTGTCAATGTAAACATGCACCAGACTGAAATCTTTAACCATTGTGATGAGTCTTGTTTTGGGTTATTTTTCAGCGTCTCGCGCCATGAGCACGTGTTTTTAAGACGTCACCGCATTCTGTTGCGTCTAGCCGCTTTTGAGCAACCGTATATTCATTTGGGCCTCAATTGTCAGGCTATTATGAAAACTGCCTGGATGAATTACTATTTAAAGCTCACAAAAGCCTCTGAGATCTCTGAGTAACTTGACTGGACGGTCTGTTCGCTTCATTGAATCTCACATTGTCAGAAAACTCCCACGAAACACTGAATGGACTTAACACATAACAGGACGAACTATTTTTGAAGCTTAAGTGTGTGGTTTGGATGCGAAAATACTTAGTCCCGTTCCAACTTAATATGCAGAATCCAGATACAAACATATTCACCCCCAAAACTATAAACACAGAGAGTCTGTTGTGCTTTGGAAAGATTTTTGTTGACTCAAACAATGGCAAACACTCATTATTTTTGAAATTCTGTTTGTTGGAATTACACACCACTTTTATAGCCAATATTCCCTTACTCTGTGAAATAAGATCACTGCACAATGCAGTGCCACCTCACTAATGTATATCTGTTTGACGTTTTTTTTATGCTTTCATATAATTGGTTTATGTAGTTGAAACACCTTTTTAATTCGGCTTTAAGAGTGTTGATAGTAGAGGATAGTGGAGGTATCAAGAACGCAGCAAGTTAATAGGAATGAACATATTTTAGAAATGTTGCAGATGTTCTCAGAAAAAACACTGGTTTCTATTTGCAGATGAATGTGTCCCTATCGAGCCTGATCTCTTATCTGAGCACCTCTTAACTCGAACAAGAGCTGCAGTGTGTGGCCGAGTAAAAAGACTTGGCCTTTCTTTCCATATTAAAAGGCAGCTGGTCTTTTGCCATTGTCATTTGGCTCCTGAGTAAGTCTTAAAGTTCACTGTAGTTGTTTTGTCTTTCTTGTAGGTTTAAACACACGCCACGGGTCTGGGTGACACTTCAGAAGCTCGTAATGCTGCAGTTTCGGGTCGAAGGTCAGCTCTGCCCTCTGTCACGTAACACACTGAATTAGTCTGCCTATTTGTATGCTCTTATCATACTGTCACTACTCTTTATCTGTTTTATATGTTGAAATTTAGCTATAGTTGTGTCTGCGACTCTGAGCACTGTCAATTGCAAGGACAATATTGTTTTGAAAATGGCAAAGTTGCATTAAAATAATCTGCTTCATGCACACTGAGCATGAATAGTTGAGCAAATTGAATATCAGAGAAGATCAAAGGATTGTTTACTCGGCGATACATTCAAGCAGCGGGTCTGCCAAGAGACTCGGGAAATACCTTCTGATGACATTAGGCCAAAATAAGGTATTTCTCAACCTTTTTTGGATGCGCTACAAACTAAATGTTTGAACTTTACTAAACTACATTCACCAAGACCCAACCAGTAGCATTCGTCAAACAAAAGCAGTTCAAAAAATATAGCTTTTGGTTAAAATCGATGTAAATATGTTGGATAGGATGAAAAAAGAAAAGCTAAAACAGTAGGAAAAACATATAAATGCTTATATTATCTTATATCTCATATTATTTATTATACCAACTTGTTTTTTAAGTATAAAATAATTTACTAAGTTTGGTGTCAGTTTTAATGTTTCTGAAAGCCTCATATGCTTCATTGCAATTATATTGACCAAATATACAGTAAAAACATAAATATTTATATTTTGTGAATATTATAAAATATAATTGATTCCTGTGATGACAAACCTGGATTTTCAGCAGATTTCAACATTTCTAAATGTATTTACTGTTGCTTTTGGCCAATTTAAGGCATCCTTAATGAATACAAGTATTATTGACTATGGGGGAAAAAATTTTTACTGACCTAAAACTTTTGAAAGATAGAGTACCACTGGTTGGGAATCGCCAAACTAAAGATATTCACAATTGATGTCAGTTCATTGAATTACTTTATAAATAGACAAAAAAGTCAATTGCTTTTGTGTTAGATAAAAAAACAGCATCCACCCAAAACGGGTGTTGACAAGAAGCCTCACTGTAGTCAGATGTATTGTTGTACCAGGATGTAAAAGTGATATCACAGTCCCCAATCACTTGATGACCGCAACACAAAACATATTCACCACATAATCAAGTGCTATCTTACATTTACCTATAATACTGTCTTGTACCGCATTGTATCGTACAATACACAAAGCTATCACCTGTCTGTCCCCAAATAATGAGGCCTTGGGTATGAATCATCAGGAGACAGGGTTGACACAAGGGTCAGAGCAGAAAAATATTGAGTTATTAACATCCCTTAGAGTAAGCCTCAAAGAACTTTAAGACCTGCTGTAATGCATCAGTCAACTTCTAAGCAGTTTCTGGAAGCGGCTGGGAGAGAGGCAGCAAGCCAAGTTATCCACACCTGATCAGCAAAACTGCCTGAGATTCAGATACAGTTTCTCCAGTGTGTCAGTCCCACTCTCATCCCATTTATTCAGGCATCACAATCACAACAGATCTTTCCCAACAGACCAGAACTGCCACTGGAATGTCAAAAAATGTCAAAAAAAGAAATGATTTCAATGCAGTTTGACCTTCTTTTTTTCAGCAAACTAATATATATTTATATATGTAAGTCAATGATCTTCAGTGTTGTTAGAACACCATATGTTCTTTAAAATATCAAATTTTTTCCCCCCTGATTTAAAAAAAATGTCTTGCAGATTGAGAATGACTTGAAGCTAAATGACTGAATTATAATTTCTGGGTGAACTCTCCCTTTCATGAACCATCCCTTAGATTAATGATTTTGTCTATTTCAAACAAACTTGATCTCTCTATATCACTAAGATACTTTCAAAGAAACCCCGGCCATTCCACACACCAACAGAGCAGCCTAGAGTAATTACTGGGCCCCATATTTTGATGAATGGAGCAATTATGGCCAGCTAACAGCCCTGTGGGTTTTGAATGGGATCGAACCACCCCATCCCTCTCCCCTCCATTCCCTCGAGCATCATTAACACCCCTGCAATCTCATAAAGGCTTTGAGGGGCCTTTTTTAATCTTAGGTTCATTCAAAAGGTCTATTTATAGCATCAAGGCATAATGCACATTTATGCAAGCAAACAAGGCACAATAAACAACGCCGTCAAATGTTTGCTGGCTCCTTCTTGCGCTCAATAATGATAGCTGCAATTAATGAGCCAGGGAAATCGTACTATTAAGCCTGTGTGGGACTGTTAGTGGTCAATCTGTGTATAAGAATCAGATGCGACTGCCAATCCACATCATGGCCAGTGCTGGTCTAAAGAAAGGTCAGCCTTGATATCTTTAGAAACACTGCTATATTGTTTTTGCAGAAATCCCCCCCCACCCCACCAAATGCCATGAGATTGGACCGCTTCAACCATCCGCTTCCGCACCCCATTCAGGCAAATGTTGTTAGCTTTTTTTTTTACAGCAGTGTCATGCTGATTTGTGGATCAGTGACATTGTTATAAATAAGTCATGAGGAACCAATTAAAAATGGAATGTACTTGTGGATCTTCCCATCCCAGATTCAGTTTATTGAACCGACTGGGAAGTGGTGTTTGTTACGGGCCGCACCAAAAGCATTTTCAAATAAGAAAGAGCATTGTTCATTTTCAGCTTTTTTTCTGAATCATGGTAAAATACAGATGGCTGCCTGTTGGCTACTCTATCATTAGCAACATGGCATGAAAAGCATATCATCAGGTCAGCAGATACACATTTTCAGATTCAAGGGCTAAACATTAGAGTTAATATGAACTGTATGACAGTTGAAACGAGAGATACTTTGTGAAAACAAGAAATGGTCAGTTCAATTTATGGCTTCAAATCTGCATGACTTTCTTTGGCTCCAAAAATATTGGACCCCATTGACATTCTTCACAATATCTTCTTTTAGGCTTTCCAGAAAACGGAAAGAAATACAGCAACGAATTTAAATTTTTAGGAAAACCACACTTTCAAGTAGATTTCAAGTGAACACTCGACATAGTTTGGATGCACTTCATGATAAAGTGTTCATTTGATATTAAATCACGGTCTCTACAGTTTCCCATTGCTTGGCAGGAATCAAGATGTTTAAGTGGCTCCATTCAATAGCTGTTAATAGGGGCATCATTTCCTCATTTCACATCAGTAGCACGGCGCCGAGAGCCTCCCGCAGCATGTGCACAGTCAGAGTGTTAATACTCCACAGCTGTGTTCCCCTTAAGATGACTCCCTCCCTCCCTCAGATCTCCGCTAACACCTACCTGAGTGCTTTTTAAAAGCACTCCTTCGAAACAGTAGTCTGAGTGGAGCCATTTGAGGTGACATCCACTGTACATCATATATACTGCAAGCGCTTGCGGTGTACATCTTAAGAAGGAACAACGGACAGACAGTCTTGCGCATTACGGGATAAATTGTGCGACAACTCGAAACCATTTGACAAAAAAGTTCCACTTTACAACATCATTAATTAAAGCATTATTAAACTTGCTTCAGATATATTACATTCAGTTATACTGAATATTTGGGTAATACTTTACAATAAGGTTCAGGTAATGAAATAGACAAAGCATTTTACAGCATTTAGATAAAAAGGTCATTTAGAAATGCACTATTTTTCAATTCATAATGCATGTGATGTTCAAAGATAAACATATATAAGATAAAGTTCAATAATTAACATTCATAAATTCATTTATTTTAATACAACGCATTTGTCAATGTTAATTAATTGAACCTTACTATAAAATGTTACCAGTATATATTATATTAAATATATTATTTATTACATTTTATGACTACAACTATATATATGTATATACCTGTGAAAATATTACTAAAATGCACGCCAAGGTTTTAAAAGTTACAAAGATTCATTGCACTTAAGCGTTTCTCCACCGTCTCACTCAACAGGTGAGAGTCGATCACTTAGCAGCCCAAACAAGCTATTAATGTCATCACATTTCCTCACGAGGCAATAAAACATCCCTCACCTGGCTCAGCGAAGGTGATGATCTCGAAGGGCTGCTCCTCAGATTGCTCTCTGTGTTCCCCCAGCCCCCCTCCGTCTTCTTCCATCTCCACCGTGCCGTCCTCACCCACCCGTCCCACGTGCAGCTTGCGGATGGCGTTGAGCAGGGCGGCGCGGGGCACCGGGTGAGTGACGTTGGGCCGGGTGTTCAGATGCAGCATGTTGAGGATGTGCCTCTTGACCGCCTCCACCATGTCGGTCTGCTCCTCCGAGTCCTTCTGCCTCTGGGCTAGAGCACAGGACGGGCAGAGGGTCACGGCATCGTCCGGCCGCCCCGTGCCTTGAGAGCCGCTCTCGGCTGGCGTGGGCGAGCAGCCCCCTGACAAACAGCCGGAGAGCAGCAGCACCCCTGTCACGAGCGTGAGTGAGGACATCCTGAGTGACGGCAGACTCACACCTCGGTCCTGTTCTGCTCCGCTGCCAAGATCACAGTCGCCGCGCTGGCTTGCTTGTCAGATCGATGCGGAAAGCGGGAGCCAGTCCAAAATAATCCTTATCTGAGTGGAGCGGTCATGGTGATAAAAGTTGAAGAGGGCTGAACGAAGCAGCACCGGTGAGCTCCTCCTCTGGGTCGCTCTGGAGAAACCTGGCGGTGCACGGCTGCCCGTGCCGGAGTTGAATGGTTGAGTGGAAAGTGGGCAGGGTTAGACAGTTCTCTGACTCTTTCTTTAGCACTCTCTCCCTCTCTGGCTTCTCACTGTTTGTCCCCTCTCTCTTTCTCTCTGTAATTATACCTTCCTCCTCTTCATCCCTCCCTCTCACTTTATTACAATCTTTCTCACTACTGACTCACTGACTTTTTCATCTCCCTCCCTCTCTCTCTCTCTCTCTCTCTCTCTCTCTCTCTCTCTCACTCTCTTCAGTGACTCCTCCAGTAACGTGTACCATTTTTTTCCCTCGTGAGAATCTAAGTTGCTCTTACGCACTCTCTCTCTTTTTTTTTCCCAGCAATCATTCATCTCTCCAGCCATCAATCCGTCGGCACCTGTTGTGCAGGCTGGCTAACTGTGTGGTGGAATAATCTCCTGGGGAGGGAAAAGTCGAGGGGTCAACATGATTATCATGGCTATCTGTGTGCATAACACACGTGTAAACACAACCAGTCACTCATTCATGCTCGGTTAGGCACACACACAGCATACAGGCACGATTTTTGAAGAAAAAGGCATGGGTGGGAAGTAAGGCACTTCCTTTAGATCAAATGAGCATGGGGAAAATATAGCCATAAGTTATATTCAAATATCAATTATTCATTCAGACATTTATAAGAGGGATGCATCTGTTTAAATGTACATTTCTTAAAAATATAATTCTGGCAATTTAAATAAACCTAATCACCTTTTTATTACTTTTTTTTTTGCAGCAATTTTTTATGTCTATGACATTTGCATTATAGTGATGCACTGCAGTGACATCACTCGACTCCCTCTTGTGGTTATAATACGTACATTCTCGTTATTGAAAATAGCAAGCAATCATCCCACAAACAGCAAATTAAGTGGATTTACAAAAGAGAAATAAAAGCCCTGAAGGTGATTCAGCCGAACGCAGGAATGTTCATGACTGCAGAACAGACACACCGCAGCATTTCTCCAGATGTTTGTGGAGTTCAGACCTCGGGCCTCCAGAGACCAATGAGAGCTGTTAGACGGCCATGAGGGGTGCGTGTCAGACAGATGCATGCTGGTCCATACATGTGTCTGTGTGAGCTGGATCTCACCTTTCATTCCTTGGCTCCTGTGAACAACAATTACTCACAGGCTAACTCTTTGCCTCCTGAACTTCACTTTTAAAAACACTCAATCATGATGGTCTGTAGGTGAAAGTCAAGGCTGAGGATTTTTATTTATTAATTTTTTTTCCACCTAACCTTAGCCATACCCATTTGTGGATGTAAATACATAGTAGTT
The DNA here is from genome assembly GCA_032357475.1 of Enteromius thamalakanensis. Taxonomy (NCBI): domain Eukaryota; kingdom Metazoa; phylum Chordata; class Actinopteri; order Cypriniformes; family Cyprinidae; genus Enteromius; species Enteromius thamalakanensis. The sequence goes on from JAUCMT010000047.1 coordinate 7,823,103, forward strand.
AAAGGAATTGTTCACCCAAATAAATAAAACTATGTCATCATTTACTAGTACTTCAAAATCAGTATGAATTTCTTTGTTCTGCTGAACAGAAAGGAAGATATTTTAAAGAAATATCTGTTTTGGCCACCATTGACTTCCATAGTAGTTTTTTCCTACTATATAATCATCAATGGTGACCAAAATAGCCTGGTTACAAACCTTTTTCAAAATATCTTCCTTTGTGTTCAGCAGAACAAAGAACTTCGTACAGGTTTGGAACTACTCCAGGAAGTGATGAGTGAAGAATTTTCATTTCTTTAAGGCCCCCTAATATAAAGTGAGACCAACAAAAACTATAACATAAAATGTAAATGTTTTTACTGTTTTAAAACCACTCTTAATTGCAGCCATTACTTAATATCTTAGAAACCTGGCATTGTGTAATATAAATACTATTTACTAATTGTTTTGTTCCTCCTTTAGAAAGTTGCTTTGATAAAAGCCTCTGTGTAATGTAAATATGCTGATTTGGTGCTCATTTCTTATCTAGTTAAAAAGAACATTATCTATTTTGGAAATCTTTTAACATGAATGCCCCTTTACTGTCTCTTTTGACAGTGTTTTTTTTAACCAATGCCTTTTTTTATTATTCAAATGGGATTTTGTAAAATATATCTATTTTTTAAATCATAAAATGAATAAATTAAAAGCTTAAAGGCATACTAAAAAAAGTCAGCATTCACTCACCCTCGTTTTGTTCCAAACCTCTTTGACTTTCTGTTTTCTATGGAAAATATTTAGAAAATATTGTTTTCATAAAGCGAAGTCAGTGGTGTCCAAATTGTCATTTTTGGATAGCATGTTCCTGTTTATTGATGCCAGTTAATAAAAAAAAAAAAATTAAAAAAAAAAAGATTTTTTACAATAAATTACATAATCAAATCCAAAAGCATAAAAACTGAAAGATTCTTGCTGATGTGCTCGTGGGCTCATCTTACGGGCAACCCTTCATCCACCCACTGGCATCATTGCATCTATTCCTGGACTTGTTAACACTTATAAAAGAACACAACACTCCAATGCATCGTTCTCAACTCTTAAACACTTATTCTTAGCACTGCCACATGTTCGCCTGGGCAGCGTGTGTAAGCGTGTGTGGTGAGTTTGCTATTTCTGAAAGGTGCCCATAAGGTGGTGTCATCACACATCCTACTGCCTGCCACGCCTCCTCTCTCTATAGATGACACACAGAGGGACTCTGGCAATGAGTAAGACAGGCCTTATCATCTGTGCATTCTCACGTGTTTTTAATGTACTTGTTCTTGAGAAAACTTCTACTGTCTTCAGAAATCCTTTTATAAATCTCATTGGCTCAATTACTTTAATCAAACCCACAAGTCGATTTGGCTTTCTTCTCTGCGGTCAAATTCCACACATGCGTTGAGGAACAAAAATATGAGAACTATTCTTTGGAAGTTGTTAAAAATGCTTCGTTCCTGTAGTATTTTGTGCTCGTGTTATGTTATGGTGTCATAACTGCGAGTCTGATGATGTAAGAGGCTGTAAGGAGTTGGTGTGCGAGTGAGTTTTGGCAGGATAGTCCTCACCCACTACTACACTTCTGTATGAGTCAGGAGTGACGCTGTGGTACTGATGGTAGGCGGGATCCCTCGCTCTTTCTCTTCATCACTCTACCTGCTCCACCAGACGCTGATCATCGCCAATGAATCACCTGAAGTCATGTTTGCAACTTTCACTGCCAGCTGCCTCTGCATCTCCTGAAGCAATCACGTTTTTACATGTGTGCATGAGTTCTCTGTCAAAATGAGTAACAGTTTTCCTCAAACTTCCTGAAGTGCTTGTAAACTTGCTACATATCGATTTTATAAATGATACTGGATGGTTAAAGCACACATACACTAGCATTCAGAGGTTTAGGGTCAGTAAGACCAGATTGATTAATTGATTCGTTGAGTGATTGAATGAATGAATGAATGCTTGATTAAAATCAACACTTTTATTCAGGCAGTATGCATTAAATGCATTAATTAAAAGTGGCACTAAAACATTTCCTATGTCAAAAGATTTGTTTCAAATAAATGTTTTTGATTTAATCAAAGAACCTCAAAAAAGTATCAGGTTTCCACTAAAATATCTAGCAGCACAACGGTTTTCAAAATTAATAAGTGACCTTTCGCAAGGAGTTTGATTGACAGGAGATTTGACCAATTACATCGCTCATTTGTAATGCAAACTGCCTCACATGGTTCCAAGGCGTCCTGTAGCTAATCAATGCATTTTTGGAAGACAAAAATCCATATTAAAACATTAGAAACAATTTTTTCTAACTTCTGCTAACTGTTGTACAGACAAGCAGTTCAGAAGTGACAATATGCTAGTCTTGCAAGAACCAAACGTTTCTTTACCTAAGCAAGGGAAAACCAGTCTCATACAAATTCTCATTTTGTACTTTTAATTTGTGACTTCTACAGTTCGTCACTTCTAACTGGTGGATGTATACGTCCATCTTCCACAGGAAAAGCATTCTCTAGTCTTCTGCAGTAGTCGTTACAACAGATTGTTTCTAATGTTTTAAATATGTATATGTTTCTTACAAAAAACACAGATTTACTACAGGAGGCCTTTATTCATTTTCTCCCCTGGAGCCATATGAGGCACTGTTTATTAGGATGGATGCACTTCACTGGACTTCTCTTGGACTGTTAAACCCACTGCCATTATAAAGCTTGGAAGAGCAATGACAATTTTTAATATAACTCCAATTGGATTTGTCTGAAAAAAGAAAGTCATAAACGCCTAGATGCCTTGAGAGTGAGTGAATCATGAGCTACTTTTTTTGGGTAAACAAAAAGCTTCACTTTAAAGCTATTTAAGTTCTATATGACTTCACTTTAAGGCTGCAAATGTTTTCTATTACTCCATTGGTTATATTGGCAGACTCAAGCCACACGGATTGTGTCAGAAAGCGAAAATGCACCTGTATACTTTATCCAGTGTAGACAAGATGGCGGCAGTGATTGTAATTTCAGCTTGCTTTTGATGCGATGTGAGATGCAGGACGATCAAGTGTCTACTGTTAAGCGAGTGAATGCAAGACCTAAGGTGAGAAAAAGACTATTTGCCAATGTCTTGCTCTGGGGGAATGTTAATGCTAACAACGACATCCTTGTGACATCACCTTGTACCTCACTAGGCAGCATGTCAACATACACTGCACAGGATTTCGCGGAATTGATTCCCTGCTCAAGGTCCTTTGCCGGTCCTATTCACCTCTCTCAGCTCCATACTCTCCAGGCCAGCACAAGCATATTATTCACTTCAATTTCAAGGAGGCATATTTTACCTGGCCAATAAATGTCACAGGTTCTAAACTGGTAAAGCTTAAAACTTCCTGTCCAACTAGGATCATCGCTAGCAGTGTTGCATCATCCAGCTCATATATAAGGACAGACGTCGCAAATGGTGACTCAAAAGCTCCTTTGACTTTTTAAAGCAGTTTCAGTATGACTTTGACTGCAGCAGTACCCACTTTCTCGAGGCGAGCTGCTAATCTATGCAGGTGATGTCACAGTGTGGGGAAGACTTTCATTTAGTGCTGAATCAGAGGAGACAGCGAGGGAAGCCTCTTCATGTTTGCCTGGTCTAAATGTGGACATCCTCCCCGGCAAGCGAGCTGCTGATTCATACTGCTGTTTAAACGCAGTGCTCCAAAAAATATTACGCCACTGAAAGTGGGCTGCGGTGTATTTTTGAACGCTCATCACGAACGCTCATCACGAATGCTCGCGTGAATACACATTTAAAGTCCATGCTTTCTTTGAGCACGCTACCAGATTCTCATGGGGGCGCTGCATCTGTTGAGAGATAAAAACTGATCCGTATTTGCTTCCAGCAATAGTTCAAAAACAAAGAGTGGAATTTCTATTCGTTAGAATCTCAGGCTTCTATACAAACACAATGATAAGAGTGCTATTGGACGCTAAAAGGAAACATTTAAAGCTTTTTTGTTGTTGTCAGATTATAGACTCGATTGATAAGGATTAGTTTTGTGGCATCATTAGTGTGCTGCACTAGTTTTATTTAATATAAAATTCTGAGACTCTGGCTTTACTTACGTAATGTACTATATACTATATAAACCACCGATTAGTAAATAGGCAGAGTTAAAACTCACAGAGATTTAGAACATATCACAGCAAGTTTCCATTTCATTTCTAGTCAACATAACTAGTTAATTGTAAAGGACTCTCCCAAATGACTCTGATTGAAATGCTTACTAACAAACAAGATTACGGACAAATTCATGCCACACACAGAGGTATTAAGAACTGAAAAGCGATTTGAGATGTATGTGGATTTATTAAGGTTTTCAAACATGTTCAAAAACCCTTTGCACAGAACAAAATACACATTTAGATGCAATATCAAGCTGAAGTCACAAAAGGACAATGCGTATTAGAATGTGTTCTGTTTTTAACCTCACAGCTGGATTTGCGCTGTAGAATAAATACTGCTGCCAGAAATCACACAAGTTCATAAGATGATCATTAACATAATGAACTACTTATCTGCATTTATTTATGCTTGCATCCGGTTTCATTACGAATTTCAAAATGAGCTAAAGTTTATTCAGCCCGTAGCACAGAGAGCAGCTGCCTGGGCCATAAATGAAGCTGATCGACTTCAACAGAAGAAAACACATCAAAAATGACTGCTCTGTCCTTCAATCAAAAGATGTGATTATGAACTGAATAAAATAACATTGAAACCAATGGCTGACGCTCATGCCAGTGCAACAATCAGTGAGACACGAGTTACGTCACTGTTCATTAAATTTATGTACATTTCGGTCTTTCAGAAAGCTCACATAATTGCATCAGTTTTAAACTGGGATCTTAATGTACAGAAAGAGGAAACACAAACCTGTGCATATCAGCGGCAAAGCTTACAGGTGATTTAACAAGTCTCCTATTAGAACTAAATGTATATAGAGAGATATTTTTTTGTATGTCGTCTAGGTTGTTCAAATATAAAATGAAAGTGACTAGAAGTGACAATTTTTCTTGACAAGCTACTCTGCTTTTGCCTCAATGCCCCATTTTCTAGCAAAACGCTGATGTGTCACATAAATACACTTCGCCTTCAATCTCCTGATCCTTTAAATTTTGCTGAAACCCAATGAACTTCAGCACAAGAACGTTCATGTTTCATAAACGCTCTACTGCACACAAAATAAGTCCAATGCTTACTAACAAGAGCTGCAGCTCTTCTGAAGAACAGGGTACTTGCCTCAGTGTTCGTCAGACAAGTGTTTCCCATCTCTTTAATAAGTGCTCTGACCCCCCCCCGGGGTCACCGTGAACGGGTGTCCTCAGAAGGGCATACCACCAGTGATCTGTCGGGCCACCTGCTCCTCCGTACTCTCCTCCTTCTCACTGCCGCGCTCCTTGTTCCAATCCTTCAGGCCCTCCGGCAGCGAAGTGTCCTCATCCACGCTTCCTGTTCCTTCCACAAACTCCTCATAAGTTGACTTTTCAGCAAATGGCCTTCGGCCCAGCAGCTCCACCATGTCGTTCTTATCCAGCACTTCTTTCTCCAGTAGACGTAGTGCCACCTAGTGGTAAAAAGAGAGCATTTCTGTTAGGTTTCACAGTTGATTTCTGTAAACACACAATTAACAAGACATGATGGTGAAAACAAATCAGTGTAAAAGGCATTGATCCTGACAGTGGCCTGCTGTACCTTCTCCACCTCAGGCTTCTTCTCATTCAGCAGCTGCTGTGTGCGCTGATAGGCCGTGTTGATGAGGTTTCTGACCTCCGTGTCAATGAGGCGTGCTGTGGCTTCGCTGTAGGGCTTCTCCAAAACCATCTCCCCCTGCCGAGGCAGATCGAAAGACACCTGCCCTACCTTTTCATTCATGCCAAACTGCACAATCTGTAGATGGAAGAGTAACAGTTTTCAGCTTGGGTCTGTTGATTATATTATGGATATCATATGTAAAAGATACAGTAATTAAATATATGTATATCTGATTTGTTTTAAATTGGAAAAGGTCCTGAAGTGCACCTGTGCACCTCTCAAAATGCTTTCTGTTCATTATTAAGAAAACAAAACAATATATAACATTAATATATATATATATATTTGGTGCTGTCAAATAATTCATCTAAATAATTTTGTTCCCATTTTCAAATGAAGAATTTTTTCCACAAATTAAAATGTAAAAAATCCTATCAAATGATAATCCAGTCGTCAGAAATCATACTTTTAGTCGATATGAACCACCAATGGCGTGGGCAGTGGCAGTCAAATGTATAACTGACCTGTGCATACGCACTCTGTGTCACTTTCTTCAGGTCATCTTGTGCCCCAGTGGTAATGCGGCCAAAAAAGATCTCCTCGGACACACGTCCACCAAGCGTCATACACATCCTGTCCAGCAGCTGCTCCTTGGTGTACAGGTACTGCTCTTTAGGCAAATACTGGGCATATCCCAAACCTTTCCCACGCGGGATGATGGACACCTGAAACGACCAATGATATGAGTATACTGAAAAAGCCAAGTATTACAGTACAGCTGAGTAAGTGTGAGTTTTACTTTAAGCAGAGGGTCAGCGTGCTCGAGAAACCAGCCGGCTACAGCATGACCAGCCTCATGGTAAGCCACTGTCTTCTTCTCTTCTGGCTGCAGCACCTGCGTCTTCTTCTCAAGACCTGAACATGCAGGGAGCTTATAAATATCTCAACTTCACAACTATGCACGCACTGTAATATATTAATATCGCAGTTCGCTATAAATGTTTACGAAAAAAAATAAAAGTGAGATTTTCCAATTTCACATCTGTCACTTACCCCCAATTACTCGTTCGATAGCTTGCTCAAAGTGTTTTTGGTTGATGGCATCAGAAAGGTGGCGGGCTGCAATTAACGCGGCCTCGTTGCACACATTAGCAATGTCCGCACCTGTCAAGAGAGAAATCAGTAAGCTGTGAAACTTGGTTCACATCTCATAAACAACTTTTGAAACAGAAATATATATATAAGTCTTTACATGCCTGAAAAACCAGGCGTTAGAGCAGCCATTTTCCTGGCCAGAGATTCTTTGTCTAACTCTCCATCCAGCTTTAGTGGTCTCAGATGGACTTTGAATATAGAGGCTCTGCCTTTGATATCGGGTGGCCCTGCAATCATTATGCAATGCATAATAAACAAATTTTAAATGTTAGGGGTCAGTAAGATTTTTTTTATTGATTGATTTTTTTAAAGAAATACACCTTTTTATTCATTAAATGTATTAAAAGTGACAGTACAGACATGTTACAAAATATTTCAAATTTCTTTTGAATTTTCTATTTATTAAATAATTCTAAAAAAAAATACAAATTTGAAGCAGTATCAATGTTTTAGTAACTTAATATTGATACTATAAAAAATATGACACTGAAGACTGTGATGCTGCTGAAAATTTAGCTTAGCCATCACAGGAATAAATTACATTTTAATATTTACATACAGAATTAATTTATTGCAATTGTAACAATATTTAATATTGTTGCTGTTTTATTGTATACAGAATTTAAAAAAAAAACATAAAAAGCACAAACAACCCCAGACACTTGAACAGCAGTGTATTACAATAAAATATAAATAAACATCTTGGCCTGTGATTGCATTTCCCAACTATTAAAATAAGTACAATTTGTAAATAAATATTAAGGAAAAAAGAAATAAAAATAGGTTGTTGACAAAAACCCTTACCGATGTATATCTGTCTATCAAAGCGTCCAGGCCTCATCAGAGCTGGATCTAGAATATCTGGTCTGTTGGTGCCAGCCAGCACTACAACATTGGTAGCAGTGTTAAATCCTACAAAAGAGAGAAAGGGGTATACATTTGGATATTTAATTACATCACATCATTTTTAATACTAACTTTAAATACTGATTGATGATCTGACATGTGAGGGATCCAGAGTTTGAGTTTTAATAAAAAATCTTCTCTAATCATGGAAACGGCAATCTTCTAGATACAAACCATCCATCTCCACTAGTAACTGGTTGAGTGTGTTTTCTTGTTCACTCTGTCCTCCGAAGTTGCCTCTGCCTCTCTTTCTTCCTACAGCATCGATCTCGTCTATGAAGAGGATGCAGGGTGCATTCTTCCGGGCCAATACAAAGAGATCTCGAACCTACCCAAAATGATAGCGTGAACAAAGTTTGATAGGAAGCATACTTAACAGTGCATACTTGAGCTCATAATAGAATACAGAAAATGTACTTACCCTGGCTGGCCCAACCCCCACAAACATCTCTAAGAACTCTGATCCATTCACAGTGATGAAGGGGACGTTGGCCTCTCCCGCGGTGGCTTTGGCTAGTAAAGTCTTTCCTGTGCCTGGGGGCCCGGTCAAAATAGCCCCCTAAATAAGGAGATTAAACCCTCTTAACTTATTACATTGCAAACCCGTTATGCAGTCTTATGTGGAAGTCTCGCCTTACCTTTGGAATCTTGGCACCCAAATCCTGGTACTGCTTTGGGTTCTTAAGAAAGTTTACAAACTCCATGATCTCCAATTTGGCCTCCTCACAGCCAGCCACATCCTTAAATTTGACATCAATCTCATCTCGTAGTACTTTGGCAGTGGTCTCACTGACGCTGAAGAGCCCACCCATGCCCCTGCCAGGCCTCCCTGCCCCGGCTGGCCCTCTCCTCAGCATGAACAGCAAGAAGCCAATGATCAATACGGTGGGCAACATGCTGAGGAGAAACGACCTGGAGATGACATAAGAATAAGACTGATATTAAGAAACAAATATGCACAGCATTTAAAGTTCCTTGTTTGATTGATGATGCTTTTCTTTTATTACATCTATGTCAATATCTCACCCATCACTTTCAGCGGAGTAGACGACTGGCACTCTGTTCTCTCCTTCGATACCCAGCTCTAGCTGAGCAGTTTCCAGGTTCCGCTCAAACGTGTCCACACTGCCGATGTTGAACCACACATACTGCTGCTTGAAGAAAGGAACACAGAGGCATTACTATGCATGGTTTTATGTAGTAGTAGTATTTGTATTTAATGTCAGCATCTTAGGCTTCTTTCATGGCAAAAAGTAAAAAAAAAAATAAAAAAAATAAAAACCAGCAAAAAAGTCGCTGGGGTATATTTGTAGCAATAGCCAAAAATACAGTGTATGGGTTAAAATTATATATATTTTTTTCTCTTTGCCAAAAATCCTTAGGATAGTAAGTAAAGATCATGTTCCATAAAGATATTGAGTCAATTTCTTACCAAAAATATATTAAAACTTAATTCTTGATTACTAATATGCATTGATAAGATCTTCATTTGGACAACTTTAAAGGTGATTTTCTCAGCATTTAGATTTTCTGTACCCTCAGATTCCAGATATTCATATAGTTGTATCTCGGTCAAATATCCTATCCTAACAAATCATACATCAATAGGAAGCTTATTTATTCAGCTTCCAGACCATGGATAAATCTTAATTTTGGACAATTAACACTTACGTTTTGTTCAGGTTCACATATGATTAAAAAAAAAAACTTTCTTTCTGGCAAAAATATATCAAATAACTGATTTTTTAAAAGGCTAAGCTGCCTTTATTTGTTCAAAGAAAACAAAAAAACTGTAAAATTATGAAAAAAAAATCTATTATATTTTTTATGTAAATTTATGCCTGTGATGCAAAGCTGAGTTTTCAGCAATAATAATAATTTATTAAATTATATTGATAACAATTATAATATTCTAATTTGGTGCTCACAAACCATTTCTTCTCACTATTAATGTGGAAAACAGTTAAAACTGTTGTTGTGTTTAAGATACTTTGATACTTCAAAAGAACATTATTTTCAAAATAGAAAAATATCGGTACTGCTTAATAAAAATATTAATTTCTCGTTTGTTTATCTTACTGACCCTGAACTTTAAAAAAAAAAAAAAAACAAAAAGGTAGTGTGTGTCACACGGAAAGT
>JAUCMT010000047.1:7833204-7844310 GCA_032357475.1 Enteromius thamalakanensis
AATCATACATCAATAAGAAGCTTATTTATTCAGCTTCCAGACCATGTATAAATCTTAATTTTGGACAATTAACACTTACGTTTTGTTGTCCAGGGTCACATATGATAAAAAAAAAAAAAAACTTTCTTTCTGGCAAAAATATATCAAATAACTGATTTTTTAAAATGCTTAGCTAAGCTGCCTTTATTTGTTCAAAGAAAACAAAAAAAACTGTAAAATTATGAAAAAAAAAAATATTAAATTATATTGATAACAATTATAATATTCTACTTTGGTGCTCACAAACCATTTCTTCTCACTATCAATGTGGAAAACAGTTAAAACTGTTGTTCTGTTTAAGATACTTTGATACTTCAAAAGAACATTATTTTCAAAATAGAAAAATATTGGTACTGCTTAATAAAAATATTAATTTCTCAAATGTTTATCTTACTGACCCTGAACTTAAAATAAAAAAAGGTAGTCTGTGTCACACTGAAAGTCTGGCCTGTTTAATTATATGACTGCTGGCTTGGTTACCAATGACTATGTAAAAATAATAATCATAATAAAGTGTATCCAATGATTGTAAAGAACTCACCCCATCAACTGGATATTTACCAGGGGTAAAGATGACTTTTACATATCGCTTGTTTATAACCTCCAACCTGTCCACCTAGCAAAGATAAAATACATAACTTTATGGATCAAAGTTCACATGTAGGTGGAAAGAAACATCAAAAGCCACTGAAAAAATAAATACAGATCAAATATAAGTCATTACTTACCACTCCTTTAGCAAGGTAACCATTTACAAAGTCTTTCCAGGTGACCTCTCGTCCTCCATCTCGGAAGAACAAATAATAGGTGACGGCGGTCCAGAAGGCCGTTCCACACAGGAAATACATACGGAACTCTTTATCATCCCATGGCACATCCCCCTTTATCAAATGACAGAGAAACAAGGGCCGGTTATTGTGGATTATATTGATCTTATTCTAAACAATTCATCCATGCAGGTTTTTGTTTTTTTAATGCATTAAAAAAATGTGGACCTTTTAATTGCAAAATGTTACCCTCGATCTTCTAATTAAATGTTACTAGAGTTCTCTCTTGTGACGGGAATTATCCTTACATCTGTCTCAGTAAAAAAGCTTTGCACGACCAATAGAAATTACTAGACAACATTTAACCTTTTGGAGACGGCTGTACCAACTGGATTCATCCTTCCGCCCCCCTCGTTTTCCTCCTCCTCCACCACTACCTCCACCAGCTGTCTTCTGAGCATTGTTTGGTTTGGCCTCTGGGTTAAAATAGATACAGAAAACAACATGATCATATTGAAAGTCATACAAAAATCAGTTAGCTCATATTATAAGCTTATAAGGGATGTTACCTTTGACCTCAGCGTTGGATGGCTTGGGTTCACCATTTTTTGGACCAGCATTTTTATTATTAGGGAAGTATTTTTCAAAGCCTTCAATGCAGAAAAGTAAAATGCAATTAGCAGAACAGACCAGCTTTGAGAACTCAATGTAATTTTGTAATTCACACCTTTGGGAGGTTTGCAGCTTAATCTTCTATAGGTGCCTAAGACCTGCGAGAGCAAGGATCTTCTGTCTAGGACGATTTGCCCGACACCCTGAACCTTCAAAAGAAAAGTGAAGTAAAATATAAAAAAATAATAATAAAATACTGAAGGCACTATTTTGGTTCCTCAGATTACAACACTGGAGCCCTTTGGGGAACCTCTATTTCCTCTTATTATATATATATATATATATATATATCAAAGTCATCCTACTGTTGATAGTACTCGAGAGCTGTTGGAGGAACTTATAGGTTCCTGGTCTTTTCCCATCATGAATTATTATGTAACTGTTTTCAGTAGCAACGCAGTCAAATGCCAGTAAGTTTTAAATGGTTTTTATACCCATAATAAAGATGTTTTCTGGAATTATTGAAACCTTAAAGAAGTGGCAGAGCGAGCAATAGCACGAACTGATGTTTTGGACGCTGTCTTGGTGCAACAGATTTAATGTGAAGAACAGTGACATAACATGAGCTGGACGCGTTACCCAACGCAATGTCACGCACAGGCCGACCCCTTTTTACCGTCAAACTCTCCGTCTTCAGCAGACACTCGGATGACACAAATAACAAAATGCATATTCGTGATCAGAGAGCAGCGGATCATGGATGATGAAAGATCCAGAGAAATACAGTGAAGCTGTACATTTACCGATTGCACACGGTTTGTTGATCTGACATTTTGCATCCGCGCGTGGAGAAGGTTCCTGCAGCCTCTTGACAGATGCAGATATCGGTGTGCCATCATGGCACTGTGCGAGCTTGACTCTAATCAGTACAAAAACCAAAACATCGGACGAAAAGTTTTGACAACATGAACTTGAAATTCACTGCGGTCCATTGCGATTTACTTCCGGTGCACGCTGGTGACGCGCTCATTGTAAATGTCCATGGTTAACCCTCTGTGGCCCAATGTTGATTTCCTGCAGTTTCCCCGCTATTAATTGCCATTCATTGTTTTTAATAACGGAATTGAGGTATCATTTGGATTTCTCTGTGGTTCCTTAAGTGATAAAATGTCTAGGTATAACTGTAAATATAGAAAATATTTTAGGTCTATTACTTTTTAGACTTATTAGACGATTCTATAAATGTTACCTTTCTAAGACCTTTTTTTAATTTTTGCTTTTTTTCACTTTGGGTAGCCTATGAACCTTATTATATATAAGATAAGTAATATTTTAAGACAAAGACAAAGGACAAAAAGACAAAGTCTTGAGCTAAGAGGAGTTTTTGACGCTGTGATCAGTGATGGAAATAACGGCGTTTAAATAAACGGCGTTACTAACTGCGTTATTTTTTTCAGTAACGAGTAATCAAAAGAATTACTGTTTCTCCCGTTACAACGCCTTTACCGTTACTGACAATAAATGTGGCGTTACTATAATTTAGTATAATATTATAAGCATTTTTAAGTCCATCTCAGTGAATGCGCAGTGTAGCTGTATTTGACGTAAGTTACCATAAACTCTGTGAAGACGCATGGGTTCTTTAGAAAGATGAAGAGCAAGAGTCTTTCATAACATGCAGACTTGATGCGCTACATGTAAACGACATTCTTTGGTGTGTTTTCCTCTCAAAATAACGGATTTCCTCTGGTAGTGGGCGGAACTAATGCGCTAACGACAATCTTATTGGCTGGCGCTCACCTAATATTGTCCCTGTTTTGATTTCAGCAAATCAATTCGAGCGAACTCATACTACGTAATTAATATTCATGAACCCCTGCAGCTCATTAATACTTCGTTCGTTTTATTTTGTTATTAGTAGTAGAATTCGTAGTAGTTTTGTTATCTTATAATTCTTTGCCCTGGTTTTCATGGAAACATTAAATAATAAACAATCACCACCACCAGTTAGTTTCATTACTTTAACATTTAATATTGGGAGCATCCAAGTTTGCCATTTGATTTTTTTTTTGTAAGGCAATAGTTACTTTCCCTGGTAATTAGTTACTTTTATAAGGCTGTAACTCAGTTACTGGCAGTGATATCAGGCTTGTTTAGCTTTGAAGTCTGAAATTAAACCTTTTTTGCTCTCAGTATTAAAGGGCACTGTTTTCCCTGAACAACACACTTTTTATTGCTAAAGAAAGATGCATTTGTTCTGGCTAATTCAGATTAAAAGTGAATAATTTGGGGAATTGTTTGCAGCATACTTCTGTTTAGGGCAGTTATGGAAATATTGATTTTGTTTCTTTAAGAGAATTACTTCTTTTCTCTCTAATTCGTTTATTATCTGTACAGACTACATGGTCAAATTTAAACATGGTCCTAGTGTTTCTTCAGAAGGGTCATAGCAGGGTCAAAGTAAAGGTTAAAGCAAAACACAGTCAGTAATGTGTACTGTCGCATGAAGCAACACGCTTCTTAAGTCTTTAACTTGGCACTGCTTCTTGCCCAACTGGAATTCTCACATTCTTGTTACAATGTTAAGTTGCCCACTAGATTAAGTTATGATAATTAAAAATATCCTTTTTAATTTCCCTCTATATACAGGCTCATACAAAGAGCTACAGTATAAACATAAACAAGTAAAAGTTGTTCTCCTGAACACAACAGCTGTTACTTTATCTGAATGCAATACAACACATAACAGAACAAGAATATTTTTGGTAACTTTTTACATTAACATTACTAGTAAAGTGAGTGCAGTAGAGCATTTGCCGGTGGTAAATTATATCAAAGAGTCTGCACAGGAGGATTATTTTGAGCAATCCATGCATGCACATATCCCATAATCTCTTGTTTATGTCTTTGCTCCTTAGTATCACTAAAGTGCATTTAGAGTTTCGATTTCTCTAAATTCATGTTTAGAAACTTTAATGAAAGAGTGACCTGTAGTTGCTGGTTGCATAACATGCTTAAACTAGTCTTATAAGTTAGTCATAATTTTTGCCCATAACTTTTTAAGGTAAGTTACAAAAAAAGCTAGAATTTGAATCTGAAAAATAAGATTGCCTTGCCATTGATTTGTCTAACTACTAGTTGTTTAGACTACTAAAGAAACAGTTTGAACATAGAGGCTTACTTTATGTATCTAACCACTTATTCAACAAATAACACATTTACCCTACTCAAAGATAGAGATTACTTAAGTTGAAACCAGAAGTTTACACACATACAGACAGACAGACAGATATGTAGATAGATAGATAGATAGATAGACAGACAGACAGACATATAGATAGATGGATAGATAGATAGATAGATAGACAGCTAGAATGGTCGAAAAGTATCAAAGGCAGGTGGGAGTCATTATTAAGCTTCGTTGAGAAGACATCCAACCACAAACTAACTTACTTGCAAATAAACTTCTTTATTCGGAAGCACATGTATGAGACAAAGGCAGGATTATTTGCTTTAGTAATCTTATTTGAAAAATTACATGAACTGTAGCTATGGGTTTGCAACGAAGAATTTTAGCAGATCCACAGCCGTCCACAGCTCCCATCCCTATACTACCAACCAGAATGTCTGCTTAGACAGTGCTTACACTGGCAACTGATTTGTGCCAATAAATGAAGATGCAGTAAAGAGGAGTGATGTGTAAAGAGTCTAACATGCACCTCTGATTCACAGCAGAGAAGAAGTGCTTTTTGAAGTTTCACACGGGAGTAAAATAAGAAATGACACAACACACTACATCACTGCAACTTCGGTCCTGGAGGGCCACTATCCTGCAGAGTTTAGCTAAACCTCTAATCAAACATACCTGCTAATCAGTGTCTTCAAGATCACTAGAAAGCTACAGACAGGTGTGTTTGATTACAGTTGGAGCTGAACTCTGCAGCCCTGCCCTACGATACAAACCTGTATCAAATAGAATGCAACAATGTGTTTCAAGTGTTTTTTTCCTTTTTACTTAAAGGTTTCTTGACATTTTTGAAAAAGGGTTTTGATTTTGTTTTGCTTTCTCTTTTATTCTGTTTCTCAAATAAACCAAGAAATAATGTGAGGTAGAGGGATATATATGATATAAATATTGTCTTTCCATCTTTTGAGTTTATATTTGTATATAAATTTAGTTTCTTTTCAAAGTATATGACTATAGCAACCATGCAAGGCACAAAAAGCTGCCGTCTGTCTGCATTCTTATCCATGGGCCCCTTCAACATAAAGATGGATTTGGGGAACATGGCCTCTTCCTGAGGCTGCAGATTGGCCTAATGTTAAAATGCACTCATCCCAGAGCTGATGCTGCTGGGAGGGTAAGCCAGCCATGAATGGGACTGCTGATTTGCACAACAGCACACAGATAAACTCAAAACTCCATGACTATTATAATAAGACCAAGCTAAATCATACACAGAGAGTAAGGGGTGGCAAGACATTCAAAATAACTGAAGAGTTACACATGAAATAACACAGACATTCTTCTGTGAAGTATTTGTCCAGACATGTATTTTAACTTTGATATCTCAGATCTCTGCTCTGCCTGTGAAGGCATTTACTGTACTCTGGCATGTTAACAACAGGATATAATAATGACCGGTGACACACAGGTGACAGGTCGTTTTCAAACAAATGAGCTGTTTCTTACTGCCTTTTCTCTAAGAATGTATTCGCATGCATCACATGATCACTGGGAAGTAACTGCTAGGTCAAAGTGACTTGTCTTGCAACCCTTAATGGAAATAAGCAACACAAAATGATTTTCTAGTTTTCAGTCCTCCTTTTGAATCCAGTATAAACTATATACAAACTATTGTAAGTTTTACTTTATCCATGTATGAAGACTGTACTTTCTTATAACATCAGCATCAAAAAACATCACATTAATTGCACATTGTTCTATTGACAGACCTGATATTTTAAGGATGTCATTTGTAATTGTCAAAATTACATCCTAAAATCTGCTTAACCCTCTGGGCTACACGTACTCGTGCTTGGGAATTACTTCACTAGAACCTGACATACAGTATGAACACTTAGGTTCTTAAGGAAATAGCACAAAAAATTAGGGCTTGAAGACATTAACCTCAAAACGTTCATTAGGCTAATAGTACTTACAACTGAACTTATAAGCAAACATGGTGATTTTATAGATCAGATTTCATGTTTTGATACACTACAACTGTTTATTTCATGGGAATGATGCAGTCAAAATCATAAAATGCCACAGAAACATAGCTTGAGGATAAAAATAACTAATATTAAGCTTAAATTAATAATCCTAAAGTTGGACATGGACATTTGTGAAACTGAAGACCCATGAAATGCAGTTGTAGGTGTCTTTGGTTCAGTCTGGCTTATCAGATCGAATGATAAGTTGCCTTTCAAAAAGCTTAGAAATGACTCAACAAACATAACTTATCATACTGCATTGCCTGTTTGCAGCTCACAAATGAGTCAAGAGCCAGATGGTTTGTTCAGAAAGCATCTGATATATTATACACACAAAACCTTGTGGAATGTTTGCTTCTGTCACACAGCAGATCTGAGAGCTGAGTTCCTTGATCGCTATCAATCTGCAAAAGAATTCCTCAACAAAAGCAACATTTAAACCTCTCCAGCCACAGTATTTATACACAGAATACCTCAAACCACAGAGGACCACAATCATGTGAAATGATACAATTAGGAAGAGGCCCAAGAACCCTTGATTATGTTTTGCAGTTTTCATAGGCCTGTTAGAAGTGAAGAGATGTTTGAGAAATGTTTTGAAATGCTTGAGTGTTTTTTTTTTCTGATTTTTTCTGAAGAATTTCATAAACAAATATCTTGGCCCTATATATCTTTCAACATACAATGTATTTCATATATTTTCTGTTTATACACACACTGTAAAAATGTTGTTTCTTTTTTCATGTATGCATATACACTACCAGTCAAAAGTGTGGAAACGGTATGATTTGTTATATTTTTAACAATGTTATGTTAATCAAAGCTGCATTTATTTGATCAAAAATACAGGAAAATTATTTATTATTATGATATATTAATATATATATATATATATATATATATATATATATATTATTTTTTTTTACCAATTAAAATAATGGTCTTCTATTTTAATATACTTTAAAATATAATTTATTTCTGAGATGCAATGCTGAATTTACATCAGTCATCACCCCAGTCTAAAGTGTCACATGATCCTTCAGAAATCATTCTTAAATTCTGATTTATTACTAGAATTATCAATGTTGGCAAAATTGTGATGACAATTTTTTTTTTTTGGAAACTGCAATACTTTTTTTCAGGATTGTTGGATGACTAAAAAGTTAAATAGAACAGCATATATTAAAAATATTAATCTTTCCTAACAATAAAAATCTTAGCCACCAATTCTTAGCAATTTAATACATCCTAGCTGAATAAAAGTTTCAATTTATTTCAAATAAAAAATGCACATTTTGTTTCTGACCCCAAACCTTTGAATGCTAGTGTATATTGTTAGAAAGGATTTCTGTTTTAAATATATGCTCTCCTTTTTAACATTAACATTAATTCAGAAATCACCGAAACAAAAGACAGGTTCCATATTAAGCAGCACAACAGTTTCCAGCACTGATAATAAATCAGCATTTTAGAATGATTTCTGAAGGATCGTGTGACACTGAAGACTGAAGTAATGATGCTGAAAATTCATCTGCACATCACAGAAATAAATTAGATTTTAATGCATATTAAAATAGAAAATTGCTATTTTCTATCACAATAAAATTTCACAATATTATGTATGTTCCTTTTGATTAAATAAATGCAGCCTTGATGAACATAAGAAACACCTTTAAAAAAATGTTTGCATGTGATTTTATCATTATTTACATTTTTAAGACAGCTTCCATATAGTAGCATATATTTTAATCCAAGTTTGAATAACTGCTCAGTTATGCAGTTTATCTCATTGTATTCCTTTAAACGACTGCCTAGGCATCGGTTACAATAAAATAGTTTTACAATAGTCTATAAATAATTAGTGGCGCCTGGCAGATTCACTACATTAATAGTGCATATTTGCTCTCAGACATGACGAGTGTCTAACGCTACAGCTTTAATTACAGGTGCAACACGTAGTGGACGGTGTTAACTGCTTCTGCAGAATAAAACAAACCAAACGTTCTATCTCAGGCTGGATTTGCTTTACTACTGTTTGCTTTACTACTGTCATGACCCCTATAGACAACCGAAAGCAACGCATGCCGTTATAAGATGCTGAAGCGTCAGTGGGGGTGGCCCACAATGAGATACCTTTACTGAGACGATAGCAGCCACAGGGAGGTAACCTGTACCTGCGAAGAGAAGACTGGAGGAATAGTGCAGCTCTCAGTTGCTCTTAGCGAGACTTTTATGTTGTTTCTTTTTAGCGCGTGAACTCCTGGGGTCTAGGACACTGGACAGATTGTGTGCGACGAGGATATAACAGTCTGCTGTATTTACGAGAAATGGATTCCAACGGCACTGCTGAGAAACCAGGTAAGTGTTAAATGAAAATTAATTGGGGACTTTGTTGCGACTGAGGTGAAATGACTGTCTCAAAAGTCAGTCGAACAAACTTCTGTAAGTTCAGTTTGAGAGCAGTGAATGTTCAGACCTGTTCACCAAACCTGCACGCGCTCTTGAGTTTCAGCCACGCGCAACTGAATGTACCAAACATGATTCCTCACGCACTCATTTATGAAATGTTTCATTTTTAGGTCGATGTTGCAAACAACGCAGAGAGGGAAACAAACTGAAGACGAGCCAAGTTTTATTTAGTGTGTTATATGTTAGATTTTAACGCCAACTAATTTTTAAAATGCTTTTGCGAATCAGTTTTTTGTTTGTTTGTTAGTTTGTTTGCAGTTAGCTATTTCTGCGGATGGCATTGTAAACGCATGAATGGGTGGTGTATAGTGTAAATTGAGTTAGAGGACATAATATGGCTGCCACACCCTTAGTAACTGTATTGTGATGTGTTGGGTGTATTTGTCCATCTCTTACAGTGCTCCAATTTTGCAGCAATATAATAACGTACTAGACTTTCTTTTGAGGATGAGGCACAGGAGAGGTGTCAGTAGCCCGGAGCAACATTCCGTTGACTGTCTCACATAACATCCCTTTCATTACTTCAGTTCCTGAACCGTCTGTCAAATTATGGGTTTACTTGCTTGTTTAAACCAAGGCTCAGCTCATTTTACAGTGTTTTCAACAGAACACAGTTCGGAAAAAAAAAAAAGAAAAGAAAAAGATGCAAATATTCTTAAAATGTGAAACAGTTTAATTTTTTTTCATTTTCAGTTTGTGCCAGATTGTTTAGAAGGTCATAATGTGTGACAGTAAATGTGACCTGCGTCTGGGTTCTAAAAAAAAGCCTA
The DNA here is from genome assembly GCA_032357475.1 of Enteromius thamalakanensis. Taxonomy (NCBI): domain Eukaryota; kingdom Metazoa; phylum Chordata; class Actinopteri; order Cypriniformes; family Cyprinidae; genus Enteromius; species Enteromius thamalakanensis. The sequence continues at coordinate 7,843,079 of JAUCMT010000047.1, forward strand.
AGGCATCTAAATGACTGTGTGCTTGTTGTGTACACACCTCCTGGATCTCTAATTCAAATTCAAAATTTATTTGTCACATACACAGTACGATATGCAGTGAAATGCTTAAACGACCGCCCGTGACCTTTAAAAAATGTAAACGATTTAACAAAAAATAAATAGTGGAATAAAGAAAGGGTATGTGTAGTTTAGCTATTGATAACATTAAAAAAATAGGAGAAAATATAAGAATTTTAATAAAAAATGTATAGGTAATATAAAATTTTGTCTGTACAAAGTAAAAAATGTAAAATGCAATACAAGTACAAAAATAGCAATAATATCTGCAGTATCTCTGTCATCCAGACAGGTCTGAATGGGATCTAACTGTCAGTCCTCTCACTGAAATGGCAGCAGGAAACTGCCCTGTGGGTTTTTAGAGGAGATACACTCACCACAAATTGTCTTAATATTACAAGCAGACAAAAAAAGTCAATAGAAACACTGCGACACCAAGTGTTTAATTTCTGTAACAGAAAGCTGTCCAGTTTAGATACTTATCTGAATCCAAAACAAATATAATATAACAAAAGAAGACCGTTGGGGGAGAACTTTGTTTAAAAGTATGTAAAAATAAAAGTTTACAGTGAAAATCAGGTACAGCAATGTAGATGAAGTAAATGTTTCATTAACGTGGCCTTTATCAGTTTTATACAATGGTAGTATTTATTTTATATTTCAAATGAGCTTTTATTATTTCCGGTCTTTAGGTTTTGTCATTTTATGTGCTTTTGTTTATTAGCCTATTAAATATTTGTCTTTAGTTTAATGCTCTTTTTGGTATTTCATTTTAAACTTTAAATGCTAAGGTTTCATTCAAGCTATTCTCATCTAGATTTGTACAAAAATATATTTACTTATACATTAACCCCTGGTTTCACAGACAAGGCTTAAGCCTAGACTTAGACTTATTAATGCATATGTTGTTTTTCACTTGGTTTAACAGACTACTGAAAGCCCTCAAGTGAAGCATGAACAGTTGAAATTCTGAAATTAATAAGGTCGTGTATGATATGCATTATTATTATTATTATTATTACCATCATAACAGAACAGCATGTCAAGGGTTAACATACATTATGTTCAAAAGTTTTAGAACAGTAAGAAATTTAATGTTTTTTAAAGATGTTTCTTCTGCTCATCAAGGCTGCATTTATTAGATTAAAAATCCAGAAAAAACTGTAATATTGTGA
>JAUCMT010000047.1:7860300-7872526 GCA_032357475.1 Enteromius thamalakanensis
TGTTTTTGAGGGCTTGTGTTTGATGTCTGAGGGCAAAGTTTGGTTTTTCAGCAAAAGTTAATGGTTTTGAGTGTAGAGCTTCATTTTGACCTGAAAATAGGATGTTTGGGAAATTGGGTGAGAAGTTATGGATTTGTGTTTACTGTTGGGAGAATATTAGGCATAGTTTCAAGAAATAAGTAATCGAGAAAAACTGTAAGGTCAAATTGAGTAAAAAATAAATAAAATAAAGAAACAGCCTGTGTCTGTATTTTATGTTGTGCATGTATGTGGATTGTTTAAAAGAGCAAAACCTAAAAGCTATTAAACCAGAGTACTCATAAAACCAGTGTAAACTGATTAACTATAAAGTATGTTACATTTATTTGTTGTTAATTATATATATTGTTATTCTTGAATCCTTGCTTTTCTTTTTTATGCATTGTAACCCACAGTTGGAAAAGTGCTACGGTGAAATTAAAATGTGTCATGCTTTTTAAGTCACTTATGCCAAGGCTGTATTTATTTGTTCAAAAATACAGCAAACGTCTTTCAAAAACATTCAAAATCAAAAGCCTTTTAAAAGAGGTAAAAGAGTTTGGCTTCAGTAAACAGATGGTTCATCTTCACTGGATTACACAAGGGACTGTTTCAAGACAGTACAGTAGGGATCAGAACAGAACAAAAGAAGGGATTTCGTGATGCACCTGTCCCATGAAGCGCTCGTTCTTGAATTTGTGCGCCTTTTTGACAGACAGTTCTGGTGCCACCCCTCTGCAGTTTCAGTCCGGATTATAAATACACTCTCTACACCCCTCCCGCAACATCCACACCAGCCACTGCTGCCTCTCACAGTGCACCATCGGCACTGGGAAACCGGGACGGATGCATTAGGAGAAGCCCCTACTCACCCCCCTTTTTCTTTTCTTTTTTCAATTTTGTGGGGGTTGACATCTGTCTTTAAACATCTAAGCGGCTGTGAGGTTAGTACTGAGCAAGTGCACTTCCTTTTGAATGACTGTACTTACTGTACACGGTGCTGTAAACGGATAGAGTCCCGCGGATCATATACGAGGGGGCGCGTGGGCGTTCAGAACTGCGCATCTTTTACATTTAAAAGGACTTCAGGCGCGCGTGTAGCTGTAGTAATTAGCTGAGACGAATACTCAGGTTTTAAATGAGCAGGTACATGCATGGTTTCTTAATTAATTCAGTGTTACAGGGAAATTGATTTGGGAGTTCATACTCCTGATGTGTGGGAGATCGCATTGCGCTGCAGCTGCCGCACTGTACCAGGAGCAACTGCTCGGGCTAAAATAGGAAGAGGGTGTACGGAGCAGCTGACTGTGCTGTTTCTGAGGAGGCACTCCCATTTAAGTCAGTGGCTTACAGTCTTGTCTTCTGAGAAGTAAATTGGGTGTCAACTCTGTTCTTGTTGTTTTATTTTTGTTATATATCTGTATCCTATTGTATTGGCTGCGCCTATAGACTGAGGCTGCATCTTGGTGTTTACGTAGTCTATAATTTGTAAAACAATAAATAAAAATAAATAAATAAATAAAAAAACATGAATTATTGATAAATCTTGTGTGTGAATGTCACAATTATTATCGTGTCTTCCTTGGTCAAAAACAGTGTTTACTTTTACAGTTGGCACTTGGCATGGCTGTGCGATTTGATTTGATTTAATAGGCTACAGTAGTGTACTGCAGACACAGTAACATCATTATATTGCTATTTTACTGTAACGAACGAACTGTACTAATAAATGGTAGGCTACATTAACATTTAAAAGGCTCACATACAGCCCAAGTTAACATGTTTGTATGTTACCTACCATTTGCACTAAGGTTTTAAAGCATTACAGAGCACCACTCCTTTATAAATTGGATTTTGCAAACTAGATGTGCAAGAAAAACACAAGAAACTTGATTTCTGGGTGTCAAAAACCGAATTGACAATAATGCATCTTGACTACACGAGTGCAGCTGCAGTTTTAGTGACCGTGCATAATATTTTTTTATTAATAAAAAAAAATCACTTTTGATTCTAGCATTTTAAAACCTTAAAAAAGTCCAAATCTCACTTTTTAAAAATCGATAAAAAATGTATTTGTAGCGTTACTAATATTAATACTGCACGTCACAAAAGTGATTGGACAGTTGTTTTCCCGCTGATATCATTAGGTAAAAATGTATCCGGCTTCATAGCACTCCGTGGAATTTTTTTCTTACAGTTTCAGAGCTAAATTTTCTCACTAAGCCACTAATAAACTTTATTAAAAATCCTACATGTACCTAGTTGTAAAGTAACATACCCAAAAGAAGAGTAAAGTTAGTGTATATTTGAGAAGATATTTTAGTGAGTATGAGCTAAAAAGAGTAAAGAGTAAAGTAAAAACCAAATAAGGATTTGACATCCTAATAAATTCATGTTTTATGCACATTTCCCATATCAAACGATAAAACCAACCATAAACAAGCTTGTGGAGGTACTGTATATCTAAGTCGAGTGGTCAATGGTTAATTTTAGTATAGAGTGTAACAGGATTTTAATGTTGAGGCTTCTCTTCAGGTTAACCATGGGGATCAAGACAGCCCTTCCCAAGACTGAGCTGTACCTCTACACTGCTGTCCTCTCTCTTGCAGTCTTATGGGCAGGCAGCTGGATCATTGAGGCCTCCAGTGGTACACTTTATTTTTATTTCTCACTTTGTCTTTCTACACTATGATCACAGACTTACAGTATGTTCAGATCCCAACAACTGAAGGTTTTTTTGCTTTTGAGCACTGTAGTATTATTATTTCTGTGTGGGCAGACTGTTTTGCTTATTGACATCTGAGCTACTGGAGCAGCTAGCCATGTCCTGCCTCACCCTTTTTAAAGATCGCATAGGCATATTGATTATGCCTATTTTTCAGTATATACACAGGAACATCAATTTAGACAGGTTTTAAATGTACTAGTCCTACATTGATAACCCTGAACAACCCCTGACTTTCAAATAAGATCTGTTATGCAATTTGCATTATCTTTGAAATTCATAATACAAAGATTTGTCAGATTTCACAGGACTATTTCATAATCTCAGAATATATTTGAGAGTCTGGATTATCACAGAGAAGCCTCTGAATATGCAGGCTGGCAAAATTTACCTTATGTAATGCTATTAGGTTTTGCTCTGGAGCTCACCCTGTTTGCAGGGGAATCTGCTGTCCATTTGACATATTCCAATATTTAGATTACTTGGTTAGTTTATTACATAGATTACTGCATGCATAAAGAATGCATATTGTATAATTTAGGATAAGACACATCTTGTTGCTTTTGTGAAATCTTTTCTCTTTCTTTTTTATTTCCAGAGAATGTCAACAGAAAGGCATTTAGGGAGAATGTTAAACCAGGATGGCACTACTTTGGCAGAAAAATGGCAAGTAAATTATTAAATCCTCTATGTATTTCAAAACAGCCTCAAGACATATTTGTGTGAAGACCCAGCTAACAGGAAACTTTCCCGTAACTTTGGCTAACGTTATCTAAAGGTTCTCTCAAAGTTATCAAAAAACGTTCTTGCATTGCCTTAGTATAAGGTTTCCTTAACGTTATGCAATGGATAAATGTTCGAAAAATGTTAGGATAAAACCTTATCATTGTGTTGTTAGTGGAACGTTTCAAAAACGTTAGAATTAGAAACATTACCATTGAGTTGTTAATGGAACATTCTAAAAAAGTGGAATGTTCTTAGAAGATTAATATAATGGGCAATGGAAAGTTTTTAAAGGTTTTGAGTCACGTTCTTGGAACATTAATATAACAAGAGACTAAAACATTCTGAAAATGTTTTGAATAACATTCTTATAACCAAACAAGAACGTTAATACAACGTCTAAAAAAGTTTTATAAAGTTTACATAACTTAATGGGAACTTTATGGGAACGTTTTTATAACATAAAATTGTTAGCTGGGGAGGCCTTCACTATTTTTTATTGACCAGTAGGTTTGAGAAGATGTATTTGTTTATTTGTTTTTTGGGCTTTTTATTTGTTGGTCCACTTTATTTGTGGTTTTTGGGGTTGCTAAGTGCTATCTAAATAAGTTTAGATGTATTTTACATACATGACTCTGTTTAATCATATTTTGACTGATATTCCCTGTCTCTTCAGGATGTGTCAGATTTCGAATGGGTTATGTGGTTTAACACTTTCCGCAATCATATCCTGTTCGCCCTCTCCGGTCATGTGATCTTTGCTAAGATCTGCTCAATGCTTTCTCCAAAGGTACTGTATGGAGTTATTTGCATTATGCACATTTATGCACATTTAAGATTTAAGAGCTATTTGCTATATTTTTATTTTATATGAGTGTTTTGTTAATATTGCACGATTTGGTCTGAATAATCAATAGTAGTTAAAAAAACAACATATTTGATATTAACTATGCATGTGTTAAATGATATAATTTGAATGTTGTGTGAAATGTTACATGCTTTCATGTTTCTGTCTGCTGTCCAAGAAGGCTGGTATAGATTTATTCAAGGTAACTTTCCATTTCAATTTTGGATCATACTAACTGACTAATACTAGTAGTGCTAAAACTCAAGCTAATACTGGACTTACTTTGTTATTTCAAACACCAGAAACAGTAGCTCCTTTAAAAGTCCATTCAGTATTGTTGCATGTGACAGTTAGGTTACATTAATGTGCCTTTTCACAAGGAGTTTCCTTCCTAACCCACAGAACAGATCTTTGATCTATATGCTGTATGGATCTCTGGCTGTGCTGATTACTATGGGATGGACATACATCACTCTCATCCTGTCTCACTGCATAATCCTCTACAGTGTGGCCATTGTCAAGAGGAAGTGGCTCTGCTTTGTGGCTGGACTTACCAGCCTGGCAACTTTCAAAATGGAGCCCTTTAACACCTGGCAGGTGAGAAGGTTCATAGGCAGTGAACGATAGTTTATGATTTACAGTCATTGAATTGAACTGGATCAACACTGGACTGACTTAAGCTGAATAATGGCACTGTTGTCTTTGTAGAGCTGCTATACAGCAGAACTTGGATTTGTCTCATATTTGAAGAGGTTTGCATCAGTGATTCTAATAATGTATGTTTTCTTACAGCAGTTTTTGTGTTACTGTTTATAATCCCTTATACAACATCTTTTCCCCACAGTCATCTGTTTAGTCATTTTGATGTTCTGATGATTTGTCTGTTTTGATGCAGGAAGGCTTTGTGACAGGCTCTTTTGATCTCCAAGATGTCCTCTTCTACGGAGGCTGTGGCTTCTCCATTATGCGCTGTATGAGCTTTGCCCTAGAGAACTGTGAGAAGAAAGATGGCAACTACAGCTTCCTGGATCTGATTAAGTACAACTTCTACCTCCCTTTCTTCTTCTTTGGACCTATCATGACCTTTGATCGATTCCACGAGCAGGTGAGTCCAGAATACGGTAGTCCAGTTTCTTGTGTAATGGTTTTTAGAATACATATAGCATGTAGAATAAAATACGTAATTGTTATAGTGTTGATAATGTCACTCTGGTTAGGTCTGCACTGTAATGATCCCTCTAATCTTCTCAGGCTAACAACCCTAACCTGACTCGTAAAGAAAGAGAGATGTGGAACATCACCATTCATGCTTTGGTGCACCTTGGGGCTATTTTTGTGGTTGATGTCTTCTTCCATTTCCTGTACATTTTAACCATCCCTAACGATTTGAAGCTTTTAAAACAACTGTCCGACTGGTCTTTGGGTCAGCAAATCACTAGAACAACCGACATTTAGAAGTACCATAATTATTTATAAGTACGATTTGATTTGTTTACTATCACTAATCAGTTCTTTTTTTTTTCTATTCAGCTGGCTTGGCGTACTCCAATCTGGTATATGACTGGGTTAAAGCAGCTGTCATGTTTGGTGTCATTAACACGGTATCCAGACTGGACCATCTTGACCCTCCTCAGCCTCCTAAATGCATCACAATGCTCTACGTCTTTGCTGAAACGTAAGCATTCATTAAGAGAAGAGAAAAGGGTTGTTTTTGGAAGCAGTTGATAGATTCATAACTAGATCACATGTTTACAGTTTCTTCTGACGTTGATCTTTCTAGGCACTTTGACAGAGGAATCAATGACTGGCTGTGCAAGTGAGCAAATAAGATGTGTATCATCAATTTTATTTTATATCATCGTATACTAAAGAAAAAATATTCAACTTTACGTGTGTCTCCCGTTCTTTGTTAAAGATATGTCTATGACTATATTGGAGAAAACCATGATGCCATCTTCAAGGAGCTTCTTGCCACCATTTGCACCTTTGCTGTCACAACTCTGTGGCTCGGACCCTGTGAGCTGGTTTACATCTGGTCTTTCTTTAACTGCTTTGGCCTGAACTTTGAACTGTGGGTGGCTAAATTGTTCTCTCTGCCACCTTTCTCCACCATTGAGGTAAGATCCCAGAGCCGTTGAGTTGTAAGGGAATTGAGCATTTGGGTTTTGAATCAGTACACTACCAACTGATTGTCTATCAATATTACATCATGACTAATAAGCCTACATTTCACTGACATGAAAGTAACAGCATTCACTGACTCTGAGTAATAATGTAATGCTAATATTTTTCCAGCAGAATCTTATGTCTGAGGCAATGTCACGCCGAATCAGGGGCTTGTTCAACGCTGTTAACTTCTGGCAAATTGTCCTGTACAATGTCCTGGCGCTGAACAGTCTTGATTTTGCTCAGCTGGTTGCTAAGAGACTGCTTCTTAAAGGTAAGTGTTTTGTTTTAGGCCATTATATAATGAAAACAAAGGAAAGTAGCTCGAATCTGACTGTGTTTCCTACATATGTAAATCACTCATGTATGATGTATATACACATTGTAAAGCTGCACAAGAGGAATGGGACAAACACAGCATGTACATGGAGAATAATAGCACCCTTGTGATTCCTCCAGGCTTCCCCTTGTCCACGCTCTTGGTGCTGTTTGTGACTTACTGTGGCGTGCAGCTGATAAAGGAGAGAGAGCGAAAGCAGGCTCTGCTGGATGATCCGGAACCAGTGCCGCCCACAGAGGCAGGCAAACAGAAGGCAGAGTAAAGGACAGAGAGGTCATTGAATCTGATCCAGCTCTTGAGGTCCCTCTTGGTAATTCTGCCCCCGAGCTTTCATGCCAGACCGATGCAGTCCCATCACTATGGTCACTGGTTTGCACAAGTCTGTTTTAAAAGCACAAGATGTTTTTAACTGTGAATAGTTCTGAAGTGCACTTGCTTTAGCCAAATGCAACCTGTTCTCTGACATACTCTAGTACAAACAAACCAACCAAGTGCATTTTTTATTTATATTTTTAGCGGATATGGCTATTTAAAGAACGGGCTTGCCAAATATTTTATGAATAAATAATATATTGAACAATAAAATGAAAATGTACAATGTTTTCATGGTTGTCTTTTATTTTCAATACTCTTAATGTGTTTAAAGCAGCACTATTTGAGCACTGTTTATAGACTATTATAGTTTCTAATAATATTTTGAATTAGTTTGTAGTTATACATGTTTATATATGTAGTGGTTTTGTCGTTTATCTTTTAAAGATATGTCTATATAAGCTTTATTAATTTCAGTTTTTTTTTTTAAGAGATCATTTAACGTTTTCTCAACAACTTGTTGAAATAAAGTTTCCTAAATAATTTAAAAAAATATAATATTTCAATAAATGTTTATTTTTATTTCAAGTCTACAGCTTCTTTAATTTCAGTTTACTATAATAGCCCTGGTTTACAGCCTTTATTATGACACAAAACATTTTAAGAATGTTAAACTTGTATTATTATTTTATATAGTTCTATACTACTACTGAAGTATATGATGCCCCATTAAACCGCACAAAGCTTAGTCACCTCACCACATTAATCTTTGCGCAGTCACATTTTTCTGTTACTCATGTCACACTCGAGCAAATGATATGGTGTGAACACATTCCCCTATTAGGCTTTGTCCTACATCAGGCTTTGAGTGGCACGCTAGAGATTTGAGTTGATTAATAGGATTAAAATACACTCTGATGAATACTGTAGGTCTGCTATGCTATTAGAGGCATAGAATTGCATATCTCCTAGTTTTCAGTCTCTCTTTGGATTTTTTGTCACCTTAATTAGGTTATTAGTTCAAATTAGAAATACCCTTGTCGTCATATACTCTATAGATTAACTAAAAATAAATAAAATATCCTTATAGGTCCATAATTTCAATTTTATAATTTCACGCATATTTTTTTATTTTATTTTATTATTAATCTTATTTAGACTAAGAAAAAAATTACTTTTGACTGAAAGGTTTGATGAAGGATTTTTCTGTCATCGCTACAAAAATGTCCCTTTTGAAACCTTTATTTTTAAAAGTGTGCCTTTAAAAAGTTTATAACTTAAAAATGTAATGCAATCTACTGGAAATAAAAGAAATAAAGCACTTTTGTGCTCATGTTAACCTGGGACATGTCCTGGTCCCCTGTTGTGAATTTAAATATTAGCAGTGCCTGCTAATTGATGCTAAGAGATGTAGAAGTAGAGTTGCTCCACTAGAGGGCTTCACTAGGTCGACTTTAATCTCACAAAGCAACAAGCAGTTATATTTCTGTTTGTCTCATTTTGAAACTAGTCCTAAATGTGTTTGATTTCCCTATTTCTCTTCCATATTACTCTGTAACATTCTTTACACACGCTTCACATTTCACAACCATCTTGTGGCATTTTACTGTCCTTCTCCGTAAGATCTACAACTTAATTCTCCCAGTGAGCAACATGTCAGCTGTTGGTCTGATCTGTTGTTGGGGGGAAGGTGGGGACAGCTTGAATTTCAGGCCCTTAGTGTGGTTCATTTATGCATTTCTATATATAGATGGACAGTCAGCAGCTGATAGCTTGTGACAGCTGAGGAGCTGGGGCCACACCAAAGCGTCACATCCTCCGCCATTTCTCTTTTAGAGTAATAGTGTTAATACAGTCAGTTCAGTTCTGCAGTGGGAGAGGACCAGGACACCCCTCCCTCCTACTGAAATATCACATCAAACCATAACAAGATGGCCTCCTTGTCAGTGGACCCAGTGACGGAGCCACGGATGTACCAGCAAACGCTCCTACAAGATGGGCTCAGCAATCTCCTGGATGCTAACAAGTTTGTGGACTGCATTCTGAAGATCAAAGACAAAGAGTTTCCTTGTCATCGGCTAGTGCTAGCCGCTAGCAGCCCTTACTTCAAAGCCATGTTCCTTTCAGACCTGGAAGAGAGCAAAAAGCGGGAGATTGTTTTAAAAGACATCGAACCTGGAGTCATGGGAATGATCTTGAGGTACATATACACCTCGGATATCAACCTGACTGAGCATAACGTCCAAGACATTTTCATGGCGGCCAACATGTACCAGATTCCATCGATCTTCAGCGTGTGTGTGTCGTATCTGCAGCAGAAGCTGGTTCTCAGTAACTGCCTGGCCATCTTTAGACTGGGACTGTTGCTGGACTGTCCACGTTTGGCTATGCAGGCTCGGGACTTCATCTGTGACCGCTATGCCCTCATCATTCGGGACCAGGACTTCCATCAGTTGGGTCCTAGCGAGTTGGCGGCTATCATCACATGTGACTCTCTAAATGTGGAACGAGAAGAGCTGGTGTTTGAAGCTCTCATGGACTGGGTGGAGTACGACACGGGTGAGAGATTAAATGACCTGCCTCAACTTCTACACTGTGTACGTTTCCGTCTTATGCCGACGAGTTATTTTAAAGAGAAAGTCGAGGGCCACAGATTGATCAGGACGAATCAGGAGCTCAAGAAGGAGCTTCAGATTGTCAAGGATGCACAGAAAGGACAGCTACACAGGGTCAAAAGGGTGAAGAAGGAAGGAGAGAAGGCAGATTCTGGGGACGAGGATGAGGAGGGTTTGCTGCCGGGAATCCTCAATGACAATCCACGATTTGGAATGTTTCAAACTGAACTTTTATTGATGATTAGCGATACAGGAACTGTAGCGTATGATGTTGGCGCAAACGAGTGCTACGTGGCGTCTTCATCCACCGAGATCCCTAAAAACCATTGTAGTCTTGTCACAAAGGAAAATCAGATCTTTGTTGCTGGAGGTCTGATGTACAACGAAGAGAACAAAGAACAGCCGTTCAGTTCGTACTTTCTTCAGGTAACGCACGGTCAGGTCTTACTAACGTGGCTAAATACGCTTGCATTACAAATAAATGACTCAAAGCATTGTGAATCTCTGGTTCCAAAAATACATTTGTGTGAATGACCCACAGGGTCCACTTTGCTTCAGAACACCTGTTAAAGCTTTGAAGCTCATGTGTCATGTTTTTAAAGTTGTTCGCATGAAATTTTCCTCATGTAATTCCAGAAAAAACTTTGAAGTGATTGTTATAATTATATTGGTAGGAGAAGGCAACAGTGCTTTTAATCTGGAATGTATTCTTCATTCTACAGTTTGATCCCATGAGCTCTGGATGGTTAGGGATGCCCTCACTACCAGACCCTCGCTGTCTGTTTGGTCTGGCGGAGGCTGAGAATTCCATCTATGTGGTGGGCGGAAAAGAGCTGAAGGAGGGAGAACGTGCACTAGATTCTGTTATGGTCTACGACAGACAGTGAGTACAATCAAACAGCAAATGACATATATTGATCTCGTAGAAGCAGCAGCTTTCAAACTGAAGGCAGGTTGCACAAAGTATGAAATAGGAGGATTGTATTTTCTGAGTAAAGGCCCGTTCACACCAAGCACAATAACTATAAAGATAACGAAAACTATATTTGCGTCCACACCAGCAAACAATATCTTCTGTTTATTAAAAGCTCAAACGTGTCTGCCACTTTAAATTATCAAGCTCGTGATTTGCAGGATTGATTCTGATTGGCTGTCAGCGTTTGTATCATTCATCAGCTGGAAAATATAATTCTGAAAATGATTCCAACGATACAGTTCCTCTCCGCCTTTATTGTTATAGTTGTGCTGTGGACGCTGCTATTCTTTTACATTGAGAACGATTTTTAGAATCATGCTTGGTGTGAACAGGGGCTTAACGATAAGGGACAGAGAAATTATAATGTTGGGAATAATTTTCAGAACGATTTTTTCCAGCTGATGAACGATAGAAACATTGACAACCAATCAGAATCAGTCCTGCTATCACGCGCTTGAGAATTTAATGAGGCAGACGCGCTTTGAACGTGAATAATATCATTCGCTAGTGTGGACGCAAATATGGCTATCATTATCTTTATAGTGCTTGGTGTGAACGGGCCTTTAAGATTTGTTTCAATTTTTTTTAACATGACACACTATAAACGCATCTGTCAACCCTCCTGTATTTAACATCCATCTCCTACTCCCTTCCCATATTTCTGCAGGTAATTTTAATGGCCCAAACATATGAGTAGACCCATCAATACTGTATATTATTTCAAGATTGTTTATTTAATTTGAAGCACATCCTACTCATTAATTTGACACATAATACACATTTCAACCCATTTGTGACCTCAACCTGGGAACCTACAACATTCAGCCTGTTGATATCTGGACAGTTATAGATCAGTCTAACAAATCCTTCACTGAATTAACCAAAGCTACAACTAAATCAATTTTACAGTTTCTCGATTACTTAAACACATTTCTTGAAACTATGCCTCATATTCTCACAACAGTAAACACAAATCCATAACTTCTCACCCAATTTCCCAAACATCCTTTTTTCAGTCAAAATGAAGCTCTTCACTCAAAACCATTAACTTTTGCTGAAAAACCAAACTTTGGCCTCAGACATCACACACAAGCCCTCAAAAACACACTCACTACAACATAGTCTTACACACTGGTGCAATTAATTCAAGACAATATTTTCAAAACAGTTATGTTGCTCAAGGATCTCCTCCTCAATATATCTTTTTTACATGAACACAAAACAACTGATGTATACACTGACACATTTGTATTCATTCATGTACTACACAGTAAAACTGAAGAAAAAAAATAATACTGTAATACAGTAATAAGAAATTTAAAATGTTATCTTCTGCCTCAGCATCCTGTCTTTGCTCTGGGTCAGGCCAAAAAATCTGGTCCACATCACAGACTATACTGGCTCTGGACAAACAGCGGGGGTAAAATCCTGATGTCCTTGTGTCATTGTTCACAAACAAGATGCTTAGTTATGTTGTCAATATAACAGTACACTCTGCTAGTAC
>JAUCMT010000047.1:7884275-7899444 GCA_032357475.1 Enteromius thamalakanensis
AAAATTAACGTAATTAACGACAAAAATTAATTACCGCCGTTAACGCGTTATTTTTGACAGCCCTAATATATATATATTTAATATACAAAATAACATATTTTTCTTTAATATACACAGCACAAATATATTTATTGTACAACTTTTGATTAAACGTTTTTTAATTATAAATTAAACATTAATGAAATTAACCGTCTTAGTCTACAAAATGTTTCTATTTCATTTTCAACCTGTTTACCTTCAGGGAAAGATAGATGCTAAGTCTTTGAAGTATTTAAAGGGATAGTAGGGAAAATCCTTTTGTCATTATTTACTCACTTTCATGTTGTCCCAAACCTGCTGCTGCACACAAAAGAAGATATTTTAAGTCTGTTCAATACTGAGGTAGTCAGTGGTTGCTGTCAGCTGTTTGGTTACCAACGTTCTTCAGAATATCTTCTTTTGTGCTCAAAAATACAGATTTGGAACATCACTGCTTTACTGAGGCTGAGTAAATGATGGCAGAATTTAAATTTTTGGGTGAATGAATTGGGCCATTTTTGTTTATCCTCGATCAACCTTTTCATCTGGCATAACAAACACGGAGGGAATAAATATCACTGGGCATGTCTGGGGTTGCGGCATGCTGGCAGATCCCATGGTGAATCTATTGCTGTGGCAAATCTTAGTATTCTATTGGCATTTAGAGAATCCAAGCTAGATAAGCAAAGCTTAAAAGACTCTTTTCTCCTGCCTCCTACCTGAAAGGACCCCAGGATCAAGTCAAACACCAGACGCACATAAGACTGGATGTGATGAGGCATGAAGGCAAAGATTATGTAGTTTATCCCAAACAAGGGAATCAAAAGTAGAGTAGATTTTGCCAGTCTCCTGTAGAATTAAAACAATATGTTGGAATATGTTTGTATTGTGCATGTAAGACAGCAATGTCTGTGGTCTAAAAACTCACGAGTACTGGTGTGACTCGTTTCTCCCAATATCTCGGCAACTGATTTTCTGACGAAGTATCCGGATGATACAAATAAAGAGAATGAAGTTCATCTAGTAAAACAGCAGTAACAGATTAGGCGCTGCACCACCTGTTATATTTATGATTTCATGCTACTGTAAGGTCACTCACCAGTATTGTTATCAATGTAGGGGTTTTAATAATCCACCACAGTTCATCAATAATATCCCAACATCTATCAAAAGAAAACAATGGAATAAAACTAGTAATGTAGCCAAACACTTGGGTTCTTTGAGTCAAATTCTAAGCCATTTAATGCACAGATCAATTTATTTCAAGCAATAATGTATGAACCGTTTTAAACAGACCTATCCTGAACTCTACGGTGGTTATGTCATGGTTTGTGCTTCTTCAGAAGCCATAAATAATCACAAATGAACTCAACTGTTTTCAGTGCTGATTGATTTAGTGTCTTGAACTCTGTTAAATAATTGTTTAAAAGTTGAAAATGACTGGGGAAATATTTCCTCTCACTGTTTGAACAATCCACATGAAGACTGTATGCAAAAACAAACAAAGAAATAAATAAGAAAAACGTTGCAATGAAAATGAAATTATCCACATAAATTCTTTTCAAATGCCTCCTTCTATGAGCTCTGCTCTATATATAGCCTGCTGACCTCCATGAAGGCATGTCATTTATCATCGAGGAACAGCCTTCAGTGAAATTTACAACGTCAGCTATACTGTAGCTATTGGCAAAAGGTGTGTAGAGATTCAACTGAGCCCATAAAACCATAAAAATAGTAATGTTTTAATTGTTACTGTTAGGTAACAGTGGCTACAACAAGCAAAATGATTTTTTATGGCCCCTATGAATGAGTATGTTGCACAGTATCAAAATGCCGTTCTGCGACCAAGTTGCGTTTACTCACCCAATATCACGTAAATAAGCTTTTGTGATGCTCCAGATTGTTATGAAGACACCTGGAACTCCTGTAACACAAACGCACATCCTGACTGTGAATACTGTCAATATTTGAATACATGCAGCTCTGCCGTGTTGACATCCCTGTCACAAGGCATATTTCCAGGAATCCCTTATTTAACTGGATCATTAGGAATTCAATAAAACAAGTGGATTGCCAGTTAGCCTTAAATCTTATTTGACCCTGAGATTTAAGCCTGGTTATACTAAATTTCAGAAAAGTGACATGTGAAACTTCTGCCAGCAGGATACAGTGACGTCAGTGGAAAGGTTAACTGTTAAATCTTGAGTGTGGACATGCACAAGGTCCTATTGACTTTAGTGATCAATCTGTCATTCGCATTTGACAGGCGTTTATTTCCTTCCATGAAGAATTACGAGGCCGATAGGCAATATATCTTAATGCCACTGAGCAGACACGCACCCCAGCCAATGAGAATGTACCACCAGAAGTACTTCCTCTCAGAGAAGAAGGATACGGCCAGGAGAGCGTGCAGATAAAGACCCTCCACCAGCAACCAGAAGAAACTGGCCATCACGCCATACTGAAAGAAAACCACGGCAGCCTTGCAGCCCACCTGTAAAATGCAGAGAGGATTTTGTTTAGAGCTATGCACTTGTGTATATTACAACAGGAACTGCGGTCTTGCATGTTTACCATGTACTTAAACAAAAGGAATGCCTTTGCGCTGGTGTTTTGCATGCGCTAGGAACTAGAAGACATTGTGCAATACTTCTAAAGAGGGGCATTAAAAAGAGTGTAAACACATATAAAGAATGGCTGTATGCTGCTCTGTTAATGTTTGGCGCTCTTGTAGTACGCTGACTGTACAGAATTGCCCTTATTATCATCACCTAGAAGCGTTTCGCTTTATTTAATTATTAATTATTATTGCCACAATCTGCACAGCCCTGAACAATCCTTTAAAGGTATGATCTCTAATAAATAGCGAATTTATTTTAATGACAAAATCTAACTAAGCCTAAATAACCTACAGGCCGTTTAAATGTCAAACATGTTTTTGTGACCTTGCAGAGGTGTTTACAGTGGGGATACCGTGCCATTTTGAGTGTTTGAGCACCCTGTTGTTGTGACAGATGTGACATATTCTGTTGGCCGACAGCTGCATCCAGACGGCCCAAAACACTCAGAGCCAGATGACGAGTGTTTATACAGGAAAACACACAGAGAACACTTTACTAAGCCGTTACAAACATAGGCCACCAAAGCTTTCTAATAACCAAATAGACTCGCTTTAATTACAGAAATGCCATTGTTTCACAATTATAAAAAAACGTAGAACACTGCATGATATTAATAACTATGAAAATGGCATTAAACAAGGTAAACATGACTAAGATGTTGGGTAAATACAACGTCGGCCATGTCCGGATGAGGGAGGTAATTTACAAACTCTTCAAAGATCTTCAAGGACTGCTCAAACACTGCTATGCCTGGCCACAAAATGAGATTAAAGAGCACTTGGCCAAACAACAGTTAAAGAGCAAACCTTGTGACAAAACATTAGAGCAGTTTACTGACGTCAGTTTATCAATTGCGGCGATAATGCTGTTTGTTTCTTGTGAGGGGAAAAAATTACATTCGCATGATGTGCTTAACTAAAGAGTGTGCTTTATGTGGTTTTATTCCAGTTAAAAATATGAGGTAATATCACTAAATCATACTGGCTATGTAAAGTTTAAACAGTGTTTCCTCTGCCAGTATAGCGTTAATGAACGGTGCAGACGCGCGGTTTTGTTTACTATTTATACTGAAGTGCGCGTGACGCTTCCGGAGATATTAACGTCCGCCGTCTCCCTAAATGTGGCCATATATACAGTTCATAAACAACAACTCCAGAGCTACTCCAAACTCTTTTATTTTGAGTAAATCTGTCTTCCTATGACGGCAACCCGTCAAAATTAATGTTCGCTTTCATTGGTCATTGCGACAGGAATAACGTTATATTGCAGAAGCTAGTGCTCTCCCTGGCAGAGACAGCTCGCGGTGCCACTTCCGGGGGGAGCTGCCAAAGGAAGCTGTTCTCAGTTGCATGGAGTGTATTTTTTTTAATGATGATGCAGAGTTCGCACAATTGTAATTCACCATTGCTATGAAACTGTCTTTTGAAGACAGTTATTGGTTGGTTGTTTATCTTTATCAATTCTTTATCTTTCTCTCTCTCTGTCTCGTACACACACTATGAGTAATTCTACAATTGCAGGTACATTTGGATTTCGAAGTCTGTCAGGGTCAAACTCTGTTACCAAGGTGGAGTAACTATGCTGACAATAATGTAACAGAATTGATCATTTTATTTTATTTTTCCCAAAAACTCCACATGCTGGCATAAATGAAAATGATTAAAATACCTTTAAATAACCCAATGTGAGATCAGTATTTTCCTTCTGAAATTGTGGTTGATATTCTACAAAATATCTCTTGGTGCAAGACATTTTTGGATGAAAATATTTTCTCACAGATACTTTACAGTGCTTCTGATCGTATCATTGAGTGAAAGTGACATTCTTTCCTGTAAATTCTGAGAGATAAAAATATGGTATAGTAACAGAGTTGATGCAATTATATACGGACACATGTTTTTCAAAGAAAAAAATATTTTCAATAATGTACTTATTTAGGACATTTATGGATAAAGCGAACAAATGTCGCCAAAAGAAAAGTATGATAAAATAATTTTATATAAAAATTTGGTGTCCAAAGTCATTATTTTTTTCAGCTTTTTTCAGATGGTTATATTTTTTTATTATTTTAATTAATTAATTATTATTCTTTATAAATGTAGTGATTACTTTCATTTCTGGTGCTATGGCATGTCTGTGCGGTGTCGGAGATGTTAATGTCATAAAATCAGTCACAAACATTATCTAATGTGCAGCGTCTTATTAACTCACTGTTGTACATTTTGTGCAACACATTTCTTCTCCCTCTTCATGTTTCGTCCATTTTCTCCACTGCTAAAGAAACTCTTAAGCCTCTTAAAAGTCCTATTTAATACTCCTAACAGTTATAGGGCTTGAGACCTCTTTTAAAGGTTAAGATGCTTTCTGAATGACTTATTTTAATTGTAAGAGGAAAGACCCACATTTATGAGAATTTTTTATAGAATTTTTTCACTCAGAGCAACTCTTAGCAATTCGATTTTTCATGAATACAGGCCCAGGTAAGATTAAGTAAGTAGAAATATAATAGTTTGTATAATTGTACAGTCAGTCAGTCATTATTGCAATTATACCCACTGACTGTATATTATCACTTACTTAAAAACAACTTACAGATCTATGGAGGCAGTCATCAGGTTCTTCCACCTCATACAGGACTACATCCTTCATAATTACAGCCACAGCCTTCAGTATGAAGGACATGAACAGGTGAATGTGGATGTAGTTCCTTGTGCAGTGAAGTTTTCTTAGAAGCAAAGATAAAAAGAGACAAAATCAATTGTTTTAGCATAATAAATGATACACAAACATGCAATAAAGCATGTGCTGATGGCTACACAATAGGCTCTGCATATACTGTTTTTAGACAAAGCATTATAATCATGTGCACGACAAGGCAATTCATTACACTTCCATACATATTGCTATCTACATTGAAAAGAATGTGCATACAATGTTGTTTATTCATATATGCTGTTCATGCTGAGATAAAAGCCTCTTATTCTGTGCACTCTCCATTCAAAGAGGCAGAGGAAACTCATGTGCAGTGTGTGATATATAAAGACTCTTAAAGATCTCTGTTCCTGTTTAATTAAGGGTGATGTGAGCCAAAATGAAGCTTTTCAATACACTTGAGATGTGGCTTAACCTCTGAGGTCCTCCAGGGGAACATCCACTGTGGTTAATTTACTACTGAGAGGTTTGTGCATGTTAGAAGTTACAAAATTCTAAAGCCATTTTGTTTCAGAGGTTGTGCAATGATGGACTCTGCTTATAACCCTATCAAACACCATTCGGTGAAGACAACACTATCAAATGGGAGTTTGTGGTATGTGAGTCTTATAACACACGTCAGCGGTATGTTTCGAGTTGAATGCAGGATTTACCTGAAAAAGCACAGAATGGCGATGGCGATGATGAGGGATATCAGAGACACAGTGTGACCAATAGTGTATCCTATTCTCACAGAGCCCAGGAATTCACCCTACAAGGAAAGAAAGAGTGAATGACTATAACTCAGAGACATGCTAATGATGATTATGTAGAACTGGAATCAGAACTGCAAAATAAGTCTTGATTTGTTTTGAATATGTTAATTATGCTTTAATTAGATTTACAATACATCAGTAGGGGATGGCAAGACACTGTCTTTATTGATTTACTCAACCAATTTGTTTAAAACTAATTGTAAACTAAACAAGTGACGCAGCTGATACTGGTAAGTCAGAGACAAATATAGTATGTTTACATTATTATTAGTTTTTCTGATAACTACATAAAACATACTTTTTTTAAACATTGGCCAAGTAACTAATTATTCAAAAGAAAGGCCTTCTCAGAGAGTGTGTAATTTTGGATGCAACCATTTTTCTTTTTGAGTAGTGATGGGTCATTCTTGAACGATTCGTTTATTTTAGCACCATGTGTACTCTTTGTGTGTTTGTCTCCGTTTCTGGACTCTTATTATGAACTCATGTCTCCACCCACCTTGTATGTTGTCATGGCTACTCACGCATTCCTCCACCCCCCTAGCCTGACTTTCATGTGTGTAAAAGCCCCGTATGTCTCTGTGAATTCACGGATCATTGTTTGGAGTTTTCCCTAGTTAACGTTCTTTGTTTCCCTGATTTTCCCTGTATTGGATTTTTCGTTGCTGACCTCGCTTGCCCTGGACTCTTGATCTTGCCTCGCCCCACTGGATACTGTATGCCGTTTGAATGACACACGCTACGAATTTGGATTGTTCTGCTGTCTTTGCCTTTGTTGTTCCTGTTTGCCGGTAATCGACTCTGCCTGTATCTACTCTGTGTTTCTTAATAAACAGTCAGCACTTGAATCCACACGCTTCCTCGTCTCCCAACAGCAACTTTTGCTTTGTCATGGCTTTGTAATTTTAAGTTAATATTAACTTAATATTGTGACTAAATTGTAAGTAACTCAATTTTATATTTTAGTCTGAAAATATCCACAAGGCTGTTTTTACGCTGTCAGTGCGCTGGTGCTCATGTGATATAGCCTAAACTATTTCAGCAAACTGAGATTAAGAGCCAGAGTAACTAAACAGTGCAAACTAGCAAAGGCCAATGGCGAAATTTTCCCACATTGAAAAATAATACAAGCTCACGTTCTGTCACTTACGATTGCACAAATCCTCAGAAACTTTCATCCGTTATACAAAATAGGATCAGATATGATTTTCTGCATTCTCACATCTGGAGCATGCATTTTAAAGAAACGAACGATAAATATATGAACATTTCTGACTCATTGTGCAAGGATCTTAAAGGAATAGCATTTACATTCTGTCATCATGTACTCACCCTCAAGTAGTTTGGTCAACATTGACCTTCATAGTAGGGAAATAAATATGTCAATAACGGCCTAAAACAGCCTGGTTAGGAACTATTCCTTTAAGACTGCAATACCATAATAGTGCCGATTAGAGTGGAAAGTGCAAATGAAAGAATACAGATGCTGCCAGATAATCATTTCCATAATGATTAATGCAGTCTGCAAATTGCAAATTAGTGACTATCACAGCTAAGTGCAGAAAGGGTTAATACATGGTGACCAGTGAGTACACACTGTAATAAATGATTAATTATCAATACTAGGGATGCTCTGATCACGATCGGCCGATATGTTTGCGCGTTTTGTCATTAAAGCCGGTTCTGTAGTAAGCACTAAATGCGCTTCTCCCGTAAATACTGCATCTGAAACAGAAACACCTTTCTGCCTTTTCATTGCTTTTCATTGTCTTTAGTAAATTCCGACAGTAGTTATTAAATGCCAAGAGATTTTGTGCTGGCACAATCTGTTGGTAATCCTAGGCCTAAGTGTCTTATTCTTATTCAATTGTTGGATTATTTGGTCAGTTAGTTTTAGAACTCATTGGGTGTTATAAAAACTAAAATACACACCATGTTTCCATCCTCTGTGATATTGGGGTTATAGCCACAGTTAAGTGCAGCGACAACTGGGTGTATTTCTGTCCAGCCGTTGGCAGTACAGCTCGTCGATAAGTTTCCTGCAAAGGGCAAAAGGACAATGAATATGTAGGTCAAAACAGAGAGAGAAATGAAAAGTGTGAAAGCTCAGGACTACTCCATGAACTGCTGCTACTCAGATACACTAAAACACACAGCCAAAGATGAAGCTGGCAATAAGCACTTCATGGATCTCAAGCAGCCAGTGAATTAATCAACAGGAAATGACTCATAAAACTTAGTACATCTTAGTCTTATCTGATTTTTTTGTATATTGCAACATCAAATTTTGTGATCTAATTTTTTTAGCAGAATTATCTGACATTTTTGGAACGTTTTCATTGCAGTTTGAAAGCAGATTTCAGCGACCAATTACCGTCCTGAAAACTCATTGGCTTGAGAATCCTCTCAGGCCTAGAGGACTTCAAACTGAATAGGCCTGATTCCCGCTCCCAGCCTGTTTTTGAGAAGTAAAGAGCAGACAAGCTCGTCATCAGATCATCATTCTCTGCAAAGTGGAGGAGGAAAAATAACAGATGCAGTCCTGTCTGTCTTATCGCTGCCTGAAATACCAGCTGGGAAATCCTTTTACTCACTGGACACATTATGACTTTCCCATAATGACCCTTTGGATCCTCCTCTCACTTTTCTGCGCTACATGTAATGTCCATGTCACGCTTATCAAATTCATGACCTTTCTGCCATACACTTAAGGCCAGGTTTCTTCAGGGTTGATGTCACAACAGAAGATGAATAGAAAGAAAAGGAATTTTAAAAAACACCATCTCCCAAAACATTCCCAGTATTAGGAGGCAAGGATTATAAATTTGTTGATGAACGTAACCAAGTATCGAAATGTCATGCAGATGTCTTGGAATTAGGAAATATTCTGTTTACGATCAATGAAATGAAATGCTATTTTAATGAGACTGGTTGTATTTTTCTCTAACAAATTTCCATAGGATGATTTGCCTCACAATTAGAGAGATGAGTCATGAATAAAACATCAACTTCTTCACCCCTAAAAAATGTTTCTCTCATTTGTAGGAATCTTGTCTCAGTTGGGGAACATAAAGGCATCAAAGAAGGTAGGCATTATAGATGCACGGATAAGCCTAAACGTCACCCGAATTGCATATATATATATATATATATATAGAAAGCTTTAAATTACTACTTCAAAACAAAATTAATTAACTGCACAATTGAACAAACTGAACACATTTTTATAGTTTCTATCTCTATTTGGTATAATATTTGACTTTAGGGTGCAAAAAACTGATTCATAATTAATGTCATGGCTGGTTTAGTCATCAGAAATATCCAACGCAGGTCAGTCTGAGCACTTGCAGTATTCACAGTCCAGCTCTTCACCTGCAAGCATCACTGCCGTCTCCATCGCCAACTTCCCAAACAGGCAAACACACATAAAAATGTAGCTACTGTGTCTGAGCTAAAAATGCATTTCAAACACGTTAATATTTTAGAGAATGTAGTTAATATTTCCATCATTTGGGATTTTTTTTTCTCACCAACCCGCAATTATCAAAATGTATTTTTTTTAATTACCCACCCGCCCAACCCACAATATAACCGCCATTTGCGCATAACTACTAGGCATCAACCTCTAGAGAACATAACAGGCTCCTCTTATGAAGAGTAAAACACAACAGCATACAGGGATTGATCTAAACCTACTTACCTTACCGTAATTAGACCAGAATGCTTAAACCGAAATGTCACAAAATCATCTACCAACTAACCACAAAAGCCTCTAATAAGTAGCATATGGTACAGTGGAATTTACATCAGAAAAGGAAATCAGGGTCTTCTTTTTTAAGCACACCTAGCTTCAGTGATTTATAGACAGAATATTCTAAAAGCAGTAAAATTGCATCAAAGATTTCAAACTGATTGTGAGCACAAATGAGCACCACCAGAACCCTGTTCCATCTGTCCACCACAACCTTTAAAGATGTTAACATGAACAGAGACGCTTATTTTGATCATTTCTGAAGTTAAATGCCAGCCCCATGGCCAATTAAAACGGCTCTGTGGGAAGCAAAAAGGAAAATACATTAAAGCAAAAGACAGACAAATTTTGGAGCGTTTGATATGCGTTTGGCAAGTTGTGGCAGTAATCATCTTGCTCAGATGGGACCGCTTGAAAACCTCATTATCACCATGCCAGCAGTATGTGTAGCTGATGATGTTTACTTCTGAAAGCTAAAAATCTACATTTCCACAAAGTGAGAATTGAGGACATTCAGGAAAGCAGAAAACATGAGCTAGTGCTAACTAACAAACAGATTATACACTGCTCCTGCTCAACTAATAATAAAGGCATCCACAGACCACAAAATCCTTCGATGACTCAGTTTTGTAAAATATTGAATCACTGACTGTCAATCGGTATGTTTTTGCATTAAAAACACATAAGACATTGTCTGTGTAATCTCAAGCACCAGGGCAGATAAGTTACGGCTGCTAGAGTCTGGATTTGTTTTCATTGAGGGATTGTCTGAAGAATGCTTTCATCATCCCGAAAAAAAAAAAAGACAATGAGGATTGTCAGTGCCATGTATGAAGATGTGGACTGAACATGGGAGCTAATGAACCCGCTGTTATGTTATTTCAGAGCGTGCCTTTGAATCGGTCTTCTGCATATAAGCATGCTGAGATACACGCTGGGCCTCAGGTTAAAGCTGTCCCCTGTGAGAATTTGCACAAGATTATCTCCAGCCTGAAGGGAGAGAGGATGGGGGTTCTGGTTCTGGTAAAGATTTGGTTCTTGAACAAGTGTTGATAGCAGCATGACTTGTATAAACATGAATCAGACTGGGCTTTTGTTAAAGCTCTCCGAGCAAAGTGTTATTACAGCAGCTTTCTGCAATGAAGGTAGTTGTGTAGGTGTGTCCTTCTCTTTCAAACACAAGCTACTTGACGTATTATGACAGCGGCTCTAAAAGTAGAACTGCTGTCTGTGAGAAGTCGCAAGAATGTGGGTAATTAAAGGAGTATTCGGGGTTCAATACGAGTTAAGCTTAATCAACAGCATTTGTGGAAGACCTCCAAAAATAATTTAGTTTCCACCCTTGTTTTGTAAAAAATAAAAAGGTACTTACAGTAGAAGTGAACGGGGCCAAGGGTTTTTTGGAGCATTTAAAAGCAGAAATCTAAAGCTGTATTTAATTTTTTTTGTTAAAAGTTGTGTATTCTTTGAGCTGTCGAGCTTGGTTTGGGATTTCAATGTTTATCACTGTAAAATCCAATAGTATACCTTACTTATACTGTATATACTTAGTTACCTTTACTTAGTTGTTGTACTTACTAGGGTTCATTAAGTTACAGATATTTTTTGGCGAGTAAAATGACTTGCTGCTATGAGTAATCCTTACTAAGAATATTCAGGTCACCACAACAAAACTAATGACATTAATTCAGCAGTGGGGGGCAGCAGTGCGCTAATGTGTTGAGAATATGCAACAAAACAGAAGAAGTAGTAACGGAGGTTAGCACATGTGAGCAAGCAACGTTTTGAATTTGTGCGCTGACGCTGATTACTAAAACTGGAAAAAGGAGAGCGACTGCCACTGGATAAAGACTGACTGTTTCTATACAAAAATAATAACGTAAGCTTTAAAATGTGTTTGTGTGTGTGTGTATGGAAATTCAGACGTATAATTCAAGAACATGCCAAAAGTCGCCAATATGAGCTTTCAGCAGGTTTTTAAGTCAATATTTAGGTGCCACTAATAGATTTTTTTACTAATAGAGTTAATGTTAATTGTTTAGGCCAACAGTAATCTTTTGTAGTGTTCCCGCTATAATTTTATAACAATTTGATGCTTTAATCAGTTCTTGGGTTAAAGTGTTTTTTCAATTTAAAATGTTAGCTATATATTTTTAATACTTTAGAATATATTTTTAATACATAATTATGTACACTTTGTGATTATACATTTAAGATTACTTAGCTCTTTGTCTTTCAGTAATTGGAAATAGGAATAATAGGAAATGCTGTTTTTAAGTTGGTTTTAAGGCTGAGACCTCAAATAGATGTGTATAGAAATGCCCTTTCTTTCTGTAAAGCATTCAGAAATTAATGTTGTCTACAAGCCACAATACTTGTGGAACTTGCTTTTCACTAAAAAATTATTTTTCATATTTAGGACAACTGCCTTCTCTGAACAGCGTCTCATCACACAGGCCTCAGTACACTGGAGGTGAGTTATTTTATTAGCTGTTATACCCATTAGTTTTGATTTCATAAACACCGCTACACTTTATTGATCATTTCAAATAAATTCTTGGGGATGCAGTTCACCTGTAACCACTATATTTATTGTGAAAAAATCTATTATATTTAGCAGCACAGACCACAGATTAGCATCACCCAAAGGAGAGGTTTGGAACATTTATATTTGAATCGTTTTGAAGTTGTTATGCAAATAAGGTAAAAATAAATGCATATTATAATACAATGAAAGTATTTTTTGACCTTGCATTTATGTCAACCTGTTGTTGGGGACTCCCAAAACCATAAACAAATATGAACTTTTCATTACTCATAGGGGCACCTTAAAAATTAAGAAAATGACAAAATATTTTTTTTAAAATAAACATAATTCTAATTCAATATATCAATAAATATTTCGTAAACAAAATCTGATTGCCCACATTCACTTCTATTGTGACTCACTGTAGCCCAGATTCACCATTCTTTTCTTTTCTGTGTGTGTGTGTTTATCAACAGGACACAAATTTCAGAACCTGGAACTTTCCTTTAAGGTGTGTTTACCTTTGCTCGCAAGCATGAAAAGTAACACTGAACAGCTTTGGCTCGGTAAACTTTACTTTCTGAACATTTACATGAGGTGTGATCATGAGGTCACTGCACTATTGACAGTGTGTTTGACTGTGGCATGAAAGTGAAGTCTGAGTTATGAGCAAAGAAAGCACTCTGAACAGTTGAGAAGATTAATGACTGCATGTTTGCTGTAAAGCTCCTAGGTAAAAAGTTCACATGTGTTAGGACACAAGAAGCTCCACCCAAAATAAATTTATGACATGGATCTGGTGCTGCCAAGTTTCGTAACGCTTGTTTTCTCTTCAGCGCTCCTATAAAAATGAATTGCTTCTTGATTAGTCCACAACACAAGATCTGGTAGATTTGTTTGAATCTATAATCTGATACTACCACTGGACAGATTAAGCTTCAAGGAAAGAATTTGACTCCTGCTGGATAATACAGGAACAGCTGGAATACCGGGAGTCAGATTTAATCTTTAGGCTTGATTACATGAAGCATCACTGGTAGTAGCAAAGAGCCATAAACTGATTCTACAAAATGTATACTTGATATGTGTGTCTAGTACATATTTTTTCTCAAATAAATGGCACTTTGTTTAATATTCAAGCGTGAATAATGTTAGTTAGGGCTGCTTTAAATCTGGGTGGGCTCTTCGCAATACAGAAAGCTTTGATGGAGAGAATTGTGCAGGTCTTTAAAAGAAGCGAATACAACAAACTGGCTTTCCTAAAGCAATCCAATCCATCTTACTGTTGCATAACTTTGGCATAGTTCTGTTGAAATCAGCATAATCACAGCGATCACTAATGCAGCGTAAACAATAGTGTGTGTACTGTAGGAGCCCCGATAAAACAATTCTTGCTAAAATCATCAACATCCACTTCTGCATATCTTTTAAATACTCTTTCTGGGCAATAAATATGGAGTGCTTCTGGGAAATCGTTGCTAAGGAAAACAAATGGTTCCTTTGATTGGTCCAGAAAGCCTCAGTCTGTTGGCTATAAATTAATGGGGATTTTTGTGTCCACTGGGTCCAAGCATGTCCTTTGTTCTTCCCTCTGCTTCATAAATTGTTCTATCAACAGGTTTGTTATATGTGTCTTTGTCTCCTCTAAAATCCAACTCAACATTCCCAGTCAGTAAGTTATCAGTTTTTCCCCATCACATGATCAAGTCGACCCGCCCTCAATGTAATATATGCATGTCTTTTCCCAATCACATCTGGCCCGCATCACAGCTCACCAAAGGCTATCTCCCGCATGAACTCCACAATCACACGAGAAAGATAAATCCACTGCATTTCACCCTTTACCACCTAAATCCCTCAATCCATGTTTTGGAATTCTTCCAGAAAGCACTCTCTCACTCTCTCTTTCAAAGGAAAGGCATGCCCCTTTCGGCAAGACACAGATATGACCTGGAAGCTATTAGATGTGTGTAAACAGTTCATAGGATGAAAATTACGGTCGTAAATCAAAGCAGAAGTTCTGACAGAAAGCAGTGTGTCACAATGACTTTTTGGAGCTCAACCAAAAGCGCTGTATTTTTCACAATGATATATTGGATTTGACAACCTTATTGATCCACAGTCATTTACACTTAAAGTTTCATGATTATTGAGCAACCCAACCTCATGAAATACTTTCATTGCTTCAAACTTAAATGTCAGTCTTCAGCTCCTACAGACATTTTATTTTAACTTCTAAACTCAAAAATGACTCTTTTGACTCCTCTGCATGCTTAAAGGGGAAATTTAAGAGGTGGAGTCCAATTAAAATGAAAATTATTACAGAAAATATGAAAGTAAAGGCTGATGCATTAACTGTATGAAAAAATTACATTTTTCAAATCCCTAGATGGTTACATACACTAAAATAAATCAGGGTAAGGATTCATTTTAATGACATCTGGCATGATATGAGTGCTCATGTTTAAATCTGTCTATCAAAGGTCTGTATGACTGACAGGTCCATTGGATGGTCTAACAGAACAGAGAGGTCAGCAGTGATCCTGATGACTGCGAGCTAGCAATAATATGCTGAAAGCAGTTTAGTTATTAGGCAGTCAGCAATTAGTACATCAGTAAGTCAAGGACTCAAATGGACATTCACTCAGCAACGTATGTATATGAAACCACTGAATTTAACAACCCCTAGGCTTATATATATATATATATATATATATATATATATATATATATATAAGATTTTCATGCGCACCAAGGCTGCATTTAAAAAATATTGTTAAAGTAA
>JAUCMT010000047.1:7901158-7923885 GCA_032357475.1 Enteromius thamalakanensis
AGCTTAAAAGCGTCTACACAACCCACTGTAATGCTACTAAAAATAGCTGAGCTTTTCCTTTATTTATTTATTTATTTTTTAACCGGTGCTTCTATGCCCAGAACAGCTTGCTTGAAAGAGCAGGGGCTGTGCCAACCCCACTGGCTCGCCACTAGGGGTTTGAACATACCGCTGATGCAACCCCCTCGGGGGAAGCGCACACCTTGGCTCTACTGGGACACATCTCAGAGAACCGTGGAGCTTGAAGAGAGCAGAGAAGGGAAGTGGGTGCCGTGTACCGCGGCAGAAACCGCTTCCCTACCCGAGGCTTGCTCTCTCTGACTGGGATCAGCGATCCTTGTTTAGTGGAACCACAGCTGTGCCTCAGCAGCAGTGTGGGACTTGAAGGCTACTTCCCTCAAGAAGAAACCTCCCGTAGATCAACAGTTGAGAAAGAGATAGGGGGAAACCCGTCTCAATCACCTGCATTAGATCTATCTGTGAGCCCCGTGAATACAAGCACCGCTCCGCCTCAGCGACAGCGGGACTACAAACACAGAACATACATATAAAGGCTACTTCTCTCGAGAAGAAACCCATAGCTAGCAGAAATAGCTTTCACCACATGTTCTGAGCAGTCAAAGCATTACCTGCCTTAGCCGGCATCGAACCCCGGTCTCCTGCGCGGGAGGCGAAAATTCTACCACTGTCCCACTAAGGCAGTCTCGCGAGCCCCGCGAATGTCGCTATGAGTCCGCCTCGGCGGCAACGCAGCAACACACGTGAGAACACCGCGATAGCCGTGACCGGGGGAAATGAAAAAGCGGCTTGCAGTCTGCACTAACTACATCCAACTCCTTGGAGGAGGATGAACGGTGTGTAGACTGTTTTCCCCCAGGGAGAAGTAACCGTTTATTAGCGGTGCTTCATTACCCAGAGAGATATGCCTTTGCTAGATCTAATCGGATGGGAAAGAGAAAGGGGGATTTCCCGTCTCAATCCCTTCCATCAGATCTGTCTGCGAGCCCATGAACGCAGCACAACTCTGCCTCAGCAGGTGCGATCCGCACGAGAGAAACCGTGACTCCGCCTCGGCGGCAGCGCGGAATTCACTCGTACACAATGAGCTCGCTAATGACTCCTCAGAGACAGAGGAAAAGGCTGGCTGTCTACATTCACCACATCCACCTCCTCGGAGGAAGAAGAGTGAAGTGCAGACCGCTCTCTCTCGGGAGAAGTAGCCGGTATCAGCGGCGCTCCAATACCCGGAGAGATGCCTGTGGATCTGTCTGGTTAGGCATAAGATAGGGGAATTACCCGTCTTAATTCCTTCCATAAGATCAACTTGCTTTTAGCATACACTTCTGAAAATTCTTGCCAGACATAGTTTTTAATTTTTAAACTAGAAAGTCTGAACAGAGAACTGAATGACAGTCGCATAGAGAGCGCTTGCTGAATAAATGAGGCTGGCGTGCACTGATTCTCACGTGCTCTTATACTTCCTGGTCGGTGACGTCACCCGAGGGTGACGTCTCAGCACTTCGTTTGACGGTTTGCATAGCAGTTTCAGAGCGTGGTCACGCTGGAGGCGTTCCCAAAGCGTTTTTGGACGCAGTTCGAGTTCCTGAAAAGGAACCACAGATGTACATGCACCATACTACCGTGACCAGGAGGGGACATCTTTGGTTCACTTAGTTTTTTCATGGCCACGACATATTAACTTGTGAGAATGTGACAATATAACGTGCCCCCCAAAGAGATATTATTTGTATATTTGTGAGAACGTCATATTAACTTGTGGGAACGTGATAGTTTGTCGTGGTCATGAGATCGTTTTGTCGTGGTAACTACATCTTTATGTTGAGACAAGACTATAGAACACCCAAGTCGTGTCACTCATTTTGAATGGGGGGAAAATGCAACACTTATCATGAGAAGCCCCAGGATGCAGCCTGGACGATGGGGCAGGGCAACACATTAAGTTGGGGCGACACATGTCGCTCCGCCCACCCCCAATTTCATTTTGGTTTTTAATATATTGGTTTAAAATATATTTTATGAATGATCTGCTATTTGTCCGTACTACTGAAATATTAAGCACTAACCGCATCGATTTTAGTTATAATCAACTCGCAAGGTTTTATTAAAAGAGGAATTAGTTAAATTTAGTTACAATCAACGCTTGGTGATGGCATCTCTGAATAGCCTACTTCAAACAGAGCTGTAGCCTATATGTGCAGCTCATGACATTTTGTCTGACATAGTCCTACATCTATGCCAAAGCATGTTAAATTAATTCTGATTTTATTGCGCTTTTCACAATAAACGAGGCAGATATATGCTTTAATACTGAGCAGTGTTAGAGCTGGGTGATATCTTGACATTTAGCTGTTATATATATATATATATATTTGCATATTATTTATATTTAGGCCTACATTAGGATCGGTGGACAAGCACAAACTTAAGATGATGATACGCTCTAGTTCAGTAAGACATTGGACAAACCCGCAAGTCTTTCACCAAAATCTGTTACTAAATCTGACACTTATATAACTCTTTTAGAAGCTATATGCATGATAAGAAAGAACCAGAATCACTGTAAAATCTGAATACACATTTTAGATTTTTAGTAATTATTATAGTTTTTAATAAAATATTAATCACAGGGAAAGTCTCTTTTACTCCTTAAAAGTGAAAAAGAGTTCACCATGAAACATTTTATTAGCAGTTTATACAATCATAATGTTTGTGATGCACGGATAAACGCAAATCGACTCTTTAAACAGTAAACAAAAAAACGTTGTGCTTTAAAACGTAATCAGCCGCTTGTGTTCATGTTTTACTAAAAATTATAAACGATCATCATTTGCGTATTAAAAACTTTGTGCTGATCCTCCGATCCTCAAGGAAATATAAATGAAGCGCTATTCAGAACCTGGATCTGCCGTCATCAAGCGTTTATTTGTAAGGAAAAAAAAATTTCATCTGACTAAAATTGTCATGGTTACTAAAAATAATAATTAAGACAGACCTATGTTTCTAGAGTTAGCACATTATATGTGAGTAATATTGCCAAATTAATTACAAATTCGTACACTAAGAAATGCGCAAACTCGGATCTAAACCAATAGGATTTGGCGTGTTATTAACCAATAGAATTAGGGGTGGGTGGACCGACACATGTTGCCCCGCCTAATCTAATCACAAATTAGATTGGGTATATTCTAAAATCAACATCGCATCAACGTGTCTGGTGTCAGAAGTTCCGGTTGCTATAGAAACATTTAATATTCTGAGATGTGTGCCAAGGACTGCACGTGCGCAAAGATTGATATTGCCAAAGAAATAAGCTATGAACAGTTTTAGAGAATTTGATGTTTCCCCATTCAAAGAGATAGGAGCTGCACTTAGATGCCCGAGGAGTTTCAAAGATGGCCACCGAGTGACATGACTTGTCTCTTAAAGAGACTTTGGTTGAGACATCCATTTCTCATGGACACAACTTGTGTGGAGCGAACAACATATTTTTCTATTGCCTGAGAGTTTATTGCGTAAACAAACCTGCATGACCGTAGTAGCCCGGAATTATCAGAGATAATTTGAATTTTAGAATAGAGGTTTGAATTTTTTTTTTATTAACATTAAACATTTAATTTAGTATTTGTATAATCTTGTTCTTTTTATTATTATTATATTAACTTGTTAGGGTTGTATTTTTATAATTATTTCATATAAATTTTCACTTTCAATTAGTTTAAACCTAATTAACGTTCTGTATAGTTATTGCTAGTATACTTTATTGTAGACTTTATGCCCGTGCGTGATGGTAAATAAGCGTGTTGTGTTTTGATTAAATGAAATTATTTGAATGTTTAATTCCTCGACGAAACAGATGATTCTCAACGTCATCTCTCAACATAGCATCTGGAAGCCACGTCATGATATCACGTTCCCACGAGTTAATATGTCTTGGCCACGACAAAACTAAGTGAACCGAAGATGTCCCCTCCCATCCCCACTGTACTAAGATGATATTGATCCAGGCACATGCTGCACCCAGGCCATGTTCTGCACAGGCCTATACAATTACTTTGGCTCGACTCATCCTCTTATGGGCTATTCACACAGTAAAGGCAGACACAGACAGATGGCTACAGACATGTTAGTCTGATTTTAAAGGGTACAATAAATAAAAAAATACAGTCGTGATGTACCATAAGTAGTGGTCGATATTTTCAAAAGATTTAGACAATAGAAATGAATGTATGTTCACAATGAAATCAACTACATGCATTTATATAAAAGATAGAGTTAAAGTGGTTACACCATATGATTTTGTGAACTAACTGAATCCCACATTTAATTCTTACTGTAACTCTGAAAATTTAGATATTAAAGATTTTATAACAGACGGGGCTACATGACAAAGAAAAACCAATCATAGCCCACACAATGCCATGGGAGAGCGCTTTATCAAAGTTCATCTCACAATATGAGAAACCAATTTGCATGTTGGTCTAAGATATATTACTCAGGGGAGATTTGTGATTGAGATTTAAATCACAGGAAACACAAATGACAACAGATAAATAAACTGGGCACACTAGCCCATAGATAATCAGACCTCAAACTCACAGCTGACCAGCTTTTTTAATTGCTTTGTCAGAACAAAATCGATATTAGATTAGGCTGGAATAGGCAGTGTTTTGGTTTAATGAGGTACAGTACATGCCCAATAGGCAGGCACCGAAGCTCTGAAAGTCCACTTACAAATGACTTATTCTAGCTTTTTTAACACACATAAATCATCCACAAATGACACAAAAACACGAATGATTTCAGTAATAAGGTGCCCCAATATGTGATGTGTAATTAGAATTTCCAATTAAATATGTGTTATCATATCTCATATGTGGGTATTGTCTGCATTGCCAGTAATTAGAAGTCAAAACTTGATATTATTATTAACCTTTTTCATGTTTTTTTCATTATGACAGCAGAATCAGTTAACTAACCTGTTGCAGCAGTGCACCAAAACACTACTGATTTATTTATACCTATAACAGCCGTAAATACACGGATGTTGTGAAGATTGCGCTTCACAGAATGACATTTCTGCCTAATTAACCAGCATGCCTTTATAACCTCTTCCGAACTGACTTTCGGCTGATTTGACACTTTTGCAGACATGCATATATATGCATATATTTCTGCACATTTAATCATATCCTAAAACACTCAAAATGTTGCTCTTGCAGTATTAGCCCAACCTCATAATCTACATTTCTACACTGCACTGTGCTCAAAGTATTTCCTGTATGAAGTTATGCTGCTATTTTTTAGTTGATGAAGAGATCACATTTAAACCACTTAACATACTGGTAAAATATTTTGCACTTTATAAAAGAGAGGAAAAAAACACTCAAATAAAAACTTGGTTAAATGTAAGTTATTTACCTTATAAAGTGGGAACTGTACATGGTTTAAAATAAAAAAGGTCAAATTTATGATTTTAGCCAAGTAAAAGAATTATCATATAATTTATTATGAGAAACTGTAAAAAGGCATTTCCAGTTTATAAAAAAATTATTTTATATTTCTGTGATTAGTGCATAGTGGGTTACATCTCTTATTTAGTTAATGTTTGTTCCAGTATTTTAATTTCATGTGCATTTTTACAATTTTTTTGTGTCTTTGATTCTGTGCAAAGTCCCGCATACAAGTGCCGGCTATTTTTTATGAACGGCTAAATTTTAGTGAACTCTGTTGCTAATATGTAACCCTGCAATATTTTTACATTGTATAGAAATCATTTTGCCTTTATATGCCTACAGTTGTCATATAGTGACTTATATGCACAGTACATACCTGACGTGATGTTTTCCAGCTTGGACAAACACTCTCTTTTCTCCGCTTCCAGCTCCCACATGACCTCACACATCTGGACAGACAGCATCTGTTTAAATCAATAACACAATCACAAGATTCTGACAAGAGGTCCATTTTATATGCAATAAAACATATCTTAGTTTTTTGAAGTTTCAGAGAACATTACATCACATTTCCGAATAGCAACAGACCTTTGATCACATTACAAGCTGAACATAATTACTGTTTGAAGAGAACAAAGTGAACTGTTTCACATTTGACACTGCCTCTCCCTTTTCCTGAGTGTCATGGAGATTTGATGAAGGGTAGGACAATTCATGTCGTTCCTTCAAAATTTAACAAGCGTTGCATAAATACCTGCACTGTACAGAACTCTTAATAACTGTCTCCTTTCACCTCTGTCAATCCCTAAAGGACTAACCTCCGGACATCTATAAGCTGGAAAAATTCACAACGCATAAATTATTTGTCTTAAAGCTATCTCTCTCCAGCTGTATCCAATTTTCCTTAAAAATGTACGTTGTATTATATAAGAAAACACTCTCGTTGAGCACCAGAGGACAGTGAGATTTATGGCAGGTACTCTAAAGATGAGGCCACTGAGAGGTGGCATCAATCAAAGTTTTACTGCAGAGCCATGGTTATTGTTACCAAACCTGTTCATACGCTTACAGAAAATACGACCATGGGCCAAATGTTACTCTGGTACCCGTGTGATCTACAGCAGTGTTTTACAACTTGTTTTGCATGACAATAGCCCCATAAATAAAGCTCATTTAATAAGAATCTTGAGATATGCGAGATGCCAGTGTATCTTGTAGCTCAAGTGCAATGTTGTATTTCATCTAAAAGCACAAGTTTTCTATATTACGTGCCCAGGGCAAACAATAGCATTCTTTTGACCTTATACTGTACTGCATCTTCAGAAGTAAATTCAGTTGCATGCTAAGCTGTACTTCATAGAGACATGAGTCACTACTGTCTGCAGTGAGGAAAGAGCTGTGATCAAGGACAGTGCTGGCATGGACACAGAGATGAACAGAGAAGAAAATGAGGGTTGTATACCATGGCGTCACAATAAGAGAAGAAAATCATTCTTTGCACCTTTTATAATAGCATGAGTAGAAATTTGACAACCAGTTTTGATGGTAAAAACATGTTGTGCATTTGAATATAAAAGGAATCTTTCTGTGGTAACGTGAAAGCATGCTCTTTATACTAGAAATATCAGTCGGGAGCACTAAACCTGAAGGATTTAAAAGCAAATACTGACTGATTTCCCAGGTTAACCTGCAGGAGTGACTAGATTTCTAACATTAGCAACACAAATTTAAAAAGAAAAACAAGTTATGCATAATGCATCATAAACATAATGATAAAAATGTAAGGTAAAGCTTCATTTTAATGTTTAGGCACCTTTTAAAACGTTGTGAAATCATAAATAAGTTGCCTATAGCTTTACATCAACAAACAACAAATTCAATAAACAATTCTATACTCTTTTTATGGAAAGCTACATCCACACTAGTAAGGTGCATGCTTGCAGGACCGCTGAAATGTATTTGCATTATATCATCTCCACAAAGGCACACCATTGAACTGTTTATTATTTAAATGTATAAATCAGCTTTATAAATACCACTGAATAGGCTATGCTTTATCTAAATGTCAGAAAAATAATCAGTGCACAGAGAAGCTCTCTATTTCCCTTAATTATGCCATGTTTGGTTTTTAATCTTAAATGTGATTGATTTCTGACAGATAATGCAGGAGAGTTTAAATTCTTCTCGTTCTTATCCAGGCTAACTGTAAGCCAATGAAATGCTTCAGAGTCTCACGAAATGTACAGTTTAATTCAGCTCTGTTCATTTTTCTGCCCTATGAGAGAAAACAGAAGCAGCAGTTGCTCTGAGACAGAAGAGCAGAAGAGCAACAGTTTACTAGGCTCGATGTCTGTTTTTTTTAGCACAACTTAACATGGCTTTAGATTCGAAAAGCAATAAAACCTTCAATGAAAAGAAGAAAAAGGGAAAAGCATCTTTATATCCACGGAACTGACGTGGACTAGGTGTGTTGAATACTTGAGAGCTTTTGTTGAAGGTTTTTCATCGATGACTAACTACACGGAAAGCGGCATAAAATGATGGATGCAGAGTTGATACTCACAGGTACTAACGAGCAGGCTATGTATAAAATCAGCATTCTTTTAGACGTATCCATTTCAGTTGATTCAGCAGATGCCTGAAAGCACTTCGCAAAAGCACCGATGCACAGAGACACGTTGACGGCCGAAAAGTAACTGACAAAGAATCCGAAGCGTCAGCCAACTATGCGCTCCGGTGCGCGCGGGTTCACCAGCAGCCCTTCCCCGCCAAACCTGTCCATGCTTCTCCCTTATATGAAAAACACTTCATTCATAAACGACTCCGGAATGATGCTAAACCATTCAAAACAGTTGTCTGCAAGAACCACGTAGACATGACACGCGCGAGGTGGACTGTCGACCCACGTCCTAAAGCGCACTTCCAAACCAAAGTAGGTGTGTGTGAGTGTGTGTAGTCTACAGTAGCAGCAGTACAGCCCCGAATAACAGCGATAAGATTCCCTGTCTTAACCTGTCCGCACAGCTCTTTTCATTTAGGGCACGAATATTGTTCATCTTGTAAACTATCATTCATGCACTTTTTTTTACCATCTCACAGGTGGTTTCTTCTAGCTTGCCTACTCCTTTCCCATTAAACTGCGCTTAAATTATCTGTAGCCTATTTAAACGGAACGTTATGTAATATTGTGTCATGTCATGTAAGACAATAATGTAAACTAACACACCAATACAAATATGAGAGCTCTTGCCTTTTCATAATCAACACTGTAACCGACTGTTGAAAGTGCCTCTGAAATTTTTAATGTGAATGCTTTTATAGAAACTGTACACTAATATCTAATTAGTTTGGCTTACTTAAAAAAAAAAGCATGCAAACCGACTTCCTTAAAAAAACTAAGTAAAGTGAACAGTATGTTGTATTGACAAATGCTTAGTTAGTATTGTTTACTTAACTAAACTTAACTTAACTAGTTATAACTTAAAAAGAACAATAGAGTGTACTTGATCCTTTACTTTAGGTTTACTCACTGACTTAGTATAGCTACTGATTCCCAGAATGCATTGCGGCGGAATAAATTATGCAATTGCTTTGTTTTAAGGCAAAGAGTATTGTTTACAGTTGTTGTTTTTATTTGCAAATTTAATATGCTATCTTGTGTCAGTGGTAGCACAACAAAAAGAGCTCATAAAATGGTTATACAATTAATAAAAATAAATGTAATTTAATGCTAACATAGTTGTGATTCGCGTGCTGAATGATGAAGTCAATATGTGACTTCAGCATAGTACCACAATAATTTAAGTATTATATCATCCAAATTAAAAGCTTTTCAAGTTGTTAAAGAAAAAAATTGTGTAAAAATTGTTAATGCACACACAAACAGATTACACTACTAGAAAAAAAATAAACTATATAATAAATTAATTCAAAGATAGGTCAACAGTTACAAGCAACCTATTTATTACTTTTATTCCTTTGAAACCAAATGACTCTGATTTTATGTTGCATCACCGCATTGATAGGAAGAAAATTATAACAATATAGACAACCAAAGGGAACGCTAATCACTATAACAGTAAGTAAAAAAAGGTAAAAAATAAAACATTTTAGGAAAATCTTATGTGGCATATGTGATGTTTAGTTGTATTGTAAATGCAACAATGAAGATGGCTTTGTTAAAAGAGTGAATTCAGTTAGTAAAGTATAATGTGGGGAAATGTGTCTTCTTCCTCTGTTGTTGTGTTGTGCATTAGCAACTTATTAGTGCACCGCTGCCTCTCACTGCTTTATTAGTGTCATTGGTTCCTTTGTGGCTACTTGAATATTTTAAGTAAGCATCACTCAAAGCAGTGCAACCTTTATAGACAAAACATTCCCAAGGTAATGTGTCAAATGGTGCACATCCTAAAGAACTGATATTCCTCTTAACTCATCAGCCCTCACATACTCTCAGATAAAAAAAATAAATAAAAAAAACTTTTTTCCCCAGTTTCACAGACTACGCTTAAATTGCATGTTTGAGCTGTCTCAGATGAAAATATCTTGCTCTGACATATCTTAAAACATGTCGGTGTCATTGTTCTGTGTTAAGATGCACATCTGTAATATTATCTTATAAGGCATGAAACCGGGCCTTTATATACTAGGCTACATTACTACAAATCTACTGCTCAAACCATTTACAGAGATGCATTGATTTTATGGCATGCTGTGCCAGCACACGAAACTGAACTTTCATCATTACTCTAACATTAATATTGCAAGAAAATAATTCATACTGGCAACTGGGAAAAAAGTATAAAAGTCAACAATTTATGCAAAATGTGTGCTCCTTTTCTGTTTTTATTGATATTAAGTGGCTAAAACAGACGATTGACTTACCATGCATTAAAAGACTTACACTCAGCACAATACTGCCAAAGATCGGTCAGACATGAAAGAAGCATATCACTGGTCCAGTTAATTTTTAGTTTTAATAGCATCCTGGTTTTTGTTGAATGTGCCTTTAACTCTTGTGAAATGGTATCCTGGTGTTTTGTTGCGTTTCGTTTTAATGAGCCACAGAACTCAGTGGTCTGTGGAATCCCATAAATCCTACTAACCATGGAATAAAACGGCTGAAATGTAATATAGCTACCGGAAAAGTGTTTATACAATCTGCTTAAAGTTTCTCTTACTCACATACAGAATGAGTTCTTATAACAACCTCCCTGCTCAACAACGTGTCATAAACATATCGCATGACTTTCCCTTGACCTTTACAAACAAAATCTTCAACACCTAACTATATCATTGCATATGTTTCTGCCAGTCCAAAGAGGAAATGTGGCTTCACATGTGGAATTAATGAGCTGAAATCATCCATGGTTTTGGCCGTGTGTTTGTGATGAAGAAGAATATAACACTTCTTATCTCATACTTCATCTATCACTATCTTCTGGACTCTATCCTCCTTCAGCTCACATCCTGTTCAAATGGAGGAACCCTGCACCACCCACTCAAGCCCTGTCTGCATTAAAACAAGCCCTCACTATCAACAAGCAGTCTCATTTATCACACATACCTCATAAAGGTGACAAAGAACTTAAACTTTGAGAATTACTTGTCATGTCCTCTGATTTAACAAAATGCAATCAATTTATTCATTTAAATTGAAATAATATTATATATTACTTGTAGATTACTTCCTCAATGCTTCCACTATGAAAAAATAGTCATGCAATTGACTTAACCACTGAAGTCCTACAGTCTAATTTTCACTGAGATCCCATATACTGTACAATTAGCTGCATTTGTTTGAAAGGAAAAAAGTTTGAATTTTCTTTGAGAGGCATGAAAGTAGCACCAGTTCCCATTAAAAATAGCAGACATGTCGCCATGGATGACAATGAATATTAGGAATTATCATACGACTGCCTGAGAGCTGACAATTTCATGATTATCACTTCACACTCCGCTTATAAAGTGTGGAGCAATAGTTTATTAAACATTCATTCACTCTGCAACTCCTATTTGCATTATGTGGTCATTGTCACCCGTAACTGAAATAACTTTTAGTATTTTCAGTCACACCCATAAATACACAGAGGAACAATGAGTAGGTTTTTCATCCTTAAGTGGGTTATTAGCTGTCCTTTGATAGTCTACGGCTAACAATGTCAAGGTGCAAAACGCTTAAGACAGCTAATCTCTCTTTTTATTTGCAATATGATTATTTTATTCTTTTAAGACTGTCTGATAGAAATTCTTATAGGTACAGTATTCGTCCTTAAATGTGCTACTTTTATCCAACATTAGCACAGGACGATATTTAAAGTTACAACACTGAAAATCATAACGCTGTAATACTAATGTGTTTATTCTCTCTTCTTTCTCACTAAAGCACCATAATAGGTAGATATCCTAACCTAGGCTCATTGGAAATACGTGCCACTTCATACATTTCTGCAAAACTGAACAAATATACCAGCAATACGAACTCCTGCAGTTTCCAGTTGAAATGAACACTAAAGGCAGTAAAACTCCCACAACTTTTATTCCTTTTCACACAAAATTATGATTTACAGGTAATTTTTGGATTAATAAAGGCAAATTTTCACACAATTACTTGCAGAATGTTAAGTTGCAACTTTAAAACATCCCAGCATGCACACATCATAAGACGTTGATATTTGGTTCAATTTTGATTGCGACTTCAGGTGACCAAAATTTAACGCAAATTCAAAGTCTAATGACAATGTTAAATTGCTGTCCAATACCGACGTCACCTGACGTTGATATTTTGTTGTTTTTAGGTTGCGTAACCAAAAACCAACAATAAGTCAACGTCAAATACTGATGTCAACCCGATTTTCATTA
Source organism: Enteromius thamalakanensis (assembly GCA_032357475.1). Lineage (NCBI taxonomy): Eukaryota > Metazoa > Chordata > Actinopteri > Cypriniformes > Cyprinidae > Enteromius > Enteromius thamalakanensis. Next base: position 7,913,494 of record JAUCMT010000047.1, read on the forward strand.
TCAACCAAAATGCATCGTCTGTCCGACGTCATGTCCAACGTCAATCTGACATTATATGGACGTCCGGTGCCTGGTGGGATATTTAACAGTAGCTCATGTGATACGGCGTTGCACCTAGGCTGTAAAAAACACTGGTTCGAATCCCGTGTAAAAAGGTTAAACAAAACAGCTCAAATCAGAGTAAGGAAGTTAAAAAAGCATGGCTGCATTATTGAATGTGATTTTAAATTATCTTGTATTTGGAACGCCCACAAAACGCGTCTCAAGCAGCATTATAAAAACCCTGCAATACGTACCCGTACCAACATTATACAAGCGTGCCACGGTTACATATTAAATGTGTGCTTTAGCGCCACTCTACACATTTCACTTTGAAACTGCGGCGTACATAATTATGGGTTACAGAAAGGCGCGTATTTCCAATTGGCCTAGAGTTTATATACAGTATGCATTTCATTCATCTGAAAGCTGTCTCTCCAACAAAAATACCCACTAGGCAAGGTTAAATCACAGAGGTGCAGGTGTAAAAGCTAATTAAATCATAGAGGGTTGATGCTTTGGGCAGAAAAGGGGGTATGGTTCATAAGCGTTTGGTCAGCTCAATTCTCCAAATTTAACAGGGTCACAGACAGACACTAAGGTGGACCTGCTGACTCAATTTAGCCCAGAGCAAGTCAGCATGAAATCTGGTTAGAGATCAGTTTGCACATTACCTGAAAAGAACCAAAAGCAATGGTGGATGATGGTAATAGTCTTTGGTTTTTTTGTCCTTGAGAGGAAGCAAACTGCAGCAAAGCCCTGTTGCTAAAGTCTTATTAGCTCTACATGTAATTCTTAATATTCTATTTGTTTGCTTTAGTTTTTTCACATAAACAACAGAGTGTGAAGCTTTATGGTGGATTGCATGAACATTTTTATTGTATTGCAGGGATTTGTGTGTTTGGCTGAGCGATGATTAAACCTGCTGTCTAAATACCAAATACCACTCTGCACAAGTCGTGGCATGTGTAAGGAATTGTGTGCCAGTATATTTTGGGAAAATTCACAACCTGTCTCAAAAAAAAAACATTTGCACATTGAACTGATTAAAATGATCAATAAAATGATTCACCAGAAAAGAAGACTGAGGACTATGAGCCAGACACTTAGAATACTATCTGCAGCTGTTCCTTATTTAAGTGTATTAGTTCCTGGATGTTAAATACTTTGGACAAATTGATTATATTGATTGAAACTGGAATCATCCATGATGCTATGCATGTGGAGGCTTTTACATTAATGGGAAATACAGTGATGCGATGTGGGGAACGTGGATAATTTGTTAGTATAGATTGCAAAACAGCTTTTCTAATGGTTGACGTGCTGATAAGGGGATTGTCTAGTATATATTTGGGCATGATGCTCTGTCAGCTGTTCCTATAGAGGCCTTTTAATAGTTTTCCTCCATTATTTGAATGATCGCGAAAGACCAGGAACAAGATCAAACTGAAATGCCCTCTTGTTTTATGCTGAAGGTGTATTAATCAGTCACGACTGAGCAGTAAAAGTTATTTAAGCGGAGGATGTCAGTGATTTGCTTGCAGGCCGTGATAATGTCATGATGTCATGACCAATGAAATCTCATTTCAGAATTATTGACCGACATCCATCTTGTTGTTGATTATTCAAATGTGTGTGTTACTTGTATTTTGTGAATTTTCCCAAAACACACCGGCATACGATTCCCTACACATGCCAAGACTTGTGCAGAGTCTTTAGTTTTCAAACAGCAGGTTTAATGCTTGGTATTCATTTGGTATTCGCTCAGCCAAAAGTGTGAGAATCTTTTACAGAAACAAAGAGGTTTACTATTAAGTGCTATATTTTAATGTAGAGAACTGTATGCATTTTTACAGCTATTGTTTTACAGTTAACAATGGGTAATACTGTTACACATCCAGCTGACAATAGTTCAACACACTGCAATGCCAACCGAGGAGCAACACGTCTTACTTCCTACGCTAAACTGAGAACTCGTCACTTCAGTCGACCACAAAGGAAGTGTCTTTCAGCACTATTTTTAAATTAGTACAAAACAAGATTTCATTGTTGCTGTTGAATGATTCTGGTTAGTACTATTGCGTAGGCTATAAGGTAAGTTTGTATTTTTTTTATTTAACATATGTGAATTTGCAAGTAAGTGTAATTTTATATTATATTATATGTGTGTGTGTGTGTTTTAATATTCCAGTTTTACTCTGAGAAGATATGACAGCAAAAGAGATATCTAGTAAGAAGTGCATTTATTTTCTCTGCTTTTTGTGCCTTGGCTAGTTGTTATCTGACGTCATGTTCAAATCATTTTAATATCAATCAATACTGTACTTCACATATTTTTTCACACCTTTGTCATTGTTTTTTATTTTATTTTCAAGACCCGTTTGGCGAATGGTTTCGCTACTTCTTGTTCACTGTCTGGGTCATGGACATCACCTTGATATTTTTGGTTTATCACTTAGAAACAAAGTTGATAGAAAAAACTGCAAAATGGAAAAGGGACAGATGTCAAGACAAGGACTATGTCAACATCGAAGAAAGTGGATTTACAAGCGAGCAAGCCAGCTGAAGCAGTACTTGAACAATTCATGTAAAATTGCTCTCATACAAAAATGACAGCTCAAAGAAAGAACTGATGCATTCTAATGGAGTGGCCTAAAATAGACCTATTACATTAAATGAATTTATGTTCAACTCTTTCAAATGCACTGTATAATTTTTGTGGCAATCGGCACTAAATTTGAGGGGATCCAGCTTGATAACGTGTTGCTCAGCTCAGCAACAGAATATCAGAATATCATCACAAAATAACCCCTTAAATATGTGAGGACTCAATATGATATATATTTGAGTAAAAGAATGTAAAATTCTCAACTTATGTTGACACATGTGAAATATTTGAATTAAACTTTTTATTTCTTTTTCTAGCAGTCTTAACATCTGTATGTTTTTTAAGTGCTAAATGTTTCCAACGCTTGAGCCAAAATTAGCTACTGCAATAATGGAATCATATTGACAAGGCGGTTATAAATCAGTCTACACATCATTCCTAGAAAAACATGATGCAATCAGTCACGTCATCTTTGTCATGACAGCAATACAACTGAAACGATTCCAGATCCAGAAAACAGGATGTGAAATCAATGGCTCAACTTCATTTTTGCGACACTACGAGAATACTTTTGGTGGAAAAATATCATTATTCACTTCTTTGCGCAAAAAAAGTATTCTTGTAGCATGTAGTTGGCCACTGATGTCACATCCTGTTTTACCAATGTATTTACTGGACTTGGGAAAAGTTGTATTGCTGTTTATGGAGGGGAAGATAGCTCTCTAATTTCATCAAAAACATTTTAATTTTGATGAAATCTGATTTTATGAACGTTGAACATTAGAACTTGTAGGTTTGGAGCAACACAAGGGTGAGTAATTATTGACAGAATTTTCATTTTGGGGTGAACTAACCCTTTAAGTAGTTTTGTCTTTAAATTCAATACTCGTTAGTCTAAAACATAAAATATAAACCGTTTAAACAGGTCAAAGAATAGATTCTTAACATACTAGCACAGGGTAAGCGAGTCTCAAATGGACGGGATGTTAATCTCCTGGGAGAAAAAAATGTCCTTTATTTGTCTTTTAGTTTCTCATAAGTAATTCATCCTGTAGTGAACAAGCCAAAGTACACAGGGTCAAGCCTGCTGCAGCTGCTGCCAGGAGACACACACATTCCAAAGGGCAACAACATGCATGACAAGATGCTTCAGTTCACATCCACACCAAAGTAAATGTACAAGAAGAGCCATGATTAAAGCGTTCATATTCACCAGACACAACCCTGAATGTCTCAGTAATCACTGTTGAAAGACCAATGGTTTCAGAGGCTTGCAATCAACACCAAGGTGGTTTCCAGAGCTCTTGCACTAAACATACACAAGAGCTGTTTCTCACGAATCATTCATGTAGTGTGTACCATGTAACATCTCTGTTACTTTTTTCAGCGATCATTAACGACGACAATTGATGCATTTCAAGTATTTTTATTAAACATTCATAAATGAGCTTTTTATAAATGGTATACCTTAGAGCAAATTTAAAAAACTTAAAACATTCAACAAAAAAGTACAAAATCACAGCATTTTATTTTTATCTATTTTATCTTTTTGTGTTTACTTAGTCTTGAAAAATTGTATTATGATTATTGTTGGTTATTGTATGATATACTGCTTTTGATACTGTATTAAATTGCTTCCTTATGTATTTTGCTTTGGAATGCTTAATATATGAAATACTAGCATTAATTCATACATTCATGTAAAAAGGTAACAAGTAAATTAATATACTGTCAGGTATAATACTGATATTTTTGGTCACAAGTTACTGTACATAAATGCATACACTCAATTACATTATAAAATGTATTCAAATAAAATAATACGCTGTTGTGCACAATAGTGTTTTATAAAACTACTGTCTTCATTGTATTTTTGATCAAATAAATGCAGACTTTTACTTCAACGTTAGAATGGTAGAGTAATATAGAACAAAACTGAGACAATTGAAGGAACAGTCCACCCAAAAATTATCAAAAAATCATTTCCTCACCTTCGAGTACTTCCAAATCTTTGAGGAAGATATTTTGAAGGAAGTTTGTAACCAGGCTGTTTTGGTCACCATTGACTTCCAATAAAGGAAAAACAAATACCATGGAAGTCAACAGGTTCAGAGTAAATGATGACAGAATTTCCATTTTTGGGGGAACTATTCCTTTAATATCTTGGATATGGTCTGGCTCAGAACAGATATAATGTTGTTACCGTATACGGTTTCATGCATATTTTTCATAAAACTTTGAAAAAGACACCCGTTCCAGCAGAAACACATTCACACAGGTTGCTGTTCATCTTTAAAGTTTTCGTGAGTGTTTATCATGTATGGTTATTTATCAGTGTCGCTGTTTGGTGACATCAGGACCCCAGGACTTACTTCGCAGGAGAGAGGCCGAGTCCGGTGTCTCCAAACCACCAGCCCCACACGCACCACTAACACAATACAGGCCAACACCAGGAGCACCACTATAAAAGATAAAAACACAACACTGTGAGCACAATGCAGCCTTAATATGAGTTTGTGCTTTAACTATGCCTTGTTTATAGTTAACCAAAAAGACATGGATGTGTTTATCATTGACTAACTTGAAAAGATGGCGTTCCGGCCAGGTCCTGCTGCAACGTAATGCTTGCTTAGGCTTCCAATTAGAGCATAGATAATCACAGGGTAAACGGTGAGGATGTAACGGACATGCTTCTCTATTAGAAAGTTTTCAACCGTAAACCTGTAGAAGAACATGTATCTTAAATATGAGTCAATCAAAACATTTCAAATGATTTAGTTTTATACCATTTTCAAGAAAGGTTTCTCTAAAAATGCCATGTGTGGTAACCGATAAATAAACAATAAGAATATATTATTCTTAACCTAACCATAAATTTGTATAAACTTCTTAATAATTATTTTTAAACAATTTATATATCTTTTTTTCAGCGTTTTTACAAAATTCATGCATTACTCAAGTTTCTAGAGAGTCACACCATATGACAGCTAAACTTGCCAAATTATTTGATCATTTTGACACATGGTCATGACATCATTTCCAGTTTTATGTTTTATAAATAAATAAATAAGTGTATAAATTAAATATTAATATCACTTTATAAACTGTATTTCTGAACAAACAAACAAACAAAACTGGAAATTATGGAAAGACCATGTGTCAAGGTTATATCAACTAATTTAAACATTTTATAACAAGTCATAAAATGTCCAAATTATTTGATAAAACTTTGACACATTTCCAGTAGTATGTTTTTAATTGCATTTTCTTTACATGTTCTGTTTTCTTAGAAATAATAATAAAAGTCAAAATGATCAAATTCCTTTGTAATTTTCATTATTCTATCAGTTTTGATTGATATAATTTTTCTTTCAATATTTAGTATTTTATTATTGGTTGGGAGCAGATCTAAACAGAAAATGTCACTTAGCCATATCACAAGACTATAAAAGAAAACAAACGAGGATTACCATATAATTACTTCCAACAGAAGTATGCATAAAGAAGCAGTAGCAGCATGTGTTGGAGAAACTGATGCCAGGTCCAACACGATTGTAAAGTTGAGCAGTGTGGCAATAGTTGTCCATGTTGCATAGGTGGCAATGCCATTTTGAACCTGAGGTACACATATAACACGGTCATTTCAAACATCTTAATACAGTGCATTTAAATACCTAAATACATATGAGATCATGTTCATGTTCAATGTTCAAGTTCATTTCTTTCAAAATAATAAATAAATAAATAAATAAATAAATAAACACAACCTATATAATTATTAGTAGTCTGCATCTTGTGAAAGTGATTCCAAAATGATGTTCTATGCATACCAACACTATGATGCACAAAAGGTCTTTTGGATGTTGCTGTTTCAGCCAAGATCCATGATCTTGTAGACCAAGACAAGAGAAGAAGATCATCAGGTAGTTGGTGAAAGCAATCAGGGCAAGAACAATCAGTGCAGGAATCATCAATCTGAAAAAATAAAAGACAAACACGTGGCTTCCTGAGACAGACGTTACTTAAAACAACAGGCAAAGTATGCCTAACACAAAATATGTTGGCTGCCCACAACTTACTCTCTATCCCACAAGACCAGCCAGGTACTGTTCAGAATCATGTTGATGATCCATGAGAGAAAGAATTCCGAGGGCAGGATTGCTGGGCTTGAGTACAATCTGACAGCCAATAATTACACTACAATGAATGGCTTTTAAACATTGTGGGTAAGTGTACATATCAGTGGTGTGTGTGTGTGGTACCCTCTACAGAGCCAGGTCAGGATATATGCGTTCATCAGGAAGAGCCAGGAATAGATGACCCCCCAAATAGAGAAAGTCCATCCAGCAGGAGTGATCTGTGTCTGATATCTGTCCGATATATTTCCAGTGCTGCGCTGAAATGGACCTTAAAAGCCAACGTGAAATTAGTTGTGTGACATATTATATACATCTGTATGTAAATGAAGGTGGTACGCACCTTTTCCTGATCCCGCGAGAGCGTTGATAATCAAAGCAGCAACGTAAGCAAATTGAGAAAGAACAATGAGAAAAATACGCACAGTCTTGTGGTCCCTCAGAAGAGACATTTTTTTAATCTAAACTATCGTTATGTTATTTCGTTTTCGCAAGCTAAAAATTGTTATATCGTTGAAATTGCGCTTGCACGTGGAGTTAGCAAGATTAGCTTATGTGCTAATAGAAACTCTTAAGTAACATAATATGTTTTGCTTAGAAAGTAATATCGCCTTTCCTTTCCAAAAATTATAGTTTGTTAGTTCCAGGACTGTTAAACAACTTTTTCTGCCATTATGGAGAGGTGGGGTCTTCTAACTTGTTTACGTTACAAAAGATGCTCTGTTGTGTAAGAATAAGAGAGAGTAAAGAGAGCCATCTGCTGGACAACAACACGACCTGCCTTTTTCTGGACGAGAATTCATTTGACTAAAATTTCATATGAACAAATTTACAATCAATTTACAATTTACAGTCTGTGCAGGTAAATTTGATTATTCCATTTCTAAATATTGTTATATATAAAAAAGGATCTAATATGTAATGTATATGTTATTGTTGTATAATGTAGCATATAAATTACTTTATTCTAACTAGTTCTGTACTACGACCTGAAGTTTTATTTTTTTTAGAATTATAGTGAAATGATTTTTACTTGCTAAAAATTATGTATATTATATGGATTGCATACAGCAGTTTTTTCAGCAAAGTTTAAACGTCGATATTTTTAGAGGAATTAGAAATTAATGTATCGAATCTGATGGGCTTTTTAGGGTTAAAGATATTGACAATATCTGGACCGTCATTCCAAGGTAAACATCACACTTTAACATCTGAAATAAATAGCAAATAGATTAAACATTATAAAGCAATATTTTATTGATTTAAATGCCTCTTTCACCTGTTTATGTGTTTTAAGTATTTCCCAGTAGATTATCAACATTAGTTTTTACTTCAGTCAATGACATGAATACTCAGACCTTAAATAGCTGTGTGATTGGAAGCCATATGTTTGTGACATCCAGAGGTTTGAACAGAATTGAAAATGTGCTCAGTCAGGTTGGTAAAACAATTGCGCAAAACCAAACAGGCTAAACAATTAGTGGCTGGTGTAAAGCGCCTGCATTCATTCTCACAGCCACATGAGGGAAGCAGACTTCTTTTATTTTGTGTGTTTATGAATCATTTGGACTTCAGCAGGTAGTGTTCCTATTCTCAGATAATTAAGTCTACAATAGATGTATAATAAAAAAAACATGATAATGTGTCTGCTAAATTGCCATAATTAAAGTATATTTAAAATCATCTGAAAACAATAAATACAATTAACTCTTGACCTTTTCAAATGGGGTTTATTTATTTTTCCCATCCTGTGATCTCACCTTCCTACTCCATTTTATTAACTAATGCATTATGGAAATTTCCCTTATAGAAACATCACGCCGTAGGTCTATTTAGGAAGCTTCTGCAAATAAAATTAACTTAAAATTTTAATACTTTTATCAGTTTAAATTATAAACAAAGTAATTCCACTTACATGTAGTTGTTTGAGAAAGCCTGATTCAAAACATTGGTGTTGGCAATGTTGAATGTTGAAATAAAATCATAATGTTGCAACTTTCATCCTCTACTAAGAATAATATATCAAAATGTGTTTACTGTATACAGGCAGCAGAAAACAGCGTAAAGATTTTTAACCAAAATAAACAAACAAAAAACAAATCAAGTAATGACCACAAGAGAGTCTAGGACTCTACGATTTGTATGCAAATACTTTATGTTGCAACATATGACCAAAACATTATAGCCCAACCCACTGTGCTTCTGAAAAACAGTGTCTCAAAACCACGGGGGGGAATTTAAATGTATCCCTTCTGCTCCTCAAACTGTCTGGTTGCATAGAGAAACAAAAGTCTACAATCTCAAACAAATTTTAAAATAAATAAAACCTTGAAATGTGCAGTGTGGATCTCTCCAATGATTAATGCTGACTATTCAGACTGAACATGGCACATAATCTGACAACAGGACATAGGTTGCATTAAGGCACATTACAAGCAGGTGAGGGGTTCGATGAAATACTGAAGACAGGAGTCAGCTCTTGGCCTGTTTCCGTTTCTGAATCAGCTCCGCCAACAGTTTATAACGGGACATGCACTCCTCCTAAATAGGTTAAAGAGAATCAGCTCATTAACGAATATACGAATATGAAATCCAGCTTTTATATGCAGTTTATGTCAATTTAAATAAATTTCCTGTGATCGTCAGTGAGAATGTTGACGCTCACCTTGGTTTTTCCAGGCACCACCTTAGCAATCTTGTCCCAGCGTTCAGTGGTGCCCCGTGGGTATTGCTGTAAGGCCAGCTCCAAGAGCTTCTGCTGGTTCTGTGTCCACACATCTTCAGCAGCACTGGGTTTTTCTTTGGAGGCTGATGGTTTCTTCTCATCTTCACTGTCGTCATCTACAGCTGTGGGGTCAAAGTCTCTTTGTCTGCGTCCTTTCACTTTCTCCTCCGCTGCTCCTGCTCCAGCGCTCCCGGCCACAGACTTTTTCGTCCGTCTTCGGAGCCCTTTGTTCTCAGAGTCCTCAGTCCCAGCAGGCTCTGTGGAATCCTCCGGCTGCAAATCGAAGGGGTCCTCTCGCTGGGTCATCAGACTGTCGGGCACTGCAACGGCTCTGGAGCTCTTTCCCATCACTGCACCACCCTTCAGATCAGAAAGCTTCACCATCCCTGTAAATAAAAGACAAATATGCAAAGTGTGAAAGATATGCATGATAATAGGTCACAATAGAATCAAACTTAAGATTCAAAAACATTTGATAGTTTACCTGATGTATTGGTGACACAATCTTTGACTTGCTTCACCTTTGCCGTCACCTGTGATGGTATACCAAAAAACTTTTGGTTACAGCGCTATGTCTACCATGTCTACTACATCTATCTACCAGATGTAAAAAAAAAAAAAAAAAAAAAAAGTAAATATTATTACAATTTAAAATAACTGTAAAATTCAATCAAATATAATGCATTTTATTCTTGTGATGGCACAGCTGTATTTTTAAGCAGCCATTACTTGGTTCTTAATGTCCCATGATTTTTCACAAATTAATCTAAAATGCAGATGTATTGCTCAAGAAAAATATATATACACTTGCAATCAGAAATATTCAACCCCTAATGAGTTATAAGGATTCATAAATAAAAATCTTTTCAAAGTGCAGGATTCTA
>JAUCMT010000047.1:7923985-7944222 GCA_032357475.1 Enteromius thamalakanensis
ATTTTCATTATCTTTCATCAACATCACTATATTGTCTAATAGGGTGAGGGGGTTGAATATTTCTGATTGCAACTGTACATACACTTTTTTCTTTCAGAACTCTTTGATGAACAAAGTTCAGTTTGACAGTTTAAATAATTTGAATAAATTCTTGCTTATTTACTTGATTTCTGAACCCGAACTTTAAAACCCTAATTACGTGATATTTAGCCCCTGGAATGCGACGTTTATCAGGCGAACCCTGCCAAAAAAGTATTTTACCCCTCTGGAATGAGATTCCAGATTACTGTGAATTCCCCTGAAAAGCGACTGGGCTAGTTTTGAGTAACAATTAGACGGGTTTTGCAGAGAAAACCTGGCAACCCGGCTGATCAAAATAAAAGACAGTATGGTAGAAACAGAAATGACGATCAATGCAGCTATCTTTTTTTCAAACCGGATAGAGTAGTATACAACTGCGTGTTCACTTTCTTACACAGTCCACACACTTCAGGACAAACAGAGAGAAGGAACATTGGCTTTGGTTCTCAGCATAAGGAACATGTGAATAGCTTATTTCTAATGGCACCCCGAATCGTGTCGGATAGATCGGACGGAGCATGTTGTTTTGTAAACGAGGCACCGTGTCATTGAGAGTTCACAAAGAACCAAGCTGTACTAGATCTGACTACGTCAACTGTAAGTAAATTATTTAATTTTGCCCTGTCTGAAACGGGCCCTTTTAATTTGATCATGTTGTCAAAACACTAACACGCTATAGCCAGGGGGTGTTGATACGGTTTTCTCTGCAATGATTTAAGCTAATCATAACAGTGGCAGATTACTAAGAAGCATTAAAGGACCGCCTGTAAAAAACAGGCTGTTCAGGAAGTTCAGAATGAGGGTAGAAAATAATGACCTTTCCTCATACTTTTTCCCCCTCTTTTTATGCTAACAACTTCATTAACATTTTAATAAACCTCAAGGAGCATAATACATTTCATGCCCCCTTTAAATGGAGATTCGTTTACTGTAGAAGATCTGCACAACACAGATTGTTTAAAAGCTTTTCAGAATTTAATTGCACTGTAAAACACTGTTGAAATCAGTTCATGGTTGATTCAGTTCATTTTAAATAGCGATATCAATTACTAGTCTGTACTAATTACAGATTTACCTCAGTCACTGATCTGCCTAACTCATGAGCGATCTTCTCCCACCGGCCTGGAGTTCCACCAGGAAACTTGGCCATGCAGCGCGAGAGTTGGCTGAGTTCCTCCTCCGTCCACTCATGAGCCTACAATCATCACCAGCCATTTGGTTAATTCAATACTTTCAATTCATATCAACATCCTTTGAGCAGAGACAAACACTTACTTTCTTCTTCTGCTGTTTTTTGTCTTCTAACCAGTCATCCATCTGATCCTCAATATCTTCAATAGATGTTCCCTGATCATAAATCGGCACAAAAGCAGCATTTCTATTGGGTTCATAGACTGGAAACTCCACTTTAGGTTTCTTCACCTTGGGCCGTTTTTCTTCTGCAGAACACAACCAGTCAGCAACACGCATTATTAAGGGTCACAGCTACAACTTAGTCACAGTAATGTTTGCGGCTATATGTGCAGAGGTCAGAGTGTAATGCATAACAGTGTTTGATCGTGTTCTTACTCTGCTGCATTTCCTGTTCTGCCAGAGCTTCGGCCTCCTCCTTCTCTTTTACTTTCATTTCCTTATAATCTTTATAATACTGCTTCACATCCTAAAAATAAAACATGTTCATGGCTACAGGTTAGCCTTGACGTGTTTATTTTGAAAATGCATCTCAAAAACACTAAATCTGGTGAAACGGTACCTGTATGATATGAGGAAGAGACTTCACTGAATAGTACAACCAGATGCTTAATTTAAGAGGCAAAATATCATGCCAGTGTGGCCTGTCAGATCTACAAAGAAAAGGAAGCAAAGATGTGTAAGTCTAAGTACCAAAGTCGTTTCTCACATTTTATCTTTACCAAAAAGCATCTAGTGTTATCTGTGGTTTCTGCAGGATTTATGCAGCAACTTTAAGATTTTTTTAAAACCATGTAAAGAAAATTTAAGATATAAGGCAACAATATGTCAATGTTCTCAAAATGCAACCGTGTAGGAGAAAACACACTAATAGGTTTTTGTTTCAAGTGTTAACTTGCAACTGATCCCCATTACTTTTTCATTCATTTCACAAAAAAAGCAACCTAATAAATAGCTTATTCCAAACACTATGACGAATCAACCATAACTTGCAAAAGACATGATGTTTCGTCTGTTTTTTCCAGCTCAAAAGAATATTAAATAAAGTTACTTAAGATAAAGAAGTTGAATTCTCTGAGAAATCTATCAAAATGAAGAAAGTCTATCATTAAAATGAGAACAAAATTTTAAAAAGCTTTTATCTCATTATTCTGCACCTCAAGTAAACACATATTGGCTAAATAGATGCTTGCATTGTGAGCTCGGGGTATCTTTCTCGTTTTTTTTTCTTACTCCTTTTTATGGCATCAATTTAGGAAAACTTGAATTTAGAAAAATTGGTTATTAGATTACCTCTCATTTTTGTCCTGTGCCAAGGACTTGATCTCATCTGTTATCTTACTGCTTTGCTTCTTTTTCTTCTCCCTCTTCTTCCTGCTCAGAAGTTCATCCTGAGAAGAATCAAGACATATCACTGGGAATGCTATAGTACATTTAGCATCACTAAAGCTAGTCTCAGCCAAGAAATATAACCCCCACAGACCGCTGGCTAAATGTCTAATGCACATGGCACACAAAATGGGAAATATTTTGGGATTTTCAAAGTCGTCACTGAATAAGTTGAATTCTACAGGATTTCCAGAAGATATGCGTGTCGTGTTCTATCTGGTTTTAAACAAAGCTGCTGTGATTCCAAACCATCTTACAGAAGAAAAATGTCATGTTTACAACTGTGAAAATTAGTTTATTAGTAAATATCTCATCAGGATTAATTAAATGCTGGATTTTAAAAAGTATGTGAAGTTCACAGCAGCATAGTTGCAGTAAACTTGCACAAAGTCTGTCATCATAGAGACACTGACTTTACATTTTTAATGCCACGAAGCAAGATGCAGAGCAAAACAGTGGTCGGTTGCTCAACATGTTGGTCAGCAAAGACCTCTATGAAGTCCAGACCTTCTGCCTTTTGTCTGATAACTGGCTAGATGAAATACAGAAGCTACAATTACAAGACAATAACTGTGCTGTACAACAATTCAGCACTTACCAGCTGCTTCTCAAGGTAGATGGACCATATAACTGCATAGTGACCCACTGTCAGAATGAGAAAGAGGAGGAAGCCCAACTCCCCATTACTCATCTTCCTAACACGTCGATAGTAAAAGACAGGCTGCCTCCAGTCCGGCAGCCCATTAACCAGGATGTCATCATATCTGTAAGTGAAGTAAGAAACTACTGTTAAAAGCAATTGTAGAATTCAGTTCAAAGATCGCAGTCATAGTCCCACTGGAACAAACATTGCTACTTACTCGAGGGCATAATGTTAATAAATTATTAAAGCTCATTTCATCACTATTTAAGAACTTTTCCCTGCTCTGCTAGGATAGTGCTGCCTAACCAGGAGGCCTCCACAACTTCAAGATGACTTCAAATTATTTGTAAGAATAATAAATACAAACATACAACAAAACTATTTTTTATAAAAAAAAAAAGAAAACACATTCAATACCATAATTACAGTAGAAACTAATGTGTTGGACAACAAGCAGTGTGTAATGTGTGTAGGCCTTAAAGTTAAAAAGCTTGATAACAGCTGGTCTAGGGTTTAAAAACAAACAAACAAACAAATCCACAAGCAAATCATAGGAATACCTTTGCCTTCTTTCCTCATCCTTGAGGACTTCGTAGATGGCTACTAACTAATAAGAGAAGATATTTCAATTATAACTCAATGAAATCCAACAGGTGAGAAACAGAAGCAACAATTAACACAAATCTACATTAATCCAAACTTTTCAAATATAACACCACACCTACCTGTCGAAACTGGTTTTCAGCATCTTCATCTTTGTTTTTATCGGGATGTAACGTAAGAGAGAGCTTTCTATATGCCTTCCTGACCTCGGATGAGGATGCATCCTTTTAAAAACAGAAATTAAGAATTTAAAAATCCTAAACATTACATTGTCAATACTTACAAAAATTTTGATACAAATGCCGCAGAGTGTCACCTTTATAGTTTCTTACAACAACAAAAAATACTGTCAATGTTGCCCACTGAAATACGCAACTTAGCAGCTTACTGGACTATTCTTGACTAGTAACAAACCAGAGACCAGCTGATCATACCATTGTGGTTAAGATGGCTTCTGGAGCACAGTAGCTGGTTTACCAGTTTGGACTAGATGGAAACTACCTCGCACAGAATTAGCATTTCCTCTTAAATGCATTAATAGCACATTTCTACACAGTAACGTTAGTTATATGGCTGAATAACAGTTGACGCTGCAGAAATAAAATGCTAATGCTAGTTTTTACGAATTGCTTTTAACTTTACTATTATAAAAGTATGGGCTCTTCGGCGCATCAAAAATGACTTTGCAACCGACAAGCGAAATTTTAAACAAACCTGTAAACCATCCATATATGAGCTAAGTTAAGTTATGACACGTCATGTGTTGTTGTGCAGGCCTAAGTTACAGCCAGGAGGTTTCTTTGCCGATGTCCACCGCCGTTCGGGTTAGGTTTAGGAGGCAGAGTCGGGAGACATGGTAGTGGGGCTAATGTAAGCTATTCGGCTAATGGCTCGAGGTGCTTTGATAAGAATGCAATCTCTGTAAACGCACTTGTATCGACCCTGCGACAAATCTAAATCGGCGCGCGCTGCTATATGTTAATACACCAGCGTTTGAATGACCGAGTCAGAGGCACGCGTGACAAATTTGCGAATTATCGTTAGATCAAATTGTTCTTACCTGATTAACCGATAGGAACTCGTAAAAGGTTTTGGGAATTTCCTCCACTAGGTCGAAAAGCTCCAGGTCTGCGTCCCATGCTAATGTTGGCAAAGGCTGAAAAACGATCAGCCCGGACAACAACACTAACGTAAGGATATCGGACAAAGCCATTGCTGAAACTTTTTTTATATATATATATGTTTGATAAGGTTTACTACCTACTACCCATTTGGCCAATATTGGATTTCAGGCGAGTTTAGCATATCTTCCCGTTCTTGGCTCAAAACGGGCCCATCGCTCAGTTTAGCCTGTTCTACGTACTGTAGGCTGCACACGTTTCACATGCAGCCGCCACAGAACGAGCCAATAAGCGTCAAAGCGACATGATGCGTCATATACACCCCAGGGGACCTTCAGGACTCTGGGCATCTCCGTTTTAGCGGTATCGATTATATTTCATAATACTATAAATCAAGTATTGTGTATCATGTCTCCTGATAGATAGGTAGCTTTTTTTTAAATAATAATTTAATTAAAAAAAGCTGATATGTCCTCGTTACGTCCTTTTTCCACATTTGTAATGACATTATTTAGCCTATCTCTAGTGAAAATGAATAATAAGAGGAAATAAAGGAATGTAATCACTAGAAATGTACTATTCTTTTAGAACAGATTGTTTTTTATTTGTTTTTGACTGGAGAGAAAAAAAATATTCCTCCCTTACATCGTTGTTAGCCTGCTTCTCTTAACCTAACCTCCTTTCATCCTTGGTCAATTTTTAGACATTGACATAAACCGTTTCAGTTAGACTATTCATCGACCGTGTCTGTTCTCAGGCTAAAAAGCCAGGGCTAGTCCGGTTTCTTTTTGACAGCAAGCATGAAACTCAGATAAACGTCTGATTAAACCTCTCGTAGGCCTATGTTCGAGTGAGCAATCCAGTTATGGCTTAATATTAAGCACGACTGTGGTTTTACACGATACATCATTTTCTCCACCAAGTTTGATTCGTGAAAATATTTGAGTGAAAGCTACATATTAAAAGATTAGACTGTCAAAACTTTGAGATTTTAGTTAAGCCATAGCAAGACCGAGAAAGCTCACAGTTACCCTTAACTTCAAATCTGTAAACGTAGGGAGAACTAAACTGTTAAAATGCAGGCCTACAAAATAATTAATTGAATATCTAAGCAAATTTAATTATATCACCTATTTGTAGACGTTGATAGCCTACATAGTATATAGTGCATAAATACAGGTATTTTTCTATGATTTATGTGTGATGGTTATATTATAATTTCTATATTATTAATTATTTTCTAGCTTTGATTTAGTCGTTATAAGGCCTATGCAAACAATTATACAAACATGTTTAATTCTGTGACATTATTTTGAGAAAACTTGGGGAAAAAATGAAGAATCACATTTGCACTTATGTAACTGAGAAACTCATGAGGGCGTCGTTGGGCTTGGTTACGGAAATATAGCCTAGTCTTTACGAGTTGGCCTTATTTAACAAAATATCTTTGTTACTTAAACACTTGTCCCGTCGGCACAGACCAACTTTGGGACTATGACGGGAAAGTGCTGGTCTTCATTATATATTTTTTTAATTGTGAGCACAGCTTCAGGTTTAACCACTTGATACAGTTAATTAGGTCTTGGAATATTGCTCCAATGTAGTCATACATACAAAATAGTATATAATAATGTAAATACAGAAAACATTTGCCACCGCCTAAAATGTAGCCTACATCAATAAAGCGCAAAAGCCAAGTTTACCGACTCTAAATAAATATGAAATTAAAAATGTTTTTTTTTTACAAGATTGCTGTCCTACGTCCATTGTGGCTAATTATGGCGATCTGTTAACAGCCTACAATTAGACGGATTTTTATTTTATTTTTTTATAGGTACAAGTATTTTTGTGAATATATATATATATATTTTTTTTACTTATGCGTTTGTTTGAGTTATATATTTTAATATATAGCTATATATAAATATATAATAATTTGTTTTTACACTTTCTAATATTTACACTCGGAAGGTTCCCCTTCCATTTTCACCCCCATTAAACAAATCTAATCAATTAGGCTATAGCCTTTTCTTTCTAAACAGAGTGTCAGTGAAAAAAAAAATGTATACATGAGCGGAGCAGCAAGTTATTAAAACATGCTGAGCTGATAAGATAAGGCACGCGTCAAATAAAGCAAAATAAAAAACAATTTATTTTTAACAGTGAAAAATAGATACGCAGAGAGGTGTTGTGTTTAAGTAAAAAATGCAAACAAGCTCACTGACTTCCCGACAATGAATGTAAAGTTAATTTACTATGAACGATTAAACCAGTAGGCTATATTAACATAGGCTAATCTGATATTTTTTCTGCACACGTTGTTTCATTTCTGTGCTTATAGCTTAATATCATAATGGAACAATATTCATGTTTATTCATGAAATCGTCATCATTCGATTTAGACAATCAAATAAATAACTAAACACAAACTCAAAGCGGCTGTATCTGTAAGTCCTGACCTCCAGCTCCCTTTCAGTTCACAAATCAATTATGTGGAATCAGTAAACAATCAATAATGTCATTAAAGTTTAACCCATTAGGTAAGATAAAAGAGGAAACGCAGTCACTGAGCATGATCATTTTTGAGAGATCTTCTCGTTTTATTTGCCAATGATATATGCTATAATAAATCGTCTTCATAAGGACTTAAGAATGATCGAAAAAAGGCAAGTCTAGATCAGCCCGCGTGCTTTTAAATGCTTATGTATCGATAAGATTCGGGTCAACATTTAATCACGCAAAGAATGGAGTAAAACGAAACCGTGGATAGCATTTATTCTTTACAAATTTATTTCATACTGGAGTAGTTTTCCATAATGCATAGACGCTATGGTGTTGTCAATAACTTTAAATATTTTGGGAGAGGAAGGCAGGCTTTCTCTAGATTCCGTGCTGCATTAACACCCGCCAGGAGACTGAGATACGGCCATTTTGATGAGTCACATCTGTAGTCGGAATAAAGAAATAGGTATAGAAAGATATAATCGGTAAATTTGTCAGAAAAGAACAATGGTCTCTTCAATTAGCCTATACGGCTGGTGTATACATTGACCGATTCGATTCATGCGCAGATTTAATGGCATGTTTTTATTGTAGCGATAGATTGCGAGTGAAGTTGGTACGGTAGATGGTAACCGAAGAAGCTTTAGGGTTTCGCAGAACCCGGTACTGTTAACGCTAAAGTGCCTCCGGTTTCCGCCAGCATGCCGAGCTTCTTTGTTTTCGCCGAAGTGCCTGTATTAGAGCAGCTGACGTCATGGCAAGCAGCCTGCGCGTGTGGTTTGCAGCTGAACGCAGCGCCCTAAACGGGGGAGACTACAGCGTCCAGCGCTACAGAGAAACACACCAACCGCGCGCTCACGCTGGTTATTTACTAATCACTGAAAAATTATATGGAACTTGACCTATTACACTATGAAAACGCAATTAAGGCAAATGCAAAAACAAAACTGTGAAGGGTTTCTGGAATTTGTAAACACAAAACGTGAAAAAAGGCTATACACCAAATTCATAACATTCAGGTCTGGTTAATTAAGTTGCCATAACCGTAATTTAGGCTACTAAAACATGGCTTGACTTAGAACACCACGGCCCGGGTTGACATGTTAAATTAGATATTTGAGCAACTTTTACAAAAATGCCTTATAAGAAAAAAATACAGGCGTGCATCTTGACACAGAACAATGGCACTGACATGTTTTAAGATTTGTCAGAGCAAGATATTTTCATTTGAGACAGCTCAAGCAATTTAGTCTGGATTAGCTTGTCTGTGAAACTGGGGGTATAAGTTTCTCGAGACAAGGGTACGGTGTGATTTCTGTGTATACACATCACATATTGTTGCATATTAAGCAAAAGATTGCGGTGAAGGATACATATTTGCCTCTTCTACGGCATGACAGTTAGAAACAAATCATTGTAAGATATTTGTGCACTGAGTAACATTTCACCACCCGAAGTTTTCTTCACTGTACTGAGAAAGTAAGTGTGAATAAAAGCAACTGCTTTATCGTGACGTGCAGGCGAGCGTAGGTAACTGATCGTTACCTGTTACCAGAAAGCACAATCATTTCACATTTTAAGTAGGCCTACATACTAAAAACGTAGAGCAAAAGTTAAGTAGAGAAAGTTGCTATTTTCGATTTGTTGCTTGTTGACATAGCCTACATTTATAGATAAAGGCATGCACGGTCATTGAAGTAAAACAGGCTATCTGCATAAATTGCATAATTCTCTGGAAACTTGTTAGACATATATCTTACTTGGGATGAAAAATAAAAATCAGCGTGAATTGGAAGATAAAGAAAGTATTTAGAGCGTCTCGCCTAATTCTGCTTGCCTAACTTGTGCCAATTTTTAACGCAGCCTAATTCTTACTTAGCCTATTCAAAATAACCATTCTGCCTGTTGTGCATTTGGGCACTTTTGGGGAAAATAAAGATAAAAACTGCTTTTCTGAAAGTTCACGTATAGTCTAATAATCAACCGACTAAACTGCGAAGCTTGGCGAGGGATTTTCCTCTTCAGAAGTGGTGATGTGGGTGGTGAGGTTTGACAAAGACATCCGTCAGAGGGGTACCCTATTGATGATATACCCCACTACTAATTCCCAGGCTACCCGTAAGGAATGAGATCACGTGATGGAGTGGGGCGGTCGAACTAAGCCATTTTGGGGACTGTGTCAGTTTGCACTGAACCATCTGTGTTTTCAGATCGCCGTGCAGGAGAACTGCGCCTCTGGAGTGTACCACCTATGACCGGAATCTGTGGATTTATCTGTACATCAAATCGGAAAGTGTCGGCGAAGAGCGAGCTACGTTAACCTATGTGCAATTGCGCAAGAAGGCCACAATGAGCACGGCGGTGAAACGTTAGAGCCATTGACAGCGTCTGCAGCTCAATCCAAGATGGCCGCTTTGGTAGCATTCATTTTTTGCTGATCGACTCTCAAGTTTCATTGTCTACCACAACAAAGCTAAGAAACCATCGCGAAATAAACCGGGTATGTACGCTTTAATGTGCAAAAGAGCGGACTTAAGAGCTCGTTTGCTTTTGTTTTTTTATTTTCTCTCTTAAGAGGCAAGAGAGTAACAATGTTCCCTCTTGTAGCTATATATATATGCGTTTCTCATACGTACGAATTTCATTTCAGTTTTGGCACATTTCTAATGAAGCGCAACCGGTCACATATGTTAACACAATATTCATGTTAACGAGTGTGTCTTCTTTGTAAAACTGAAATATGTATGTTCTTTTCAAGTGTTGTTTTTAATCTTAAAACTCGGCGCGCGCTGAAGAGCAGGCGAGTTGGGGCAGGTGTTAACGGGTGACCACTTTCATCCATTTCTCCACGCTCGAAAATCAAACATTAGGTCTCTTATTTTATAGAGTTGGGTAGTCCAGAGTGTGTACATTTAGGAAAAATTAACTTTACTGTGTATTAATATCGTGGATTAATTTTATTAACTTAAGTTCATGTGCGTATTCGCGGGGACCTCCTCCATACCACACGAAACCATAACATTGTTTTGATGCTGTTAACTTATAGCTTGCTTTACATATGTTTTCGAGCTTAATCATTAATTGTTTATTTGTCACTGAAGGTAACCTGGCTTGTGTTTTGTGTTAAGCCTTTTAAAAAAAATAACACTAAAACAGTATCGTTTTCATGCAACCTCCGTGAGACTGGGTTGGACCAGGACACGTCAGACTGAACCGAACCTTTTTTTTTTCCCTTTTTGGACAACGTGGGACAAAAGTCCTAATTCTAAGATTTAATTTCAAATTTTTTTCCCTTCGTTAGTATAATTATTAATAAGCCAGTTGTTAAGTTAACTGAATAGCTATGTGCTATAGCTAAAATATTGTTATTAAAATATTGCTTAAATATTGTTGATAACTCCATCCAAGAATATCGTTTGTGAACCTAGTTCTCTGTCAAATCATTGCCTACTTTCCTGCCACATTGCTGTTACGCACAGATTTACATTAGTTTTTCCATCTGACCTTTTCAAACACCTCTCACTTATTTAGCTATTTATTAATCTTATACATAGGCTTTATGTTTTTCCACACCGCATGCTTGATAGTCAAATCAAAAAATGCTTGCAATCATCTTTCTCACAAGAAAAGAAAAAAGGAAGACACATTATAGTCCCGAATATCAAGATATGACTGTTATCCGCAGATTTACTGTAACTGAACTTACCTTACTTACTTCACAGTTCCGTTTCCCGAGTGTTAAATGTGCTATCAGATAGAAATCATATCTGAATATTATTAATAAACCACATAGATTAGTCTTATGAGTTTGCATTATTGGTCAAGCTTGAGAAATGACTTTCCTTAGGCCAGCCAGCTCAAAACAAGCACACCTGTTTTTTTCCGCCTCTACTGGAAACAGTTTGTTTCGGTTATCCACTTAGCCTATGTAAAATAATTCAATCTAACTTGATCAAGTTGTCAGCCTATTAATCTAAGAAGGTAAAGTATGCTACATACTACTTTTTACGGGTGTTTTGTTCAATGCAGTGTGTTCTGCATTTTTTAGGCAGCCTATTAAGTTCGCTATCATAAAGTCTTTTTTTTTTTACTATGCATCTCTTTTTATAAAAGTCCAACAAGCATATTTCATGATTACTGGGCAGCTGTTTGAAGGTTGGTCTGTGTGAAATGTAGAGTCTAATTGTATTCGAGGATAATGTGTTAAGTTCCGAGCAGTTCTTTGAGAACGGTTTATAGGTGAACATTAGCAGTTCCCGGATATTGATATTTAAAAATATCAAGCTGAACTAACGTTACCGATGTCGCAGTCGAGAGATAGCGGGATCACAGATGCGAGCTCTCGAGCTTCCGTTGACGGTGTTCCTCATTGAAGACGTCGGCAAGGCAGGGAAGAGCACATTGATTTCTCTTTGACGTTTGGAAACGAAGCGTGCAGAAATGATGGGTGTACGACGGGTTTAACAGCTGATATAAACGTTAGCCTACTTGCCTCTTCTTAAACAATAGTGAGTGGTGCTCAGGTCGCAGCCTCATGCAAGCGAACTCGCTCGGACACGGGCTTTCTGTATCAAAATGGCAGCCACGTTCAAGTAGTCGCGTGCTTTTTAGAGAGAAACGCTGTTGTCGAGAGGACGTGGGGGCGTTTTACTGTTAATTGATTGAATTTATGGTCATTTGTGATGATCCGGACCATCTGCGGATCCGAGGTATGCGGTTCCGTTTCGACTGGCACGATGCCAATTACAACCGTCGTCATAGCAACTGTACGTGTGGGCATTTGGCTTTCACTCTCACCTGTACGCATCCGCGCGAAGAAAAGAGAAACCGCTTTAACTTGTGCCCTGTCCTAAAACGCCAACGAGTTTAACCGAAGGCGTAATGAATTTATAACAGTAGTTCGTTTGAGTAGCCTATTAACGGATTACACGTTAAAACAGCCTAACCTTAGATGAATGTTGTCGCATTTTTGTCCGCTTCAGGTAGCCTAAAAGCGACCATTTAGCAAGAACCCGACTTTTTTATTATTATTTTTTTAAATTGTGATTGTAAACATGTAATGAATGTCTTTTTGGTTATCAGGTTTGCGACTCTCATGACAATGCACCGGACAACGAGAATCAAGATAACGGAGCTAAATCCTCATCTGATGTGCGTTTTATGTGGAGGATACTTCATTGATGCTACCACCATCGTCGAATGTTTGCATTCATGTAAGTCTGTCAGTCTCTATTACTTATTTATTATTTGCCGGTTAATGCGTTTCTTTATTGGGCGTTCAAACTGTAACTGTTATTTAAGCCGGTTCAAACTGAATTTTGTAATTTTTTGTCATCTGTTTGTCTTCACAGTCTGCAAAATGTGCATTGTGAGGTATCTTGAGACCAGCAAATATTGTCCAATTTGTGATGTCCAAGTCCATAAAACAAAACCTCTTCTCAATATCAGGTAATGGCCAGGGAATACTTAAGCCAGTTTAACTAAATATTTTTTGATGCCAGATGTTTTTTTACAATTTTTTTTTTATATATATATATAAATATCCATGTTGCCTGTTCTTCCAGAAAATGCATGAAAGCTTTACATTTCTATGTATATTAAAGAAGGCTCAGATTTTATACCTCTATAAATGGTTGTATATTTCAGGTCAGATAAGACCCTTCAGGACATTGTTTACAAGCTGGTGCCTGGCCTGTTTAAAAGTAAGTGTTCATTTTAATTGTTCATTTGTTATTTTTTTATTTGTGTTAAAAAAAATCTTAAATCTGAAATGATCGATTTGATGTGCCTTTGTTACTCAGATGAGATGAAACGAAGGAGAGATTTTTATGCAGAGCATCCAGTCGATGGTAAAATATTAAAATAGTAATTGTGATATTTTAATGCATAAGCACTAATTTTTTGTAGTCTAGAAGGTGTGATTATTTCTTTGTCCTTCAGCTACTAATGGTTCTAATGAGGACAGAGGAGAAGTGGCAGATGAAGACAAGAGAATCATTGCTGATGATGAGATCATCAGTCTGTCCATCGAGTTTTTTGATCAGAACAAGTAGGTTCAGTTCAGTATAATCTTTGTGGAGTGTATTTATTTTCATTGTCAGAGATCACTTGCATGTTGCTTGTGAAGTTAAGTTTTGCAGTTAGACACTGCGTTCATTTTTTCTTTTGAAATGATCAGGGTTGACAGTAAAGACGGAGAAGAAAAAGAAACCACAAAAGAGGTAATTAATTTCTCAAGAAATTAAATATTTTAGAATCTATCTCATTAAGTCAGTTTTAAAAAGTTATAGTGGACTACTTACTTACTGAATTTTTGTATTAATTTAATTTTTCTAGGTGAATGTAAAGCGGTACTTACAATGCCCTGCAGCTATGACAGTAATGCATCTCAGAAAATTTCTCAGAAGTAAAATGGATATACCGTGTACATTTCAGGTAATCTCCTATCTAAACTTGCTTGTCTTATGGCTATGTTTTTTGATGTAAAAGCTCAAATTTGACACTTTTTAAGAATTTGTCAACATGAGATTTAGTTAAGATGCTTTTCTTTCAGATTGAAGTTATGTATGAAGATGAGCCTTTGAAAGATTATTATACTCTTATGGATATTGCTTATATCTACACATGGAGAAGGGTAGGAGTATTAAATCAGATTAATTTAACACCTTAAACTCTGCTGTTAAATTATAGTCCATTTGCAAAGATAATAATGTGTCGATATTTTCCAGAACGGGCCCTTGCCATTGAAGTACAGAGTTCGGCCTGGTTGCAAAAAAATGAAGTTGAGTGGCCCGAGGGAAGATATGGCGGGTGGCAGAAGGCCTGATATAGAAAGTGATTCCAGCAGTGACAAACCAAACAGTCCGACTGCTGCTGCCGCCCCATCCACTTCCTCCTCTCTGCCCAGCCCGAGCACTCCTGTCCAGTCTTCACATCCCAGCTTCCCCCATATCTCCACCGTTAACGGAGTCTCTGCCAAAGCGGGCCACAATGGCCAAACTCCTTTCAGCAGCAAAGTCTGCAAAACTTCTCACAATGGCTCCAACTCTCTTGGGTGACTTGCTTATGGATGCCAAAGCCATCAACCCCTTGCAAACAGAGCTGTGATGTAGATGCTTTCTTTATAAACCACCTCTTCAATTTTTTATATCATTTTTAAATATATTTGTTTTGTCACCACGTGTGAAAACTTTGTAACACAGCATTGTTTGTGTTCTATTTTGTATTAATTACTATGGCATAACTAATATTGTGAAGAGTACTGGAGGGAAACTCAACAAGGAGAATGTATCTAGGTGTTTTTATAAACTCTGTCTTGTTCATTTTAGATTAGAACGTCAATGTATATAAATCATTTTCCTTGTCCATGAAGTCTTCAATAAAACACGTGGAGGCACGCGCAATGTTTTGATTATCCAGTTTGTATTGATTTTTATTCAGACACTTTTAACACCAAACTAAATTTGCAAAGGGGAAAAATTCAGAGTAAGTATTGTCTTGGATAAACCCAGAAAGTGTCAATTTAATTTTCGATTTGTCACGCGAGGACAGAAGAAAGACTTCGTATACGTTTATCCTGAACTTCAGATGTTTTTTTCTTGCTTTACATTTCTGTTCAGCGGTTATTTGTCAAAGCCAATGTATCATTTACTGTTGTACAATATGAAACATTTGTCTAAATAAACATTCTACTTTTTTATTACTAAATACATTGTGTGGCCTCGGAAAAACAAAACCACCATTAGCTACAATGTATGCGACAGGCATATTTTGCGACAAGAACCAACTTTGACCTTGGATAAATTCGGTTCCTATTTGAAAGGAGGCTGCTACTTCAACCCACTTTATTTTATTTTAGCTGTACAAATGTAAATGATTTAAAATAAACTTTAAACGTTAAAAACGACATTTTTTTTATTTGTGGGCGAATAGTTTACGACAAACAAAGCCGATGATGCTTTCATGAACCGAAATGCAATTTTTACAGTTCACAGCAGGAAGTCTGTGCATTGATTTCTGTGATCATAAGATATGATTCTATGCATATTACATACACTATGAACTCATAGTTCAAACAAATGGCGCATGTAGGCTGCTGCAATGGCTATGATCGTAATGTATTAAAAACCTTCCGTTTTAAATGTAAAGAATTCTTTTTGTATGAATAAAAATTTAAGCAAAAAAACATATAGCTTTTAAAAATTCCATTAAAGACATATATTGACGCACCGAAGCGATTTTCCATTGCTAATTTATTAATTATTCATTAATGTCTGTGGGAATCCAAAAACGAGGTGAAGCGCCTCAGTTTAAATACGGGCCGATTCTGGACTAGTTGAGCTAAAGTGGGGGTCCTTTTAGGATTCACCTTTTAATAAAGACACTGATGTTGAAAAAAAAAAATAGCGAAAAAAGAAAAATGGTTTTAACCTAAAAAGAAGAAGCATGGAAGCATAAATGTATCGCAAACAATAAAGTCAAATTTCAGAATAATGTTTAGGCGGAGCATTTCAAATGCTTTTCTTAATGGCGCTATAAAAGGCAAGGTATAGAAATGATTGCGCAAAACCTTATATTAATACACCAGGTTAATTAAAAATTACCACGCATAAAATGTGAGCCTTTTGTGGATTCTGGCCTGTCCCGTCATGTGAATTCACCGCAGCACGACGCGCCCTCTTCTGGTTGTACGCGTGCAACGCACCTTTACAACATACACTGGAAATTACAGTTCAAGATACGCAAGATACGCATAGTAATACTACGCCTTATAATTTAAACAAAATGTTGCATGTTTTGATCATCAATATATAATTGCTGCCTTTGAGAGTCTTCATTATATGAAAAAAAATAAATAAATTCATAAAATAAAAAGTACATTTAATACAAAAAAAATATATAATTATTTCGGCTATCCATAGGTTTAATGATAAACACAACCACATGTACACTTTATAGGCTATTTTTTGAAAGTAAGATTTTGCCATAAAACAAATATTACAACCATTAATAAAGCGGAGCAATGCATCATTTTATTGAGCAATGCTTATGTGACAGAGTGCTTTTAAATATTTTAGGCCTACAGCACATACACACAAGAGCTGCACACTTTCATGACGTAGATAACAGTTATGACAAGTAGACTGACAACTGATAATATCTTCCTTAGACAGCATATTTAAAAGGGCTCACATTTCCTTAAAACGCTTGTTTTTCTCTTCCTCAAACATCAAAGTATCAAACCCACACAGGACCATCAACATGGAAGCATGTTTTTACAAATTACAACACATGGGTTCATAACTCTATACAATTTGAGACAAAGTGAAGTCATTTCCCCCAAAAGCCCATAGAAGTGGCTTCTTTGAGATTCACATGTGCTGTGCAAACATCAAAGAGTGTGTTCACGAAGCCTCTCGCCTCTTCCTCTGGAAGCTGTCCTAAAAACAAAGAGCTGACATTTCTTATTATCCTATAAGTTACTGATAGTGCAGAAATAAAAAATACAGCAACACAAAAAAGTGAACCAAAAACTACTGCAATTATAACAACAATTTAGGAAATCAGTAAGCAAATTGATCAGGTTAATAATTTCAGGAAAACCGTTACGTTTTTGTACCGTGAGGACTGGAACATTGTCATGATATTGCAAACACATAATACACTTGCTTATTTACACATCTACACAGCAAAACCACCTTAGGGTTCGTCCTATTCGCCTTTCCCTTTTTAGAAAATAACATTTGTCAAACGTCTCTTTTTAAAAAAATGATTCAAATACAAAATTAAATAATTCAGAGTAAAAAAGGCACACCCTCGCACAGTGTATATATGTCAACACATACAGTAGAATATTTAGGGTTACTTTGCGACCGATATTTCCGAAGAAGACATATCACAATATCTATATATTTTTATAATACTAAAGGTCTCTGGGATCACACAAAGTTTCGACAATGATGAGAGAGAGAGAGATATTAACAGTAAGAGGCAGCATTCTCTCACTCTTTACAGTGCAGCTGAAACACTATACGCAGATTCAAGCATCTATATAGCGCCAGTACAACTGCATTCTCAAGAGAACGGCCCACTGTAAACTTGCTAAATATTACTGTAAAAAAAGGGAGGTACAAAATATGCTTCATTTTCATACCATGTTCTCTAATCAAGAGCTAAACAACAGAAAACAGGCAATGTTTTGTTCCTTCACTAGGGATACAAAAGTGTCAACGCACATGTAACCCATTAGGTGCTTAACACATTCTACGAATCACTACTATTGCATGACCCTCCACGAGTCAGTGGTAAAACTGGAATCATTTGCATAAACGTTTTGGTGCATTACATCATGTGCAAAAAACTGTTGCGTCATACTAAACGTTATGATCGGAGCCAAAAATATTGAGCTCCTGTGCAAGACTTTACAATGCACAACAGGCAGATCATCTACATCCAATTTGCTGATTGGATTTGAACTATAAACGCAGAAATTGATCCTGAAGTTGCATTCTTTTCCAATGTTACAAACGCTTTGTAAACAGATTCGATTTAAAAGTACTGCCTGCAGCGATAGTGCAATAAACACTTTTAAACAGTTGTGTTCCAATTTAATTCTATTCTGACTCTGGTCGTATTTATTAAGGGCTGAATTTATTCTATAAATTGAAATATTATTCAAAACCGGACTTCTTTTTATTAAAGAAATAGTTCACTTAAAAAAAAGAAAATAATAATTTGATGAAAATGCCTCTGTTAAGGACATCCAAGATATAGATGAGTTTGTTTGTAAATTTAGCATTACATCACTTGCTCACCAACCAATCCTCTGCAGTGATTGGGTGCCGTCAGAATGAGATTCCAAACAAAGTTGATTCATTTACTACAAATGCGGATATTTTTGCTTCACAAGACATTAATCGATTCACTTTAGGAGTGTTATGTTTTTATCAGCTCTCGTACTGACGGCACCCATTCACTGCAATGGTGAGCAACTGACAATTCTCCAAATCAGTTCATATGAAGAACCAAAATCCAATACAGAATGCACTTTCAGCAAAGTCCGATTTTTAGGTGAACTATTCCTTTTAGAAAAATGCTCCGCAAAGGACGTAAAGATAATAAATATATAAGCAGCTTTGAGAATTCCAGTATGATAATCATACCACGTAGCTGGGCACAAACAACATCACTCGGTTTCTCAATCAACAATATCGAACACAAAGGTACAGAACGCTATATATGCATGACTATATCACATGTATGCCTTATCAACCACATGGAGCCATAAACCTATCGAAACATCCAACGGAGGAGTAAAGTAAACAATGTGTAAACAAAAAAAAAAGATCTTGACAGATCTCTGATGTGATCCTGTAACAAGTGAGAGAGACACTGGAAAACCTCTCCCAGGATATGAGCTTGTATGTGACCACCTGTTACTCTTCCTCTCTCCAGCCTCAGGCAGCCCTTAGGAGAGAATAGTGGTGATGAAATCATAAAACCGCTTTGAATATTGCTCGGGGTTGACCGTTGAGATCTCAGCCCCTGCCTGGACAAAGAAAGAGTATTTGAGTAAACCCAAAAAAGTATTTAATACTAGCAGTGCGTTTATGACATACTGAACTCTCACCCCATGTTTGACTGTCTTGGCTGCGTGGGCTGCTTTCTTCTTGGCGTCATAGGGAGTGAGAATGTCAATCACCGCCATGAAGTAGATTTCTTTTTTAGGAGCATCTGAAAGGTAGAATGCGCTGCTGTTTTAAGCAAGAAAACGCAGGAATAGAGTGAGAGAGAATTGTTACTTGCTTGTTGGCCCATGCAATCTACTGACCTTCTGCATCCATTTATAGACCTTGCAAACTGAAAAGCGTGGCTGTAATGCATTCAACATTGCTGTTGCAAATATGTGCAAAAATGACTTGAATGACAGTCTTTGAAAGAATTAGTCTGTTAAAAACTACAAAACAGTCAGTAATGCTATGCATCATTTTCCAACAGAAATGTGTTCCTTCATTTATAAGTTACTTTACAGCGGTAGGAAATTTAATGTTTAATGACTGAATATTTCTAGTAAATATCAGAAAGCATTGCAATACAGCTGTATAATTTAAATATTGTTTTAATTTTTAGGTTTTTGTAATGAAAATAAAATATAACATTTAATGAACGAGTATTTCTAGTAAATTTATATGAAAATAAAAAAACAAGGAAATGTAACATTTAATGATTGAATATTTCTAGTAAATATAAGAAAGCATTTATAACATTTTGGAGAGGCAATAAAGCTTTAAACTTTCAAGATGGTAGACTTTTCATTTGTTTTTGTAAAGATAAATTACATTGTAACATTTAATGAATAAATATTTTGAAAAAAACATTTATGAACTACAATACAACTCAAAGTAGCTACAGCTATATAATTTCAAGATTGTTTTTTTGTAAAAAAAAAAGAAGAAAATATAACATTTAATGAATTAATATTTCTAGTAAATATATATATTTTTAAAAATATTGAAATTGCAATACAGCGTTATACTTTATATTGTCTATATGTTTTTGTAAAGAGAAGTAAAAAATAAAAATAATGTTAAAATTATATAAATAATTAAATAAATATATAAATATAAATAACATTAAAATTATAAATAACTAATAAAAAATAATTATACATTTCTAAGCACTGAATGTGTGAATATTTTATCATTAAG
>JAUCMT010000047.1:7944800-7956532 GCA_032357475.1 Enteromius thamalakanensis
ACTGGTTGATGATAAAACAGGCAAAAAATGAACTGAAAATGGTTCTCAAGTTATATCTGGGGACAAGACAATCGTAAGAGATTTAATGGGCCAGTAAGCAACCACCTTACAGCCTACAAACATCTAGCAACTCTACTGAACTTGATTCTACCGGAAAAACAACTCACTTTCATGGCTCTTGATGGCATATACGTCAATGGCAGGATCAAACTCTCCTGGGCCCAGAGGTCTATTGCTGTCTAGCGTGTTACTGGGGCTGTCCGGCGGGGACCCGGTGGCCCCTCCGTCGCTCTCTGTCCCCTCCTCCTCTCCAGCGTCATTGTCTTCACTCTCCTCCTCGGGCTGTTCCTGCTCCCCTCGCTCCACGTCATGGATCCCCACCAGAAGACTGTAGTCCATCAGCTTCAGCTGGGCCAGGAACTGGAAACACATTTTCCAAGGGATTAAGCATGAAACATTCATTGTCTTTTTAATTAGATGCACAGAGGGGTGATTAGGACGAATGAGTGTTTAGATAAGAGCTTAATGAGCCAATTACATTAAACAAAGCAAACTAGCAGGTCGAAAGCAGTAAAGAACATGACAGATAATGCACACAGACCTCAACATCATTCTTCAGTTTCTCCAGGAACATTTTCTTGTTCTCCTCATCGATGGAGATTTTCTGGCCGTCGTTGATGAAGTCGTTGTCTTTGTAAGTGGGAAGCTCCTTGGTCTGTTATTCACATAGGGAATAGTGTTAAAAGTTCATCAGGAGTAACATGTGTCAATTTAAAATTGTACCATTTACACAATTTACAATTTAAAAAAAAAGTTTACTCCGCAATCAAACAAAATTTCATTTACATGTAATATTATAATTTCAGATTTTTTGGATTTGTTAAAAGACTCAAAAATGAAAACTCTGACAAAAATAATTAATGTAAAAATATTTTTACAAATGGAACAAAATAAAGGGTGATGTGGTGATTCCTGTGCCTATAGCGACACTAAATAAAATTGTGAAAGTTTGTTTTCAGCAGCAATAAAATAAAATAAAAATGAAAAATGATAAATTAATTAAAATCCATTATACAGTAGGTGCAGCTGTTTTATTAACACACTTTACATTTACTTCCTCTCTGACTACAAATTTAATGCTTTTTTGCGAATCTTATATCACACTGAAATGAACTCCTATGTACTCCTATGATTCGTGCACACAAACATCTGAGAATTCACTGAACTTAAAAATAGCAGCTCACAGAGGCAGTGGAGTGTAATATAAATTGGACTGCCTCCTGCGGACACTTGGAGCAACAGTGTGTGATTTAGATTTCAAGATTAGAGCCAACAGACAATTACAGCATTCAAATAATTACAATGATTAAACCAAGGGTTATTTCCTAACTGCCTACTTCCCCAAACGTCAGTGATTCCAATCCAAAGCAGCTAGCATCAAGTTTAAAGGAACAGTTCACCCAAAAATGTAAAATCAAAATCACGTTGTTCCAAATCTGTAAGACTTTCCTTTTCCAGTGGAACACAAAAGATGATATTTTGAGAAAAGATTTCATAGTTTCTGTACATAATTTAAAAGGTAACTGTGGTTAAATATAATTGTATATATATATATATATAAACAGGCACATCTTAAAAAACTTAAATATAACTTATTTCAAAAAGTGAAACTTTCATATATATACTTTACATTCTTGTAAAGTAAAATAAAGTTAAAGTTAATTTTGATTATTAGACCTTATAACTCAAGTCAAATATTACAATTTTTCCTAAGATAAGTTAATTTATAATTTTATTAATATAATATTTCCTAAAGTATGTTCATTTATGCACTCAATGCTAAGTCTGGGCTCCTTTAGCATTACATGTGAACAGATAGATAGACAGAAATTCTTCAAAATATTTGAATCTATATTCCTATAAGTTTAGAACGACATAGGTCAGTAAATAACCTATACCTTCAATTCACTGATTCACGGATTTTCAATCATTAGATTTGCAATGCAATAAATGTTCGAGACATTTTTCAAACATTAAAAAAAATAAACCAACAAACAAAAAACACATTATTTAGCTAAATAACATTGTTTTAGATTAGTGATTTATCTTTGCAAAGTCCTGTAGAAGAACTGACCAAAAAAAATTCTAGATTGCTCTGTCTGAAAAACATATATATATTTCTACCTTTTATGACCTATTCAACATTTGATGAAAATGTAAATAAACTCCCGAGCCACAGAATGAGACTTCAATCCCAACTAACAGTACATGCAGATGGACATGTGAAGGTCTATGTAAAAGCTCCTATGGCTCTGCAGAACACTGACACACTAGTATTCCAGTTCTTTTCACAAATTCCAGTAGAGACTGTCGAAGAAGTCACCGCTTTATTTCTGGAACAGGGAGACAACTTAAAGCACCAGCCCTGGGCTTGAATTTACAGTCCCTTGTGGGATCCAGAGGGAACGGTGATTTCCTGAGGCAAAATGCGGGGTAAAGGCATGTTGAAGAACACAGAGCAATATGGGACAGTTCTTTGCTGTCGTGTCCTTACGTGTCTTATGGCGCAGTAAAAGCGTGTGGCAATCCGGATGGTTTGTAGCTTTTGGCTCATGCGTGATTTGGACGGAGCCTCCTCAGGTGGACGTGGCTGCAGGGAAAAGGAGCGTCAGATGCAAGCAGCTTCACCCACAAATCAGTGCGTGGAGGTGAGAGACGAGAGCTTTCTAGACAACTTTGAGGACTTGTTTTCTTAGTCATTTTTTACTTAATTTCATAACGCCTTCAGGAGAGGATGGAAAAATGAAAAAGATGGAAATATCCCACAAACATGCATCAAATGAATCACACCAAATGTACAAGAGCGATATACAGTTGAATGATAACTTGGCTGTTGTACAATAAACAAGTGAAGACACAAAATATCATGGGAGAATGTTAAAGGGATAGTTCACGCAACGAAAATTCAGTCATCATTTAATCATCCTCAAGTTGTTCCATACCTTTAAGAGTTAAAAAAGGAGATACTGGTGAGAAAACAGGTGTTAATCCCCACTGACTTCCATGGTATGGAAAAAAAAAAGACTTTAGCAACAACTTTAACTTTCGTTTTGAGAGTACTATCCCTTTAAGGAAATTTCAGTAAGCAAAAGGAAATATTACTTCAAATACAGTGAATGACAACAAATCTAGTCTGTATATGACACATGATTACAAATATACATCAGTTAATATTTGCCGTTTTTGAAAGTATCATATACAGCATTAGAATGTAGATCTAAAATCTCAATGGAGGAAGTAATCAAAGAAACAATTTAACATGCCAGAAAGACTATAACATGCATATAGAAAATGATATATTTATATACATGCAAATCATTCACATGCGCTCCGTATGTCCACAGATATGAAAAAACACACACGATCAGGTTTGGCTTATGTGAGAGAATCCTGTACACAAGTATAAACTGCAACTCATTCGCTTTTTATTAATGCACAGAATGAATTTATAGAGCTTCCACAGTAAATCAATGTAAAACGTGTAATCCAACAAGTCAACTGCTTCGTGAAGACAAGTACCCGGTCTCTGATCTATTATTTACAATGGTTTCTGTTACCATCTCTTCACATTCAGAGATCAGTGCACTTAAATTACAGTGTAAAACAATAGGGTATCACAATATACAGAGACACTATGGTTCTTAGGCTTAAATTAATCCAATTATTTTCATTCTTCGCAGGACCATTGCTTAAATAAATTACATAACACCCCTGGACTGCAAAGTGCAGTTTCCTACACTCTGAAGCAAATTAAATCAAGCAAACACTGAACAGAAAAGGAGCACAGAGTATTTTGTATGATGTAGAAAATGGGATCTTTCACACAGGAGAGTTTTATTTGGGCGTTTATTAATACACAACACACATGGAAAGGAAAATGATGTTATAATTGTGATTATAATGTTTTTTCCTTGCACTTAATTTCCAAACTCAGACATGCAATACATTCAACATGCAAATGTGTGTTCACTTTCTAAACACATGTAATAATACACTGGAAGAAATGCACAGATTTTTAGCACAGAAGTTAACCCCCCTCTTTTAAAAAATGATATTCCTTATGCAAAAAAAGAGGGATTGTTTACCTTTTCTTTGTCACTAGCCTCTCTTGCCACTGTGGATCCCTAAAAGAGTACAGAAAGTCCTCATTACAAAACATTTATTCTTATTCACCATGATGTTTTTTATTCTATGGAATAATCTTTTCTTAAGTTATTTTACTTGCTTTAATCCCAGCTAACAAGTTTTGGTACCCATGGTACTTTTTTAGTTAGCCAGAAAAGGTTTCTTAACATTAACAGAACATTCGTTTTTGGGTTTGCAGAACGTCACAAAAATGTTTTTTTAACGTCCCTTTAAAGGGTTAGTTCACCCAAAACTTCAGTCATTAATTAGTCACCCTCATGCCCTATAAGACCTTTGTTCATCTTCGAAATACACAGAAATTTTTGATGACATCAGAGAGCCATCCGTCCCTCCATAGACAGCAATACAACTGAAATCATCCCAGATCCAGAGACATAGTAAAAACATGATGTCACCACTGATGTCACATGGACTTTTTTTGCTAAGTTTTTACTATGCTTCTGGATCTGAGATCATTTCAGTTGTATTGCTGTCTATGGAGGGTCAGATGACTTTATGCTATCATCACAAATATCTTAATTTGTGTTCTGAAGATGAACAAAGGTCTTATGGGTTTGGAACAACATGAGGGTGAGTAATTAATAACAGAGTTTTCAATTTTGGGTGAACTAACACTTTAGCATTATTATAACATTTGCCTAACCTCTTATATTATGAAATGATCTGTATAAATGTCTAGAGGGAACTGTATTTTATGGTTGCAAAAAAATAACCACCCTGAAGCGTTCTGGGAATGTTTGGGCTGCAAAAATAACCTAAAAATAACCAAGAGGGACAATTTGCTGTTTATTTTTAGGTTATTAAAAAAACTACCCTGCAACGTTCTGGGAACATTATTTTTTGGTTGCAAAGAATATAACCATCCTGCAACGTTCCAGGAAAAAAAAAAAACTTAAAAATAATGTTCCCCTAATGTTTTTTTTTTTTTTTAATAACCAAACAAATTAAAAAAAAACATTAAGGAAATGTTATGCATTTACTGGGATGACACGTTTAAAACAATTCAAGATCTGATTCAAAATATTTATTTTTTCATGAATTAGACATCACTTCTTCCTTCATGAACTATGATGAACGTACCAGTCAAAACTAGGATGGATGTCATGATTTTCTGTGAATAGTGATTTAAACAAAGCCTCAAAAATCAGTAAATATAATACATTTTATTATCCATGATGCCCACGTCCATTTTCTTTGATTATACTACAGACAAAACTGGCTCTTCAAACTAGAATCCCTTACCTTCAGATCATATTTTTTGTAAACAGGCAGCCGGTGACTGAAGACATTGCGAGTAACGATCATGTAGGTCTCATCTCCATCCACTGTGAGGCGATACATGCCCAGAAACTGAGGGAGCAGCGTGTTTCCATGGCACTCGACTATATACTACAGTGTGCAAATACAAAAAACGATTCACTTCACAGCTTGTGAGACTCATCGTAGGATCATTTTAACAAAGAAAAAGATGCTCCCTGTACCTGGTGGTACTTTTTCAAAATGTTGTGCATCTCGGCCACGTCCTCGCTGGTGATGATCTTGATGACATACCTCTTGTTGTACGAAGTGTGGAAACGAGCTCCACTACGGCCCTGAGCGTCACTGGGAATTGGGGCCCTGCGTGTCAGAGAGTTCTGCCATGGGAGGAAAGAACAGTGAAGGATTTCACACTGCCAGGCTTGCGCTAAACAGCTCCAATAAAATGGTGAAAAGCTACTGATACTTCTCCTAGACTGCAGTCTGCAGTCAGCCTGGAATGCCAGACTGCACTGTCTGGCTACTTCTTTTATTGAACCTCAAACTGAAATGCGTTAGCGGATTTTGCTCATTTGGATGGCGTAACATCCTCTTCTATGGCAATGGGGGGAAACGAGAAAGAACGTGTGGCAGTTACTGCCCTGTGCAGAAAGACAGCAGTCAGTGGGTTCGCATTAAAATGGCATTATTCAACCAGCAAAAGCACAGCTGCGTAACTGCCTGAGCTTTGGATGCCATCTTTAGTATTGCTGCCAAAAATGCAAGGTCTCTGCGGCTCACTGCAAAAGACACATTCTATGTTTCAGTTGTACTGAGTGGGACTTGCTTTCACCACGTTAAGAGCTGTTCCAAGTTTCTGAAGAAAACGATCAGTGGTTCTCAGTTGGATTTGCTTTATGATTTCAGATTGGAATATCAAGAATTGAAGATTATCAGAAATCTGAATTGTTCTGAAATGCAAAATTATTATTATTTTTACTTTGTACACAGTGTTGGAAATTTTTCTCGTGACTATCAAGCCCCGTTTAGCTTTAACTATAAAGATAACGATATTAGTGTCCAAACCAGCGAATTATGTCGTCTGTTTATTAGAAGCACACTCGCATCTGCCGCTTTAAATTTCTTTAAATAGATCTTTTTTAAATCTGACCTATTTTACTGACAAGATGCGCAATGATTATCGTGCAGCCTTAATTTTGGATACAAAAAGGATAATGCTGATGAACATAAATAAATTTGTACACATCGCAATATATATCACAGGAAAAAAAATATATCGCAATGTAATTTTTTCGCAATATCGTGCAGCCCTATCTCAGAACAATGCTTTCAATATTTTTTTGGTTATGATGACCCACCAGTTAAGAGCCACTCTTGTTGATATTTATATCAGTTGTGTTTATTGATTTAAAGATGTTTTACTAGAGTAACCCCTGAGGCATTGAGACACAACTCAAAAAACTGCACTTTCACTTCAGTGAAATTTTAAATGCTGATTCCTACAATCCCTGTGCTGGGTCAACAGTAGTGTAAGTGTAGTATTGAAGTATTCTGGGAGATGGGCCAAATTCAATACAGTATTTTCAGCGTATGGCATTTAACTTGATCTGAGCCTATAAGATCTAATGATGGCTGTAGAAACTGATGATTTCAATTTACTTATAAAACTTCTACATGGGAACTGAGGTACAAAAATGTTTTTTTAAAGAGGTCATAGTATGAGTGATCAACATTTATTCACATGTGAATGGATTAAGGTTGAATAACAGTGTTAATTTAACAATTCTTAATGTAACAATGTTAATTTGTACATATTTTATTAACCTTTTTACAACCATTTAGACAATTTTCAACATTGAATCAACAGCATCTGACAGATTTCAGCTGTGAATGTTACTTTCAGATCTTAAACTTTGCAAGCACAGGCTCTCAACAGCTTGTGTGGCATATCTCAGGGTAAATGTGTCATGGTGCACTGCAGACTTTGCAAAGAGGCTTATTGAAGGATGAGGCAGTAAAAAAAAAACTATATTAGACATGACAAACTTACAGTCAATGTGTGAACAGACTAAAAAAATGAGCCCAGACTGCTGCTCACTTCACATTTGAAGAAATAAGAAAATAAAAATATATATGTAACCGTTCAGAAAATAAAAAATGACTTTAATATATGATACATCTGTGAATATGTGATTTTTCTTTCCATATCGCAATATATGTACATAGCAGAAAAATTAAATATCGTAATATGTGTTTTTCCAATATCGCCGTAGTTCCAAGTCAGTTTATTCACATTTACTCTCTCCTTGACTAATTCAAATCATGAATTCATTCAAATAAATGTGATCCTACAGCGCTATTTCATGTCTGTGTCTTATTCAAAGCAGGCAGAATGCTAGATTTAATGACCATTCTGGTCAAATATTTCCCTGCAAACTTTAACTTGTCGATGCTGGCAAACACACAAATGAGGCGAAGCATTACTTTCTAATAGATCAATTGACTGGAGTCACTTATACTACAGTTACACCTCAAATATTGTTCACATGTTGTTTTTCCAAGACATTTCTTTGGTTTTTGTCCTTGAAAACACTTGTTTGTAGGATTACCTTCTACCATCGCCTCTGTTATTAAATCCAAAAAGTAATTTCAGACCAGAATAACAGCGGAATGAGCCCATGATAGTAATATATTAGATAGTAGTAATATCAGTGAAACTGTAAGTTAACCTGTTTCAAGAACAGTGCTGTGTGTACCATGCTTGTAACTTTTAAGTCACTGAACTTTCTGTTTGTTTGTCTGTACTGTTTGTGTCTGCATAGATTTATGTGTGTGTACAGGCAACTTGGGCAAGATGGCGCCTGTGTTTGGCTGTGCCTTGGCTCGTCTCTTGTTGTTTAAACTATTAATGGCCCTCCTCTCCGCATATGTGATTATTTCAGAACGAATAACTGATGAATGTGCCTTGGCTTTACGGACTTATGATCGGGACTCGTTGTTTTATATAAAGACTTTAATGGACCTGTTTGATAAATCTCACAAGTATCAACAGGCCTTTCCTCCTCCGTTTATAATTGATCAAGACTCACCGGACTTTTTATTGCTATGTCGAGTTCCTGTGCTTTCACTACATGCTAAAACTTAACTTTATGTTTACTGTAATTTACTTGTTTGGTCAGTGTTCTCTGTGATCTTGGTTTACACTAACCTAAAACATTAAATTAACCTAAAACGCATGTCATATGACCATTCATGCACGTACAACCAAAGATATGTATAGGTAGATTCCCTATTATTTAAATCGCAGACGGGTTTGCATGCTTGGAACGATCAAATGGTGAATCTACAAACACATATCTATGGCCACGTTGGTTGCCTCCATAGAAGCACTTGACCTCTTACTTAAGCACTTATGTACCTGATATTCCTGATCATCAATGGAGAACCGCTCCCTTAGATTGCGGAAGACTAGAGGACAGTACTCCTTAAACTTGAAATGGCTTGGCATGTTCTCTCTATGGAAGTAGAAAGAGGTGCAAAAGCTGATAAATTACAGAAGCAAAAGCAACATAGCAAAAGGATCACATAAAGTTTATCACGTAAAGTCAGTCTCTCTTACTTGTTGAAGAGGTGGTTGTCCACCTTGATCTTTGAGTTGGCTTTGAAGTCATCAGGCATCAGCATAACAGGAATCTGGATGTGACTGAGTTCATTTATCTGGAGGAAAATAACGGAGAGATTACAAAATAATATTTGAACAGCTGAGGCATATCTAAAATAGCTTTATATCTGTTGTACAGGAGATTTCTGGACCTGCTCCAAATGAATAAATCAGAGCGTTTTCTTATTTACCGAGAACTATCTGCAGTACAGGGGCCATTCCTCAAAATGTGCTGCACTGATGGACCGCTGCCAAGAAACAACTTCCTTTCACTAACAACAGCAGCAGTGAAAAACAGAGCCGTCTGCGCCAACAGAGTACTTATTGGCTGGACTGTCCACTTCCTTTTTTATCGTTTTAAATAATTCAGTACACGACAAGTGGTCTTTCATGGGCAATAGCACATGCATGACTACACTTAAACTTAAAAGGTGCTTACTAAGGTTAAGCAGATTTTGGTGTAAATCCAAACTGACTATTTGACACTCCTTTTCCATCACATGAACACACACACAATGACGTGTTGTGTGTACGCAGAGTTATTTTTGTACATCTTCCTGTGCCTCCATCTGTCCCTGCTGCATCAGGGGGTCTCCTCTTGTCGATAAAGAAGCATTTTAGTAAAGAAGGTTATGCTTTGTCATTTAAAATGAAGCCAAACAGTAGTCCACAAAGAGATAAAAAAAAGAAAAAGCAACTGCAAGACTGGGGGAGAGGGCAACGGGTTCACTGAAAACAGCACTGAAACAGCAGCAGCTGAAAATGGGGAAGGACAAATCATGGTCAACCAGCCTGAGTGTGTCTGACGCACACACACACACACACACACAATGTATGTCCCATGCAATTCAGAATAAAACTGTATTAATAATTTTGGTAAGAATTAAATTATACATTTTTATAACAATGATAGTTAATCATATATATAACATAATTACTTTTCACACTTTCATTATTAATTTATATCATATTTTTATTTATAATATTTAAATGCACACGTTGTAAAAAAAACAATATAATTGTATATATGCAAATATTTAGTGTATGTGCGCGTGCATGTTTTAATAATACTGTACATGCATATATTAGGAAAAGATTATATAAATATGGAATATTAATAAATTAAATAATAATATTTTGTATATTTTTTAGTGCTGCCAAACGACTGATCATGATTAATCACACCTGAAATAAAAGTTTCTGTTTACGTAATATGTATGTATATATGTATATACACACACATGCATGTATATATTTTAGAAAAAAATATTTGTATATATTAATATATATTTATAATATATATAGAAATATAAATACATGTAAATATTTTCAAAATATAATAATAATAATAATATATTTGAAAATATTCATATATATTTTATAAAATGACTTCCTAAATAAATAAATACTATATATATATATGTAAACACACACAGATAGTATGTGGCATATCGGCTCTTGACCCCCATCCCTTTACACTCGGTTACATAATCAACATATAATTTCATTTGGATAAAGCCATTGAGATTAATCAAGCAAGCAACCAGAGGCTTTTCTGGCAGAGTAGGCCATGTGTTTTCTGAAAGCCACTCTAAAACATGCACGCGGTTAACATTACAAGCCATTTAATACTTCTTTTTATTACATTTCAAATCAGAGCTAAAATAATTCCATTACTAAAGCCTGTTTTCTCAACAGACTAATATCTGTCAGCACATACGGCTTATCACCCGCTTTACATAACACAGTGCTACTACAAATTCACATCAAGGGCAACAGACAGCGTCGCTCCTTATGTGCTGCGAAAAGAGACCGGCTGAGTGTGTACGGAGGGCTTTTGGGCTCTAGTTAAGGCAATTTCTCATTCTGGCCATTAGTTCTAGCCACAATGGAAGAGGCCTTTATGTCCTTCACCTCAGACTTAAGTTATACCTCTGAGACTCTTATGTAATCAACATGAAAAAGCTCATCTGACTCAGTGCTGAAAGAGAGGATAAAACATCTAAAAGGGGAGAAGAGGCAAGGAGGGGTGTGGATTAGAAGAGATGAATCTTAAAGAAGTATGAAAGACATAGACTGGATCATGCATATGCAAGACGGTGTGGATATATGTGCTCAAAGGAGGGGCTGTATTGGCCTAAATGATAAAAATAGGCTAAACCCACGGGCGATATTCCTGAACACTACATTTATGAAGTCAAAAGATCTCATTGTCACAGAGCGTTAATAAAGTGAACCACGAAAGATGGATGGGAAGAATGTGCTAATGAGGTTTACTAGCACAAACCTGCAGGCAGCACTGATTCGTCTTGGTGATGTTATTCTACACAAACACACAACTACAGAGAGAAACAACTGAGAAAAAACTCATGCCAAACAATTGACAATTTATCTCTTTTATATATATATATTTATTTATATACAGTGAGGTCAATAAGTATTTGATCACCCTGTGATTTTGCAAGTTCTCTTACTTAGAAATCATGCAGGGGTTTACAATTTTCAGCATAGGTGCATTTCCACTGTGAGACACAGAATCTAAAAAGAAAAATCCGGAAATCACATTGTATGATTTTTTTTTAACAATTTATTTGGGAATTACTGTGTC
>JAUCMT010000047.1:7961995-8023320 GCA_032357475.1 Enteromius thamalakanensis
AAAGCTGTATTCGGGATTTTTATTTACACGTAAACCTACATTTAACATGAATTAATAGCACTTTTGAGATATTCTGGTCACTCCTATGAGATGAAGACGCAGTCATATCAGTATCCTAATAAAAGTTTTATGGAGCGGTCCCCTCATGGGGGCAGACATTAAGATCACATAATTATCTCGCTAATCTTGATATCGGACACTTGCTCACTGAGTAAATTAGGCCAGATGGCGCACAAAGGGTTTGTTAAACGGTTAGTAAATCAAAACTTGTTGTATTAGCAGAGTACATGCATCATCTTTAATTTGCCGTCAAACTTGCAATATTATATGTAAACAAACACACCCGAGCAAAGCTGCCCAATGCACTTTCCTACTGTAGGGTTAAGCTGAAATCTTATGATGGCACATGTCTAATGCTACAGCCTACTGTCCCATGTCTTAATCACCAGCCATTTACAATCCCATTATTTCTCGGTATTCTACTGCCCTCTTTAGGCATTATGATGTCATTATTCTTAACGACTTTCGACCGCTACTCATCATATAAACTACGAAATATTTAAGAGATGCGATGTTATTCATGCCTCTTTCGTCTAGGTTTGATGTGTGATGAGAGAAACTAAATAACAGGAACTTTAAGAAAAACAAAACAAAACCATTATGTCTAACCAAACATCCATTGTGTCATACAAACCATAACGAAGAAATAAATAAATAAAAAGATGTCACATCTTGCAAAGGCTGACTTTTTATTTAGACCAATTTGTTTAGCTTTTTTTTGGCTGTTTGAGCATGCCCAATCCCCGCGGTCAGTGTTTGATTGCTCCTCCAACAGTCTCAGTGGGTGATGTTTGGTGAAATCTCACGCATGTTTGCTGCAGTTCCCTCACTGCGAGAAAAGCAGCACGCGAGCCACGCGATTTAAAGCTTTGCGACACAAACTCATGCTGCAGCAACGCTGACATATCCGAGATATTTTACAAGCTGGTGGATTATCGGAGTGACCGGAGAAGTTATGCTATTTCCCCGGACCATCCCAACAGCTTAAATATGAATCCTCATTGCGCGCGCTGTGGGAAAATAGTCTACGCAACAGAGAAAGTGAACTGCCTGGATAAGGTATGGTCCGATGTTTATAACTACAAATGTTTAAACGTATCTGTATAACGTCCTTTCATAAATATCTTTCATGGATTGAGCTTTATGTGCAGTTCTTATCTTTTTTAAATTTTGCAGTACTGGCACAAAGGATGCTTTCATTGTGAGGTGTGTAAAATGACTCTCAACATGAACAACTACAAGGGATATGAGAAGAAGCCCTACTGCAACGCGTATGTATGCTATTGCCTCAAAATACTAGTTTATTAACCGCTCACACGTTCATATAAACTTTAGGTTTACTAATACACTGCATTTTACTTATTTGACATTCATGAATAAAGCCCAAAATGACTCACTTTCTTTCTCCAAAAAGGCATTATCCAAAACAGACCTTTACAATTGTGACAGACACCCCTGAGAACCTACGACTGAGACAGCAAAGCGAGCTCCAAAGTCAGGTAAGTTTACTTGTTCAATGTATAATGTGTAGTGTGCCGTAACCACTTTAATACACATGATAAAAACTGGTTCTATATATTGAAAATACTACACTGAATTTAAAGGGGGCATATCTAGAGTATGATGTAATTTGTTGTTATTGGTAGAGACAATTCAAAGACAATCAGTTAAAGCCACGTGAGTGTTTCGTCTGCCAGGGAGGGACTGGGTGTGATACTTTGAGGTCAGCA
This sequence comes from Enteromius thamalakanensis, assembly GCA_032357475.1. NCBI lineage: Eukaryota > Metazoa > Chordata > Actinopteri > Cypriniformes > Cyprinidae > Enteromius > Enteromius thamalakanensis. The sequence continues at coordinate 7,963,786 of JAUCMT010000047.1, forward strand.
TGGAGAAAAGCAAGGCAGCTGTCTACTCCGTGGTGCCCTGGCCGATCCCCTCGGCCTCTCCACCTGGCAGCCCAAAGATGCTGCCAAGTCCATACTGCGGTCTAATCCTGGCATTATGACAGAAAATGTACTTTTTTCTGAAAGATAGGTCATCACGCTGTGAAAATATGATGACACTTGCACAAGGCACCATTAGTCTGCTGCATTTAATAGTGCTCACACTTTGTGATAAGCTCAAATCTGGACTGGAACTCCCTCGCAGCCAAAACAGGAACTCACTTAAAAAAAGCACACCATACCAACTTCCTGGTTTTCTTGTTCTGCAGGTCAAGTACAGGAAGGATTTTGAACAGAGTAAGGGTCGGGGCCTGAAATTTGTCTTGGACACTCCAGAGCTACAGAGACTGAGGAAGGCCCAGGATCAGATCAGTAATGTATGCTAGGAAATGCAGAAAAACTCATGTAGTCAAATATGTAAATTTGATAAAAAGATATGCAAGCATTTATGGTAACAATTTAGAACACTTGTTAACTATTAACTACAACTTTTCCCTCAATGCTTTCTTAATTTGTTTCTTATTAATAGTAAGGTAGTTGTTAAGTTTAGGTACTGGGTAGAATTATGGATGTAGAAAAAGGCATTAATATGTGCTTAATTTACACTAATAAATGTCTTATATTCTAGTAATATGCAAGCAAATAAGCAACTAATAGGTGTAACTAATAGGTGTCCAAAAGTTTGGGGGCAGTTAGATCATCATTATATACATATATATTATCTTATTTTATCAAAAATACAGTGGGGAAAAAGGAGTAATATTGTGAAATATTATTTCAGTATAAAACGTTTACTATATTAAACAAATTTTATTCATGCAATTGGCAAAGCTAGATTTTCAGAATCTTTACTCCAGTCTTTAGTATCACATGCTCCTTCAGAAATCATTGCTTTCTAATTTGCTGCTCAAGACATTTTCCTTATTATTATCAATGTTGAAATCAGCTGTGCGGCTCAAAGTTTTTGTGGAAACAATTCTACACATGATGAGGAAACTATGATACGTTATTGCATTATTTGACGAACAGCATTTTTAAGACTGAAACCAATGCACCCTTGCTGAATAAAAATATTATTCCTACTGACCCCAGACTTCATTATGGTAGAGAGTACATCATACTTACATGTGAATGAAAAGCTGACATCTCTGTTCTCGCAGGCAAAGTATCATAAGGATTTTGAGGTGTCAGGTTTGCATGGGGTCACCCAGGGAACACGCGGGACGTACCTGGTACGGGCTCAGATGACACCCAACCACGAAACAGTGGGGAACAGCACACACAAAGGGGTCCATCAGTACATCATGGAGATGGATCGAAGACCTGGCGTCATTGTGGGTAAGGTCTCCAATGTATTCAAGCAGTAAAATACCTGAATCAAAATAACAAACTGACAACTGTAAGCAAACCAGTAGTTCAAGATCATTGTGATAATTGTTGTTTTAGCACCTGTTCTCCCTGGTGCATACTATCCCAGCGGCCACAGCCATGGGCACAGCTACATGCATCAGACAAGCATGCATTCACTGAGGTCAATGCAGTTCAGGTCAAAACACATGAGTATGGTGAGTCCTGATTATCTACAATATTATGTAGCATATACGTATACTCACACATGGACTCTTTTTGAATAAAAAGTATGCAGTACCATAAAATACTAAAATTTGGTCTCCAGACTGTGTACAGGGCCCTGTATGACTACACAGCTCAGGATTACGATGAGGTGTCATTCCGGGACGGTGACATCATTCAGAACGTGCAGCCGATTGATGAAGGCTGGATGTATGGAACGGTTCAGAGGACGGGGAGGTCCGGTATGCTGCCTGCTAACTACGTCGAGGGCATTCGCTAGTGTTCTCACTGAGCCTCAAATCAAACACTATATCTGAATGGTCACAGGTACAGCTCTACTTTAATAGTGCAAATTAAATTTGTGTTTGTTATATTTTTTATTTTGTAACCCTGAATGTCCAGTGTAAGTAAATGTACACTACTGTAACTGTAAGATTTTTTTATTCATTCTTTTTAAATACTTTTATTGATTACACTTTATTTTAAGGTGTCCTTGTTACAGCACAATCAGGCACTTAAGTACTGAGTAATATTAATTAACTACATGCACTTATCTATATGGTTAAGGATAGGATTATGGTAATTAATGCATACTATTATGCATAATTTGTTTTTATTATAATAGCAAGTACAACATGTAACAAGGACACCTTAAAATAAAGTTTTACCCTTTCGTTCCGCTAGGATGAATTAATTTAATTAAAAGTGACAGTAAATACAGTTAACATTGCTGTAAAACAGCTGATAATTGTTTCCATCCTTGATAAAAATAAATGTTTCTTGAGCAATACATCAGCATATTAGAATGATTTCTAAAGGATCATGTGACACTGAGGTTTGCATCACTTACTTTTAAAAATATACAAATAGAAATTAAATTTAAATTAAATTGTCTTTCAAGAAAAAACTATCTTGCGACCCAAACTTTGGAAATTTAGTGATTAACATGTAATAAGTTTTGTACCAACATGGCATTTACGTTGAAATAAATGTTAAATGTACAAGATGCATAGAGGACTGTAAAGAGTGCATTATTTTTGACAGCATGTTGCCTTGTAAAACATGAATGTGTGTAAACTGTTCTGCACATTGTACATTAAATGTTCCACTGTAACAAACTGATTTTGAATTGTCAGTCTGCATTAAAACATTTCACCCACCATTCAAGCAGTATATCAAAGAAAGTTTATTAAAAAGAATACTTTTTTGCTGATATCAGGTGTTTATAATTGTTAAAGGCCTGATATTTCATCAGCAAAAGCTCCCAGCTTAAATACTGGTTCCATCAGTCAAACAGCATTTCTGCTATAACCTTCATCTCAACCATATTCATCTTCCTTTCTTCGTTTTGGAAACTTTCTCCTTACGCTTTTTCACATGCTTTGGCACTTTATTTTTTCTTTTCTCCCTTTGAGCTTCTTTAACCACTTTCTTTCTTTCCTGAAAGACACAGAAATACAAACTCATTCTCACAATCTATGAACACAAATCATTCATTTCAACATTTTTAGTCGCCATTAGGTACTTTTCTGTCCACTTGTGTTTCCTGAGTGTGACTGCCACCATCTCCTGTGTCTTCCCCTTCTGACTTCTCATCATCGTCCTCCTCGTCCTCTTCTTCCTCTCCCTCAGAGCTTGAACTATCATCCTTCGTGGAGTCTTCCAGTATCGAGGGTACCTATCAAAAAAATTTCAGAAACAGCATTTGTAATCTGCTTTCTCATTGTCATGACGCTTGAGTTTGGCAATGGCTGTTGTTTATATTCTCGGTCTTAATCCTCCCACATGCCATGTAGGCAAAGAAAATTCCAAAGAGACCCAGTGGGTGCATTAATAGCAAAAACAAAGTCTTGGGCACATAAGGTGTCTTAAACCAAATGCTTAATCATTAACGCGCCACATGGTCTTAAAAACAAAACATTTCCTCACCGTTTGCACACCAGAAAGATCCTTCCTGAGGCCTGTTACTGTCTGGTAGAGGATCTGGAATGGAAAACAGATAATTAAAACCACTGCTACTAATTCTCACAGCATTAGTTCATTTTTATTATTTAGGGTGGTTAGAAGTACATTGTCTCTGTTTGCATCTTCAGAAGAATCCTCCTCCTTTTTCTTCAACATTGTGTCCACATCCCTCTCATAATGAGTGACTTCATTAAGTGTGCGTGGAATGTAGGCCTTCTTAAACACCTGTTATGAGACAGATCCACGTGTGAATCATTAGAAGGGTTCCCACAACGGTTTCTTGAATGTTGCTCTATATGGATTAAAAAACTAAAATAAATAAATAAAAAGATTTTATAGAGACAGCATAATCATTTCGATCATGACATTACAAAATTAGCTAGCATTTACCAGTTTTATTTCAGTATTATTTATATGCTTTTTATGATTAATACTTTGTATTAGATTTTATTTTTTATATTTTCTTTATTTTAGTTTTAGTAATAACTGTGTTTGTCATTTTTATTTTTTATTAATTTAATTTCAATTAATTTTAGAAATTCAACTTTGTTTAATTTGTAAAATTAGTGCCAACATTTCAAATTTTTGTTTGACTAGTTTAAATGTTAAGTTCAAATATTTTATTTCAGCATTTTAACATTTTTAATATATATAATTTTAACTACATCAATTAATGAAATTAATTAAACAAAATGATTTAATAGTTTTATATTTAGTTAACTATAACAACACGGACCTACACCTGTTCTACAATAGCTCACACAAAGCAATACTTGACTATTTTCTTTTTTTCAGACCATGAAAAACCAAACAGAAAAACCCTCATATTTTCCACAGAAAGAATATTTTATATTTTCATTACATCATTTTATTTCCTTGACTTTTTTTTTTTAGGACTGTACATTACCTTTTAATAATTCAACAATTTACCATGAGTGTGTGAACATGAGTGGTAGTTTAAACAGGGATGTAAATATAAAAATATTCACCTCTTCATCAACTTTGTCCTGATTGGATCTTTCCTCAACAGTTCTTTCTGATGCTATTTCCATCGCCTGCCGGTAAACAACAAACATATTTAGTGAGTCTAACAAACACACATACAGTATATACCCAATACAGCTGGACAAATATTAGAATTTGATTTAGTTCACAAGCTTTTGATTCGCTTTGACTTAGTATTTATTACTTTAAATATATACATAAATATTAGGTATAGTACATAACAAATTTTAAAGGAAAAACAGAACTAATATTTCCAAATATAATTGAGCATTAGCTGGTAACTACATTTCTATAAAATTGAAGGTTAAAATGAACTGCTTTGTATTCAAATACTAAATTTACAATCAGTGAAACTTTTAAATATAATTTATTTAATAAAATATATATGTGACTCAGCAGCACCATAATTGGTGCCTGCGCCCTTAACGCTGCACAACTCAAACCGTGCCAAACATGGCAGACAATAGTCGAGTTTGAAATATAAACGAGTCAGTTGACATGCGCCTTGCCCTGACGCTTCCCTTAAAGCAGGGCTTCTCACATCTCACCCTGGAGGTCCGATGCACTGCAGAGTTTAGCTCCAACCCCAATAAAACTCACCTACCTGTGATATTCTAATGGTCCTTAAGATGCTGGTTAGCATGCTCAGGTGTGTTTGATTAGGGTTAGAGCTAAACTCTGCAGTACATTGGACCTCCAGGGTAAGATTTGAACCTGCCTGAAAGGGTTAGTTCACCCAAAATTAAACATTCTATCATTAAATAGAAATACTCAACATCATCTTGTTTCAACCCTCTAAGTCCTTCATTCATCTTCAGAACACAACTGAGGTTGAGCCAATGATGTCACATGGACTGTTTTACCGATGTTTTTGCTATGTTTCTGGATCTGGATCATTTCAATTGTACTGTTGTCTATGGAGGGACAGATGGCTTTCTGATATCATCAAAAACATCTTAATTTGTGATACGAAGATAAATGAAGGTCTTATGGGTTTGGAACAATATGGAGGTAACTAATGATTTTTATTTTTAGATGAACAAACCCTTTAAACGAAGGTCTTTATTGTTTAAGTATTATAATACAATTGAAAGAATTTCAAATCAAAGACTCGTATCAAAAATTAAAAGCACAAAGTTTTTAGTGATTTATTAGATGGGAAGCACACTACACCATTCCTTTCATTAAGTGAAAACAGGCAAGACTAATCAGTTCATAAATTTAAGAATCAATATTGTTTCACAAAAAAGAGAAACATTTAAAAATGCACCGAGAGCAACCAATTATATGAAGCTTATCTGATCTGAATGCACAAAAAACCACAAGAAAAAGTTAGTATTAATGATAATGCTTCATTGCAACTCACTGACCTTGTCCAAATACTGGTTAATGTTCTCACTTGTGATTGAGGGGTCTGTGATAAACTCAAACAGCTCACGCACAGTCATAACTGCCACATTACGTTTCTGGAAAAAGTCTGAGAGAACAAAAAAAAGACTTTAAAGAAAACATTGACATTCGTAATATCTTCTACTATTCAGGGCTGTATAATTACCATTGACGTTGCTGCAATCCTTGCGAAGAAACTCTAAAGCATGAGGATGATCGTGCTCAACGGACTGAGAGACGTCAATTATGTAAGCATCTCCATTATGATACCTGCGCACCAGAACACAGCAATGCTTCATGTTTTTCTACACTTTCACCTGATCACAGCACTATTAAAACCTTCAGCTTACAGCATATTGAACTCGCTAAGGTCAGCGTGGACCAGACGAGCTTCATTGTACATCATTCTCATGTACTGGATGATCTGCAGGTAGAGTTCCCGCGCTTTGGATTCAGAAAGGACAGCGTTTTTCAGCAGAGGGGCAGGCCTGAGAATTACACCAATGAGATCAATTAAAAGTGTCAGTTAAGGATTTGTTAAACTCTGAAACGTTGCCATTTTTGGATTTGAAGTTGTTGAGAAGTATTTGTGCATCTGTAAAATGTGAAGGTAAACATCTACGTACATGTCATCTCGCCCAATAAAGCTCATGACGAGAACATGACTCCGCAGCATGATGGGCTCTGGACTTGGAATCTGTGCGGTCTGTAGTCTTGAGATAAATGGAAATGCATTACAAACAAACTCATAAAAATAAGTTCATAAAGAAAAAAAAAAAAAGAAGATGATATCAATACTAACCTGATCAAGTTTCTCATTTCCTTCTCAGCCCAAGTGCGCACCATTTTCCTAGGATTGCCTTTGCAATAGCCATGACGGAACCTACATTATATTCAAACATAGAAATTCAGTGTTTAATTGCTCACATCAATAAGGCTAAACAGAACTAAGACATCTGTTTTACCTAAATTCCCCGCTGACATATTTATCTCTGTCTTTGAATAGTAGAATTGATGTTTTGTATATTTTGATGGCTCTGCTTTCTCCTTTCGCAGTAGTTGCATGGTAGACATTTGCCTGTGGTACGAAACGCAGAAAAGAAACATAAAAAAAACAAAAAGTCATTAAAAAAAGCATCATTAACATTAGTTCTTAGTAAAATGACATAGCCACAAGATCCCAAGTGATCTATAAATAAAGTAATAGATCATTTTATTGATTTCATCTAAACAAGCCAAGGTTAGCCAAAATATTTTACATGACTATAATTAAAATAATGAATTCACTGAATAAACCCAACATTTCTCATCCTTAACCTTGAGTACTAAAATAACAAAAAGGATAAACAAACTAAATCTAATAATATCGCTAAAATTATTTTAAAACAAACTTGCCTCTTTGCCTGTGCTGATACAGCCGTTGATCTCTGAAAAGACGCCTCTGCTGAGCATTTTAAACAGAATCATACGTGTACGAGGGTCCAAAACCTGCACAAACACATTCAGATATCACACTGAATAATGCAACAATTACAACACTGGAGCTCAAGTGAAACCATCAGCTTCAACACACCTGCTCAACAGTAGCTCGGTCTGATTTGTCCTTTACCCGAAACCTGCAAAAATCAGCTTTTTAAGATTAAAGACTTAAACCTGATTGAAAATCATGTCTGTTGCAGTATTATTATACTGCTTGCTCAAAGCTGAAATAAAATGCAAACAGAAATATACATGAATGGAAATGACATATTTTTATTATTACTAAAACTGAACTAAAAAAATTAATTAAAATACAAATAACACAGAAAACACTAATAAAATGATAGAAGCACATAATACATTTACTAAAGCTAAAACTAAAATGTAAAACATACAAGGAAAAACTAAATGAAACTCCTAACAAATACAATAATAGTATAGAAAATCCAAAAGATTACATACGTGTCTGCTTCCCTCTGCTTTTGCATCACAGTGACTTTATTGATCACAGAATCAGCATAGCTCAGTTTATCTGTCAAACAAAGATACCTGAATCAGAAAGAGTAAAACTATTTTTTCTGTGGATGAATTGACTAAATCTATAGTCTACACAATCTCTGAATTTATTTGTTAATTAAATAAGATAAAGCTTACCCAGGTTAATTTTGTTTTCAAATTTCCTTAGTACCTTGTCTGACGGAGTGGACATGTTTAAGGATTTTTTATTAGAACTTTGTCGATTAGCCTGGTGGGAAAAAAAAAGAAAACATATCTCAATACATGTTCATTCAACCAACAAGATTTCCCAAAAACAGGGCCCACATTCACTAAATATTCGAAGGCTAAAAGTAGCACATAACTCACAGATTTTAAGTATAACTCTTAAAAATAATAAAGTATCAGTCTTAAATTTAGGGTTCCTACATTTTTGCTTCAAAAGTATTTCACAAAGCATTTTAATTTGAATATGGCAACATAATATAGGATTTTACAATATTTCACTGTGTTACTAATAGCTTAAGACTTCTCTCTATTCCTTAGTATATTTGTCTGAGCAGTTTTGTGAATATGTTTTAATGGAAAACTCTTTTGTAAAAAATGTTACTGCTGTTTAGGAGAGCTTCTAGTGGAAGTGGTATGATAAACTGTTTTTGAATCCGGGCCCAGGTTTGTTGTCAACATTGGCCTTTCTTTAAGAAATACCTGTGGATTATTCCCAGCCCTCATTGCTGTGTAGCGCTTTGTAAAATCTCCTCCTCCTGATTCATTCCAATCCCATTCATCATCATCTTCCTCATCATCATAGTCCTCCTCATTTTCACCTTGCTCATCATTGTCAAAGGTTTGTAAAGTAACTTCAGGCAGTTGGTTCTCCAGGGAGAGCTTGTCAGGGACTTGACTGGTTTCAGGCTCACTGCGAAATACCACAGATTGAGTAAACTTCCCCCATTTAGCACACACACAAATATATATATATACATATAATTTTTTTGCTGGTGTAATCAGTCATAACAGTCACCGTTTGCCTCTCCGACAACTTGAAACACATTCTGTCATCATAATAATCATAAAGCTACCATTCGTGGTATATCACACAGATTAATATATATGTATACGTATGGGTAGTTGACAAAAAAATTGGACTGTGTCCTATGGTAAAACCTAAAGAAACTAAACATACAAATAACATGAGAAATGTACATCCTTCTTAGAGTTTCAAATAGCACGAGAGGCGTTTATCTTCAGTGTGTTTTTCTTTCGTCATTGTAAATGTGACAGCGTATTGTTGTTTTTCATGACCGTGTTAATATCAATTAATTAATAAATGACTAATATTGCTTCTAAGTTAATTAAGTTTCATACCTTCCCGTCTCGTCCGCGTCATCAAACTGCCCTGGTACAACCTGATACATCCTGGTGCTCTGACTTCAATAAAAGAAAACGTCCGAATCCTTAAATATATCTCAACAAAATATAAAATGTAAAGGAACTGACTAAACACTGTCAAAACACGCTAACATACCAACAGCACGCAAGCACCCACACCAGCACACTCTCACTTCCGGTAATGTGGGTAAGGGTGCCGAGAAGGCTCAAAGTGACAACTCGTAAAGTTAAAATAAGCACCCGTTTTCCGCAGGCTAATCGTTCACGAATTATTGTCCTTCATAAAAAATATTGCTGATATCAAACGTATGTAGGCTGCTAGAATATTCTGAATGGTTGTTATAGTACATTACTACATTTTTATTTATAATTATTAAAAGATTACAGTCCCCAATTGCTGAAGTTAAATAATATGGCCCGGTTTCACAGACAGGGCTTAGCTTAAGCCAGGACTTTGTAACTTTTACCACAATACCTTATAAGAAAATATAACAGGTGTGCATCTTAACACAGAACAATGACACTGACATCTTTTAACAGAGCAAGATATTTTCATCTGAGACAGATCAAACATGAAATTTAGTCTGAGACTAGCTTAAGCCTCGTCTGTAAAACTGGGGGTGTAAGTGTTTAAAAGTAGTGTTAAATATGCATATGCCGATATTATATGATATAAAAAAATGTAGACAGAAAAAACAGACCTGAATTTCTCACTCTTTCTTAGTGTACATTTATTGATTGGATGATTTATTCGCTTTACAGGGTTGGGGGAAAAAACAAGGTGAAAAAAGCAAAATCAATGAGTTTACATCTGAACTGATTTGACAGGTATTTGCAATTCATCTGACAAACATGGTCATTGATATCTGAATTAATTACAATAATTTGCAGAAAGGGTTTGGTACAATTAGACCTAAACATACAGTGACCAAATTCAGATAAATGCTCTTAAACGTAGTGTAGTGAACAGAGCTTGCATTTTACACACCAGACAGATACACCGATTTTGAAAAGCCCCTGAGAAAGAGAATAACTGAGAAATTCAAATTAGCTCAACATGCAAAAATCATTCTTTTTATAATCATAATGTCAAACTCATCAAAGTATACTCTATGGTTCAATGCTCTCAAATGAATGGATAGTTGAATTGGCTGAAGGTTTCATTAGCTGACAAACAAAAAGACACACAAAAGATATAATTGTCTAAAGCATCTGAATGTACAAAGTAGCTGAAAATGTCGAGAACCTCACAATCTCAAACAACATTCGTCTTTTTGAATTTCCTCGTTGCACAAATTGGATTCTACATGGCTTTTCGAAATTACAACCACACGCTGTAGACTGATCAATAAATACCTGCATAAAATGTTCAGTGTTTTCTATCCATATGACTGTGCACACCCACACGCACTTGAACACATTTACAAACGGCATTACACAAAAACAAAAGAAAGAAAAATGTGTTTCAACAAATACAAAGACCAGTTCATTTACAACGTTTCAATTGGTTTTGAATCCAAAGACTCGCAGATTTCAAAATGAATGAAAACTAGCTTCAAATTCGCTGAATCTCAAATGAAGTTTTGTGTGGGCTTCAAGTCACTTTTTCAAGTTACTTTTTGTTTGGTTTTAGGGGATTATTATATCCCTTAACCAGTATAAGGGATACATTTAGATTCCTTTTTAGATCCGATATCTACCGGATAAAAAGAGAAAAAGTGTTTGATTAGTGTGAACACTTGTGAAAATGAATCCTAGGGAGATTTCCAGTACAAACACAAAACCAAGAAGGCAAACAAAAATACAAAATCACACTTTAAAGATACATAAAATGTACTCTGAATCACGCTAACATAAAATACATACTGCATGACTCTCAGAAGCACTCTTCTCTCTGATGCACAAGCCTCAAAATATAATACTTCACACTCTACACCATTATCCTCCATCTTTGAGCCTCATTGACAAATGTCACGGAAGACATATAAGTGGCTGGGAAGCTTGAAACAGCACCTTCTGCGACATTTGTCAATGAGGCTCAAAGATGAGGGATAATATACAAAGAAAGGGCAAATATTGCCGATAAACTGATTGGCCGACCATCACCCAAAAAAAATTACAGAGCTAAACAGCAATTTTATCCAAACTGTATTCAGCCAATCTTGATAATGAAAATGAGTCAGGCACTTAAGCTCTTCAATTCCATAAGACAAAAAAACTATGACTCCATACAGATACTAAAAACATACAGAAACTGACTTAAGAATAATACAATTTAATGCTGATATATAAATCTTCTGTTCATCATACAAATGCTTCTAATTTATTGATATAAAGGCTTTATATGATTCAATAAAAATCATATAAATAGGATTAAAACTGCTACTGTCCAGTTATGTGCTGATCCAGATCTTTAGAAAAAAGCATTAAGGCATCAAGAGAAGAATCAAAAACTGTTCTGCAGTCTGCATCCGTCGTGCATACTGTATAAGAAAAACATCGGCAAAAGCCAGGCTTTGCAACTCCTAGTGTTTGTGGAAGCTTGATAAACTATGGCACAAAATGAACATAGTGAATTTTATCTTCACTGATCAGGTGTCTCCATTTCCTGAGCTGCTGTACAGCTATGGACAGTGATTTTTGCAAGTTCTGGATCACAGCCTGATTGGGCCTCTGCTGAGGCGACTAATGTTTGATGGTCCTCCTGTTCAGCCCCATCCGGCTGAGGTTCTTCAGCAGATTTCATCTCCAAGGATGATTCTTTAGGATGCTGAATTTCCTCCACATGTCCTTCACTCTCTTCTTCTTGGGGTGCTACTGCTTTCTCACATTCATTCTCACTCTGGATTGGAGCTGTGGCTTCACTTTGACTTGCAGATGAACACCTAACCTCTTTTTCTTCCAGCATTTCGCAGTTATCTCTTGCTCCATCCATTTCTTCATTCATTTCTGCCTCATCGGTCCCCTTATCATCTGTGGGTTTCTGGTGGATGCGTTGATGCCTCACCAGACTGTGCTTTAGGGTGAAGGTGCGATGACAGGTTTGGCACTTATAAGGTCGCTCACCTAAAACAGCAAGGGTCATGTTAGATGCATCAACCTGTATTTTGATGTGTTAAAGCGATAGTTCACCTAAAAATGAAAATTCTGTTATTAATTACTCACCCTCATGTCTTTTAGAACCTTCGTTCATATTCTTAACACAAATGAAGATATTTTTGATGAAATCCGAGAGCTCCCTTTGGCTTCGTAAAAGTTATGGTTGAACCCCTGATGTCACACTTGCTATGTTTCTGGACCTTGATTGTGTTAATTATATTGTTGTCTACAGGGTCAAAGCGCTCCCTAAATTCTTTGAATGTTTTCATTTGTGTTCTGAGGATGAACTAAGGTCTTACGGGTTTGGAACGACATGAGGGTGAGTAATTACTGACAGAGTTTTATTTTTACTAAATTAAGCACAGTGAAAAATAACAGTAAAATGCTCCAGATCTTACCAGTATGTGAGCGCATGTGCCTGGTCAAGTCTTGCAGGCTCCAGAAGCGTTTGCTGCACACAGCACAGATCTTCTTCCTCTTGTCGGTTTTGCCTCCAGCCGGGTCGCCCCCCTCCTCTTCCAAAGCCCTGAGCTCTGAAGATGCAGCCTCTTCTTCGTCATCACTCATCTCTTCCCTCTCCTTCTCCTCCTCATCGGCACCACTATCCCCACAGCTGCTGTTCTCGTCATTTTCATCATCTTCTAACTTTGCCTCCAGCTCCAGCTCCTTCCGGGGCACTGTGACTGGGTTTTGAGGAGCAGGTTGGCGTCTTCCCTTCTTGGCTCCCTCCTCTGTTTGGACCTCCTGAATGTGAGTTTTCTGGTGCCGGCTGAGGGTGGCTGCATGGCGAAAGGTCTTCTTGCAGGACGCACAGGTGTGTGGGAACTCATCTGGTGGAGAAACCGGTTCTGCAGCTGTCTTAGGCTGGTCCTGCTCTGTTCCAGAAAGCTTAAAGTCTACAAGCTTGTTGGCGAGGTTCATATCAAGACTGTTATTGCTTTGAGAGTCATCTTCATAATTTTCTACTCCCTCAGGGCTTCCCTCTGTTGGCTGTGTTTCGTTTGGGTCTAAGATACTGTCTGTTTGTTCATCGGCTGATTGTCCTGTTTGTTCTGGTGCTTGTTCTGGAGATGAGGCTTTGTCCTCTTGTTTGGGGTTGACAGAGCTCAGATCCAAAATATCTCTGGCTCCAGGAGGTTCAGTGTCAGATATGCTCTCTACAAAGACAAAAAAAGCTTATAAAGGAAAATATATACATACAGTTTTGTAAACACAAGTTCACAATTATGTAATTGCATACCATTTTCGCAGTATGAAAAGTCTTGTTGATAAACAGAAAACACACTGCATTACAAAACACCATGAAAGGACCATCAATACTTCATCTTAAAATTTAAACCAGCACATTTTTGGATTAAAATATGAACAATATATATTCAAGACCATTAGTACTAAATACTATATTAATAACCCTGGTCCATAAAGCCAGTCTTAAGTAGCACGGGTATACAAAAACCAACAATTAGTTATTTTATGCCAAAAAATCATCATTAAGCAAAGAGATATTTTGTGAATTTCCTACCATAAATGTAGCAAAAAATAATTTTTGATTAGGAGATATGCATTGCTAAGAATTTGGACAACTTTAAATTAGATTTCCTCAATATTTTCATTTGTTTGCACCCTCAGATTCCAGACTTTCAAATAGTTGTATCTCAGCCAAATATTGTCATATACAAACAAACCATACATCAAAGGAAAACTTTATTCTTATTTATTATGTATAAATCTAAATGTAAAAAAATTGACCCTTGTGACTGGTTTTGTGGTCCAGGGTCACATACATATAATTTTAATAAAATAGACCAACAGTACCATTACTTCCTTGGGATCCTTCATCAGCCTTAGGTTTGGGTCGAGATCCACTGTTTTGAAGAGTCCGATTAGATATTCCATGTTTGCGGAGCAGGTGGCGCTCACAGTTTGACTTGGTGGAGAAGAATGACTCACACTGAGGACAAGGGTACGGCTTCTGACCTGTGAAATCAATGCACAAAACTGTAACACTATGAAGAGAGAAACAAAACTTTATTGACTTTATTAAATACATTTGATTAAATAAAAAATAATATATAATGTAATAAATTCAAATGTTTAGGGTCAGTAAGATTATTTTGTTTTTGAACAAGAAGATTCAAGTGCTCACTATGGCTGCATTAATTCATTTAAAAATACAGTGAAAACAGTAATACCGTGAAATATGATGACAAATTCAAATTTAGGTTATGTATTTGAAGATTTTTAAAAATTAATTAATTTCCATGAAGATTTTTTAGCAACCATAACTCTAGTCTTAAGTGTCACATCATCTTACTTCAAATGACATGCGATTTCCTGCTCGAGAATCATTTTTTATTACATTCAATGTCGAAAACAGTTGTGCTGCTTAATATTTTCCTGAAAATATTTTTCAGGATTTTCTGACAATCAGAAAGTTAAAAAGAACAAAAGAACAGCATTTATTAATTTATTATTATTTTATTATTATTATTTATTATTATTATTTTTTTTTTACCGTCATTGTTGATAAAAAAAAAACAACCCCATGCAGTAGTGTAAATAATTATAGGTAGTGATTGAATTTCAAAGCTTATTAATAGTGTACAACATTTAACAAATTCTGCAACTTCCACTTTCCTAAGAATGGTGTGTAGTTCATTGTATTGTAGGATAGAGCAAATTAAACAAGTACTTTTATGGCATAATTTATGAATTGTAGTATCTCACCTGTGTGTGTTAGCATATGCCTTTGCAGTGAACTGGCCCAAGGGAACAGACGTGGACAGTATGGGCAGGTCATCTTCTGCACTGAATTAGAATAAGCGTTCTTCTTTCCTTTGCTCTGTGAAGGTTTCTTTGGCTTATCCTCTCGTCCCTCTTTTGCCTCCTCACTGATGGACTGCTTCTCTTTCTCCTCCTTCATTGGCTCCATTTGACTAGGTTGTAAGTAGGGGCTGAATTTATTTGAGTCTGTGGTAGCCAGCATTTTTTCCACACTGGGAAACTCTCCACTTGACTCCAAGTCGATGCCGCAACCTGCTGGTGTCTTCGGATCACAGATCTCTTCCTGAAAAGGTCTCTTCTTTCCTCTCTTCTTCGAGTTATCAGAAGACCCATTTTGAACGGAATCCAGTTTGGTACTGCCCTTCTTTTCACTTAGTGTATTAAAATCCATTGCACTAACACTGTTTTTGCCATCCATTCCTGTTTCGATTAACACTGGAGTAGCGGACACAGATGAGATGATCTGAGCAATAGAGGCCAGCGGTGCCATTTCAGTACTGGAAACAGAAGATGGTTTTGGTAGCAATGGCTTCAAGCGAGTGAAAGGCTTAGTAAGGTCACTGGATAGAGCAGAGGCCAGGCTAGAAATGGAGACTGGGAGAGTGGCAAGAAGTCCAGGGGTTGTTTCCAGGGTCTGTTCTTTCTTGATGTCTTGATGATTCAGCGGCATGTTCTGAGGTTGTTCTTTCATCAGTCTCTTCTTCTCAGGATCCTTAGGTATCGAAAGATCAATGGGCTCCATAGAGCAGTCGTTAATCAGAGGAGATGTTGTTACTTCAAGTTTAACGTGTGAAGCAATCGTTTTTTGAGATTTGCTAGAGAAATCCAAGGGCTGATCTTGGTCCAGCTCAACGGCTCCAGAGTAGGGACCTACATTCTGAGGAACGGTGCTGTTATCCAGTCCGTTTGAGGTTGGAGGGTTGGCTTGAGCGGTGGGGTCTCCTCCAACCGGTACAAGACTTTTGATGTGTTCTTCAATTTCCCGCTCTGGAACATTTGGGTGGTGTTTCAGCAAATGGTGAATGCAGTTTCTTTTAGCGAGAAATGCCGCTCCGCATTGCTTGCACTCAAATGGCTTTCGCTGACATCCATTATGTGTTCGCAGGTGAATCTGAAGTGCTCTGTAGTTCTTAAGGTCCTCCCCGCAAAATCGACAAGATGTGTTGCCGGCAGCAGCCGTATCAAGGAGGTCAAGTGTGGTGCCTCCGATAACACCACTTACACTGGAGGAGGTGGTTACATATTCAATGTTTTTCTCAATGTCTTTGCGTGTGTTTTTCATGTGTTTCTTGCGCAAATGACGCTCACAGTTGGCCTTCACAGTGAAAGGGTAGTGACAGAGACGGCAGACATATGGCCGCTCGCCGCTGTGCGTTCTGAGATGTCGAATCAGCGTTGCCTTGTCAGGAGCGGTGTAGCTACAGATGGAGCACTGGTATGGTGACGCTCCTAGATGGTGACGCATATGAGCCTGGAGGCCGCCTAAGAAGGAGAAAACTTCTTTGCAGAATCGACAAGGATACTCTGTCTTGGTTGTCTTCTTGCCTCTCGATTCCTTCTCCTTGCTGTCAAACTCTTCTTGCTTTCCAGTTTCATACGAGATAATGGTGTTTCCAATGACATCTGGCCCTAGTTGAGTAGTCTCCCAGTTGGTAGGAGAGGACGAGGTTGAGGACGAAGAGGAGGCTGACGATTGTCTGGCAGTTCTCTGTTGTTGACCAGTTTGGGGTGGAAGGCTAGGACTGATATTGCCCGAGGAGGCCTGTTGGGCGTTCATGACCGGAGGAGGGGGTGTGGAAGCACCCATGCTGGATCGAGGAGTGATTAAAGGCTTTTGCTTCAGAGAAGCAATCTGTTTGGGGTCCACCTGTGGAGGACTGCCCAGACCTTTGGCAAGCATAGACAAAGACATCGGAGGTGGCACAGAGGTTGCAAGCTTAAGGATTTGTTCAATATCCGCCAGCTCCACTGCAGCTTGACCACTTATTGGGACAATCATACCGCGACTGACAACAGCATGGAGCGGCTGGAGCGACAGGAGGCCAAGGGCAGTGTTCTTGTTCACGGCTTGAAGAGAGACAGGTTCCAAAGTTGAGACGCCAAGATTGTTGATGCTGTCTTGAGGTAGATTAGTTGAAGGTGGCTCGATGCGAATGAAGTGAATGCTGTCTAAAACCTCCTGCTGAATTTGCTCTTCTGATTTCTCTGGCTTGGCCAAGGAGGAGTGTTGGAGACCCAGGCACTCCAAGAAGTCATTTTTCCCATCTGAACTGACGTGTGGTACTAGCTCATTGACCTCCTTGGAATCTGTGGAATGGGAGATAACTTTGGGTGCATCCATAACACCGTCTGCGTTATGTTCCTGAGGTTCAGCGCAGGTGTCTGCGCTACTTTTGTGTGAGGATTTGTGGAGATCCAGAGACTGCTGAAGAGGGAAGGCCTTGTTGCAGACCTCACAGACAAATTTATGGAACTTGCTGGAGCATCTGCGCAAATTAGTCTCACACCACAACTGAAGAAATAAAACAAAATATCTCCTGTCATCATCTAAAAAATGAATAATTTTATCTCATCTGATGTATTTACAAGTTTTTACCTGTGCAATTTGAGGAAATTTTTGACAGCTGAAGTCAATAAAAGCCAAGTCACCAAACCCCAGAGGGATAGAGGGGTTATTCTGAATAAAAGGTTGTCCAGAGGGGTCAGTAGGGAGCTGCTTATGAATAGCAGCATTATGACGCAAAAGACCCCGGTGTGTGCGAAAGGTAATGCAACAAATGTTACACCTAGGATTAGAGGAAATGGTCAGAAACTTTATGTATATTAGATATATATTTAAACAGGAATACATTGTCCAGAGCCTACCTGAGTGTAGTGTCAGGATGTGTCTCCATGTGTGTTTCCAGATCATATTTACAGTTGAATGTCTTAAAGCACATGGGGCAGTGAAGGATCTCTTCTTCACTCTTAACAGAATCATCCTCTCCAGACTTTTGCACCAGCATCACCTAAAACAAGAACATTTATTTTTATATACCTTCAGAGGTACAGGCAAAATAAATTCCAAAAGTAGTTTAGACTATTTGACTGTTTTTACTGACATAGACATAAAGGAGGATGGAAATGTACCTTTTTAACCGACGGCTCTTCAGCCTGCTCCACATCATCCTCTACAATGGACTTCCTCTTATTAGAGAGTCGTCTGCGCTTGTTTAGTGGGGAAGAACTGGGGGTAGGAATACTGTTTGCATCCTTTTCATGTATTTTCATGTGCCTGCAGAAATACATAACTAAACTCAGACCAAGTTCTGAAAAAGAAATTCATAGAGAAATTGAAATGCTTTATTTAAGGCAACATGCATAGGCGCTCCTAATTGGGATATATTTGTTTTTTGTATTGTAACCTGTATTTTTGAGGTGTCCTCATATATATATAATTTTTTTAGGATATTTTGCATTGTGAAAATTCTTCAGTACACTTATATGAATTATAATTTAAGTATACAATTCTCATAATTGTAATGCAAAGTTTAATTTTCATTATTGTAAACTTAATGTATAGACCAATATATGTACGTTTTATTTTATTTTTTAATTGTAAAAATGACAATAATAAGTGTTAATTTAAATCTTAAAACCCATCTATGTAAAACATTATTTGCCATGTGATGGCACCGGGGCCACTGGAATACCTCAATAATTAAAGCATGCAAAAAACAGAAGGGAGTGACCAGGTGGCGGGAAATGCAATTATATGACCAGCAGAGGTCAGAGGTAATTTGTGGAGGCAAAGTGCTGGGAGTCGCACTACGACATGCTGGAACGTGCGCACTCCTCACCCTCCTACACTTACACAGAAACAAACCCATCTTTCAGGTTCAACCAGATACAAGGCCCCTGATGTGCAGCTGTGTTTCATTGGAAACGGTTGACCTAACAGGTCTATAGAGCGTATGTATGGTGTGCATGCTTTCAAATTAAATGTGCATTGTATTGTGGCGTGTAGAGTTAATGGTCTGCACTGTGTATGTAACTGGAAAGGGAGTATAAATGTCAGCAGACCCAGTGGTAAGAATCTTGTTTTACATTCTGCAGCCAAAGATATTAATAGCAGAGAGGCAGAGTGATGGTCACCCACATGTGGACCCAACCCCGACAGCCTGAATCCTGTTCCATCTCATGTCTCTGGCCACAGCAAATAAAAAGCACGCTGATACCTTACAGACTGAAACAGTATCAGCATAATTATGTTATCACGCAACCATAACACCAGTTCTTGCCATTTCTTTTCACATGGCACTTAATCACATTGTGGTTTTGTGTTTAAAGTTACTAGTTGATGAGTAAATGTTTCCTTCTGCAGTGCCTCGTCAATATTGCCAGAGGGCAGTGTGGGAAAAACAGCTCGACTACATGATTTAACATGCCAAGCAAAGCTGTTTTTGTTATGTAATATATGAAATTATACGGTTAAAACTGACCCCCCCTAAAAAAATCCATAATGTGCCATCCAAAAAAATAAGTTCACCACCCATCTCCCAGCCCCCTGCCTTTTCTCCCTCTCTCACTCACTCGCACAAACTTCTTCCACCCCCATCTGGAATGCCTGCATGCCTCAACTTCACAAGGAAGCCCTCTATGCACATCCCATCAACACAAACAAAAAGAGTCACACATCAAACCCCACCACCACAAAGACACATGAAAAGAAAGCATGGACACAGAACCAGCCAAATTAAGGTGACATGAAAGAAAGAAGTCAGCAAAGTCATCCATATCAGTCAGGCCTCTCACATCACATGCAGACATTCCTTCATCCCTTCCTCCTCCTCCACAAACCTACAACTACTTCGCTAACTTTATTTTACGGTTACACCTATTAGTTGCTTATTAGCATGCACATTACTAGAATATTAGCCATTTATTACTCCTAATTAAGAACATATTAATGCCTTATTCTACCTCCCTAGTCCTACCCAATACCTAAACATAACAACTACCTCACTGCCTAGTGTTACCTATTCTAAAGTGTTATCACTCCTTCTATTAATGAAGCATGCAACCTGCGCATACACATTTGGTTACAATTATTTCTTTAGGTCATCAATGATGCAGTTAAATAATATAAAACCCAAAAGTGGTATCAATATATGCTTGGAAGTATTGAAATTTTTTTTTAGCATCAAACTTGTCAGTCAAACCCTTGTATTATTATTTATTTATTTATTATTTAGTATTTAATAGATGTATCTCCCTTAAGATTTTAAGTTAATATTTAATTTTAATCAATGCATTTGTATTATTGTATTAAACGCTTTTTAACAAAAATAAAAGCTTCTCATTTTGGCTTTTAAACCCCGCATAATGCTTATATCCAATGTAGGTGTGTTACTCTTACATATATTTAGATTTAAACAAAAACCTAAGTGATGAATCTAAATTTTATTATCTTTGGAACGGAACATTATTCCATATATACTGTTGATTGAGCTTCATTTTGAGCAATATATTAATAAAAACCTAAACAGGAATTAGGATAATCTACCGTGTATAATTGTGAGCCAGTGAAAAGGCTAGTCTACACTTACATAAAAGTTAAACATCTACAGTTTTAAAAACACTGTCTGACCATTTACCTGTGCATGTTTCCATTGGTTGTGAATGTCTGACCACATATCACACACTTGTATGGCCTCTCTCCGCTGTGAACCAGCATGTGGCGGTCCAGAGAACTGGCTGAGCTCAAAGCTTTCCCACAGATACTGCAGGAGTGGTCAGTGCCCCCACTATCTGTGTTATGCTGGAGGAAAAAAAGAATCAGAGGCAAAGAAATGAACATACAGTAAAATTCGGATTTTAAGACAAACTGTTGTGGTTCAGTTAACAGGTGTGCATGTAGGGATGTTCTAGTGTGTTTGTGTAAGAGATAGTGCGCACCTGTCTGATATGCATGGTGAGCTGGTGCTGTGTCATGCAGTTTTTGTTACACAGGGGGCAAATAAAGCTTGAGCGTTCGTCTTTGACTTCCTGTAGCAGACACAAAGAGAAAACCCGTTTCAGTCACAATGTACTAAATAACATAGTTCATTAGTAAGTTTTATACAGTTTTATATACAGGTCATTTCATGAAATCTGTGTCTTTTGTGTCTCTAAGAAATAAATCAAACATAGGTTTAATATAACAACATAAAAAACTTTAACTTTAAATTGATTTAAATTGCATTTATGCTGGTAAGGGTAAGGTTTTGTCTTTTACTTTTAATTCACAAAATTATATAAAAATCACATTTGCATTTTGTTCTAAATGTAGTCTCGTTATTAAGCAATGCTTTTTTCCCCCTATAAAATACAAATCATTTTACTGGTGTCCCCTGATCTCATGTCAGCCCTGTTACCCTTATCAAAAAAAAAAAAAAAACCTCTTCCAGGAGATTACATCATTTCTTAGCCAGGATTCCTACACGTAAAACACAAGCATGTAGCATGTTTCTCTTTCACTCCTCTATAATGTTCTAGACAAATCTCAACCCTGTTACTTTTTAGAATATATGGATTACAGGGATGACATAGATTAGGTTTCACCCAGTTTTTAAAGGTCACCCTCAGTACATTATTGATCTAATAACTATATCATTCAGTGGCATTTGCGTTCAAATTCAACTATAATATGTAGTAACACTTATGTTGGTAACAGGGTTGACAAAAATACCTAAATACTTAAACTTTTAAGAGTATTAAAAATAGGTCGAAAAATAGTCATGAAGTAATAAATTGCATAGCCTGAGATTGCACAATACAATTTCCTGTCATATTAAGGTTTTTCATTTCATTGATTTTTAAAAAAATATATGTTTTTTTTTTACTTTTTCTAAGTGTAACAAGCACCGATTTTGTGGAACGACACATACACATCTGACTAGATTTCATCGATACTGCAGATTTTTTTACTGTGGGTCACTGTTTAACAGTGCTAACATACCTATACCAAACAAAATGTTTGTAAACCATACTGTACCTAGCCTATATATAGCTAGTAACTAAACTTTGTATAAACTATGTTACACTGAAAGTCATAGACCCTGAAAACACATTAAGTAAGTACGTATTAATCAAACAAAAATATGGCTCCTTAACACATGTAGCTCCCCATGACTCTGAAACCCCAGTGAGGCGTTTATATGTCCCCCGGTGAGAGATAAACACAAAAGGTAAGACAGATGCAGTATGTGGCCTGCCTGATGAAGATAGTATGTGTCAGAGCAGCAGGAGCGGTTGTGCGCTCGCGTCACATGGAGCAACAAGTGGCCCTCCATCTGTTTTCTCCAGACAACAGCAGCACTGGCTGAGGAAGAGCATCACTAATTCAGCGGGAAAGACCTTCTGCAGCCGAGCAGCGGTGCAGAGTCACTCTCAGCGTATGGAAATACAGTTAGGGCTGTGGGATGGGATACCAGTGGGGGTTGGGGGACTGAAACACCTGTTTTTTCCACAGAGAAGTGTTTCAGTCAAATCCCACACTTTAATTGAAGGCATAAGACAAGCATAGGCTCTCACAAAGGGAGGATTGAGAAAGAGCAAAGACCATTTGTTGCCACTCATTTAGCTGGGTTTATGTAACTGCCACTCTGACTGACCACCAGAGACAGTATGAGGAAGACGAGACAGACCACTTCTGGTAAAAAAGGAGAATTCGTATGACTAAATATGCATATAGAAATGAAAGAGTGACCTTATGAAACCAGAATGTGGACCTGCCTTTGTGTAGCATCACTTGAGCTTAAGTATTTTAGCATTTTATTTCTGACATAAAACAGATTTTGGCTGCATCAATAATTGCATACTTCCTAACTATATAGAAGCATGTGAACGTAGTACAGTATGTCTGAATTAACAGCATTTCCAATAAATGAAGTTCGCATTAAATGGACACTTTGCTATCCCATGATGCCACGGGAGAGGATTTGTGAAAGGCAGTGATATGAATTGACTTTTGTAACATGATGAATGTAGTATGTCTGCAGTACCTTCATACCACACTTGATGATATATATTGCATATTTACATACACTGTAAAGAATGGCCGTGAATTTAACTGTAAAAAACTGTGAAAATGCTACGGTAAAAAAACGTTAAATAGTTAATGGTAAATTCCTGTCAAAGTTACAGGAAAACACCATTAACTGACATTCCCTGCATTGCATTTCAAATTTTGTTTAAATTTGATGTTTTTTCTTTAACATTTTTGTATGAGTTATATTTATTAGGGTTGTATGTTACATGTCATGTTGTTAAATGAATGTTTATTGCCCATTTTTTGTTTAATATTTCTTACCATGATGGTGTTTAGTGTGTATGACACATATGTGTTACTATTTACAAGCTGCTTGTGATGTGCTTTGGTTCATCATTTGAGTTTCTCATCACCATCTGCATTTGTTAGTTATCAGTGTATTTCAAAGGCGGTATTAAACTGTAAATTTACAATAAAACCGTAAAACTATTGACAAAACAAAATTTTGATACCGTATCTTTCACGGTTTTATACTGGCAACCACAGCTGCCAGTTTTTTACCGTAAATTTTAGGGATTTTGTTTTACAGTGTAATATAACATATATTAACTGCTGCTATACCTGATTTCTTCTCCCAGTACGATTGACAGAAGGCGATTTGGTTGAATTTCTGGGAGATATTTTGTTGGGCTCAGAATCAACTCCATTGATCTGGCCCACGTTCATCACAGTGCTCATCATGGAGTTGATGGAGGACAGCTCCTCCTCTGTTCTAACTCCACCTTCATCTTCATCTCCATTTTCTGCTTTGTCCTGTCCATCACAGTCCGCTTCTATAAATCAGATAAGAGTGAAAAAGATTGACATAACTTTTATTTATGGATAAACTGTCTCTCTTAGAGCCGCCGTGGCATCTTACCTTCAGCAGGTTCTGGTGTGTGTGAGGATGACTGATTGTTCACAGAATCTTCTGACAAATGAGACTGTTCATTCACATCCGCTGCACCAACAGCATTGCTGACAGTCTTCTCAGGGGAAGCAATTTCCATTTCTAAAACAGAGATTATTTGTTACTCACACAGAACTCAAAACATATTTTAGAAGATACACCTATTAATAAATGACTTTTCCCAAATGAAAAAATAAAGGCACGTGGAAATCATCTTATCGGTGCCTAAACAATCTTATCAGTGCCTACCACGGGAGCTGTGATGCAGTTTACAGGAGCACATTTTTTGGTCAACTTCCTCTTTTAGCACGTGTGCTTCTTAATAGCTTTTTTACTTTCAAACAGACAAATGTCAAAACAAAACAACAACTCTAGATTATGAACATAAAAAAGGACTATGCTGAGATTGCAAAAGGCATTACATTAAAGCACATTTCGATTTAGGTTTGTAAATGTATGATGGAAATAAGTTTCTTTCAATGACTGACTAAAAAGACAAAAGAGAGTCTCTGAAAAAGCTGTGGATGGAATTTGTATGTGATTGAGATTTTTATATGCATGTGCACATGTTTTTGAAAGAAGTCTCATGATGATGAATAGGATAGATTAAAAGTGTGGTAAAACAGTAATATTGCAATTTAAAACTGTCATTTTAATATATTTGTAATGTGTCATTTAATCCTGTGATGACAAAGCTAATTTTAACCCCAGTCTTCAGGGTGACATTATCCTTCAGAAATCATTCTAATACACTCACAAAACATTTCCTGTTACCAGTATCACCAGGATTTTTTTGTGTTAACCATGATATTTCCCCCCCAGGATTCTTTGAAGAATAGAAAAGTTCAAAAGAACAGTATTTATTTGAAACTAACTTGTAGATGAATGCATCCTCGCTGAATAAATGCATTATTCCTACTGACACCAAACGTTTAAATTGCAGTATACATACTGGTTTGAAAACGCTACACTCTACCCACAGACATCTCAATTTGAAGCGAGATCTATGTATTGTGCTGCCTGAAAGTGAACATAGCAAAAGCACTGGCTGCGGACTGTTTAAAGCAGCTGTGGGAGTGTGATACTTCAGCCAGAGAGGCCCATCCCAGTGAGGGGGGTGGTGCAGAGTGAGGAGACGAGGGAGAGAAAGATGAACGACACATACGTGAGAGTAAAGGAGGGGCGGCAGAGATGGAGGGAAACACAGAGAGAGAAAAGTGAAATGTGAGAAAAGTGTAGAGAGAGGACTGGAAAAGAGAGACTGGGTGCATGTTCACGGGAGAAACTTGGAAGTCTTTTTCTGCAGTGAAGAGAAGAACAGTAGGGGGTTGGGTTGAGAGGCAAAGCAGGAAGTGGCTGTGAGAGCAGTGGAGGGTAGACGGTTGTCTCTTGCTCTAACCATGCGGCCTTGTGTGCGGCGTAGCAGGGTGTGATTGCCTCTGCTGGAGGGGGAGGGTAGGAAATCCCCTCCCAGCTCCCACCATCCATAACTCTGCTCATGTACTTCCACTGCTTGAAAAAGTGAATCTTACTATCCTCTATTTGTAAAAGGATTCAGATTTGAGGAAAAGAGATGCACTTATTCTGCAGTTTTATGCACTTTTTACACTTACACTGAGATTTTGACACCTCAAGTCACCAGGTTGTAAGGTAGTAAGCCTTGTTATGCATCATATCAAACTTAAAAAGAATAGTTATTAGTGTATGACTCAAACTCATGTCGAATTGCTTCGAATTCTGACCACAAATCAGATAATTGAAATCTCTATAGTGTCGCTTCTCATGTGAATTAAGCTAGACTTTTCTCAACTCTGAACGGGTCCAAAATGTATCACCAACGATTGCTGTTGCTTCTGTCGACAGAATCCATCCACTTTCACTGAAAACAAATGACATCTGGGCAATGTTGTCGCATCAGATTGTCTTCAATGTCAGGCCCTCAAAGCCTGACAACAAAAAAGTTTCACTTAAAAGAACACGCCACTGTTTTTTTTTAAATAGGCTAATTTTTCAACATTTTAATCTATTCAGCAAACTCTGAGTCTGCACTTTTAGCTTAGCTTAGCATAGATAATTGGATCTGATTAGACCATTAGCATGTCACTCAAAAATGGCGTTTCAATGGGTTTCCTATTTAAAAATTGACTCTACTGTAGTTACATCATGTACTGAGACTGATAGAAAATTAAAATTTGTGATTTCCTTTAGGCAGATATGGCTAGTAGCTTTACTATCATTCCAGTGTAATAATACCATGCCTGAACAGTCTCCAGCTATGAAAAATAACTAAATATTTTGGTCATTTTTGAGAGAGATGCTAATGGTCCAATCAATCAATTCAATGATCTATGCTAAGCTGCAGCTCAAAAGTGCTACCGCCAGACCCAGAGATCGGCTAAATGGATTCAAAAACGGTAAAGCTCAACTGTGTAACTGTAGGAAGTTGGAAAATAAGTCTATTTTCAAAAATAGTGGTTCCTTTAAAGCTTTTAAATGTGCTTATGTATTCATTTTCACCAAAAGAAAAAAAACTAAATTCTGTATTTTTTAATCAAAAAGTTAGGATAAATGATCATTTAGCGTGTGCAACCTTAATACAGTTATCAGCCTCACAGATGCTGGATATAAGTGTTGCGAGCTGAGATAGCAATACAGCATAGATCCAGAGATTATCTGAGATTAATGAGCTGTTATTAGCCAAGCATCTCTAAACTAATTGAGAGGATCAGGCTTAAATACAGTAATTCATTAGCCACTGGAGCTAATAACGACAGATGGACATCGTAGTTAAACACATCATCATATGGCACATAGGACTAATATAATGATGAGAGGCAGAGCATTAAAAGAACTGCCAAAACACAGAATACTTTTATTAATTTATTTATTTGAGCATTAATTTTCAACTGATTTGTGTTTACTTTTACTTATAATTAATTTAATGTTTTATTGTTAAATAGAAATTTTCCTTTTTCTTTAATCAAAAACAAAACCTCCACACTTTTGAACAGTAGTGTACAAGCAAACGAAAACACGCTGCTGAGCTGCCTTTGAGCGGACGCCAAGGTGTTGCTATGAGACCACCGGTTTGTTTAAAATGATGTTAAAACTATGCGAAGTACAAGCTATAATAATAGTAAAGTAAACAGTAATAATTCAAGATACTTCATACATGAGAAGAACAAAAAGGATGAATAGAATAAAGGAGTACTGATGCTCTGATGGACACTGTCCAGGCAAGCACATGACCTCCTTCATCTACAGGCTATAAAAGTGTCTTAGTTAATGGGAGTGTGGGGATTATATAGACCTTCCCTCCTACTGGGAACAGATAACACTGGATAATGATGAGTCCATCTGCCCTGGACCATCACTCTCTTTTACACACTCACACTTCAAGGTGAAGCAACAGGACAACAGGAATCAGAACTTTGGTCAAATACCTTCTATTCAAAGCAGCATCCTTACAATGAAAAAAACACCACAATTTTGCTTGTTGCAATGGATTCTGGGATTGCCCCACTAGGTGTTGGAGCACATCAATAAACATTCTCAAATCCCAAGGATTGCACCTATGCTCACGGTAGATGTATGCTTTCATTCAGACTGTTCTTGAACGGTTTGTTCCTCTTTTCGTTCGGAAGAACTCAGAGGAATGGAAAGTCTGACCCCCCTCCCTCTCTGTTCCACCAGAGAGAAAGCGGGGAACTTGTGCATTTCCTGTTTGGTGCGGTGGCTGGGAAGTTGTAGGGAATGCTGAGCCATTCTTCTCCTTTGCTTCCTCTACACTGCAGAGCTCCCCTGTTCTTCCCCGTTATCATCCTCCATCTTACAGACCATCCTCCATCTCACTCACTCAACCCCTCCTCTCTTTCTCCGTCTACTTTAGGAAAATAATCTGACCTCTACATAAAGATGCTCTGTCTATATATCAACATGTGCACTGTGAGGAATATTTTAAAGACCACAAAAGAATGTTTTACCCCAAAATAATATTCTATCATTTATAATGCCATCCCAAACCTGTTTGACTTTCTTTATTCTGTGAAGCATATTTAGAAAAATGTCTTTTTGTCTGTACAAAGACAAATGTGTTTCTTACCACAAGTTATATAGAAATTTAGTTGTATAATCTATAAATTGTACGGTAATTTAAAATGACTCATTATTTTAAACCCTTGTACAAAGGTGCACCATATATGCTATGGTCACTACTTAACCATATTTTACTGAAGTACCTTTACACCTTTTCCTGTAAACATCTGAAACATTTTAACAGTGTATGGATTAAGAGATCTGTCATAGGCCTGACATCTGAACCCAACACCTATGCCGCAACCACACACACACACACACACACAAGTGGAGTCAGTAGTGTCAGATGTCTTTTGCATATTTACCCATTTTAAGGTTTGGGCTAAACACGTCACAGGGTCATAAAGCCACAGGGTCACAGGCGCAGGATGAGGGACAGCGACCTCTGCTCATACTGAAAGCAAGCAAAACACACAATTAATACACAAGATGCAAAGGGTTACATCACAAGAAAGCCGTATAAACAAAATAATATTATGTTTAAAAAAAGCATGCATAAACGCAAGAGTTAAAGGTAGCCGGGTCGCTGAGTGAACATGAGGTGTTATCCCTCCAGGATTAAAGTGAAAAATCCTTCAGGCTATACTGGATTCAGACCATGTTTTCTCATGAGGCGAGGTCCGGGAAGAGACAGCGACCTGAAAAGGCCACATGAGAAAGAGTGACATCATTTCAGATGTGCTCTCTGTAGTGTAAAGGTAACAGGAGAGATCCAGCCTCGGGCCTCTTGTTGAGCTGGTAAACTGAAACGTGCTGCCTAACACAAAGTTACACACACTGCCAAGTTTCCTTTCTGGTGAGAGCAGGAGCCAGTGCTACAGGCATCTGTAGGGCACATTACTACTGCTACAGCATATCACAAGAGCTGGTATTAAAAGACCCAGCAACAAAAGGAGACAGAAGAGCATGAGGATGAGGGGATAGAGACAGGATGGAGTGGCGGATGACGTTATGGAGATGGATGGAAGGCAGATGGATGGAGGGTAGGATTGTCAGGATGCACAAAACAGGCTTATACTAAATTATCCAGTCAGGAAAAACATATGTGAGTCTGATAGTCTTTCATGTGATGAAATTTAAATAGAAAAGAAGTTACTGCGATACAGCATGAGCTCAAGCTGCTGTACGAGTTTGATTGTCCATTTCCTTTCCCTTGGCACTTTTGTGGTTTCTCTTAATAAAGATTTTGATAAAGGTTTTATTTTGTGTTCATGTTGAGGTTTTTTGATTTGTCAAAAATCAATGAGACAAAAATCCTGATAATTAGAGCCATATTATTTATGGAAATATGATAAGAAAACACAAG
Organism: Enteromius thamalakanensis; assembly: GCA_032357475.1. Classification (NCBI taxonomy): domain Eukaryota; kingdom Metazoa; phylum Chordata; class Actinopteri; order Cypriniformes; family Cyprinidae; genus Enteromius; species Enteromius thamalakanensis. The sequence goes on from JAUCMT010000047.1 coordinate 7,993,384, forward strand.
CTGTAACAATGCACTAACAATGTTTTTAGAAGAATTATAAAAGGACTGTTACTTTTTTGTTATTTTGCATATTTATTACTATACATGTTCTTGTTAACATAAAATGTTATCTACACTGAATAAATAGTTGTTGGAATCACAATATTGCTCAAATGTTTGTTTTCAATAATACATTTTTAAAGAAAATAAACTTTTTTTTCAGCAAGCAACATTGATTAATATATTTGTAATAAATAGCGAATACAGAGCACCAAAGCAGCATTTTAGAATGATTTCTGAAGGATCATGTGACACTGAAGACTAGAGCAATGATGCTGAAAATTTAGCTTTGCAATCACAAGGATATATACAGATTTACAAAAACAAAACATTTACTGTAATTACTGCAAGTCTATGCAAGCAAAAGACACCTCAAAATATCTATCTATATATATATATATTTTTTATTTTTATTTAATGTTTTCCCAACGATTACACAGCAAAATCCCCGGTGTTAAATTAACACTCCCAAGTATCTACACTATAGTGTTAAAAACACTGAAGCAGTGTCAAAGTTAATGAGATAATTAAGTGATTAATTTAGTGATGATTGGCCATTATTGAAGACACCTGATGTTAAAAAGTAGAATCATCAAAGAAGAAAATCACTATTTCTAGTGTTCAGTGTTTACTTAAGTTGGGCTCTTGACCCTCAACTTTTTAACTCAGTTAAAACAGACAGACATTTGCAAAGAGCAAGAGTCACCAAGTGCTAATGGTTGTGTTCAGATATAACCATTATTTGAACTGAATTACAGAAGAGTGCGAACTTCCTTTATTGATTATAACATCTTGTGATTCTACATTGAATCTGTGTTTCCTATCAATTCTGGAAGGTTTTCTTATACGATGCTATTATTGAAAAAGGAAAAAAAATCTTTGTATATATATATAAACTTTTAAAACAGAAGTGAATATGTCTAGAAATTCAATGACAAAAGCTACTGATTATCACAAGATAAATAAGGACATTTCCCTCAAAAATGCATATAAATACACTTAAAAATACATTTTGACTTATTAATTGCAAACATAACTATTAAAAATAAATAAATGTAACTAAGCATTACTGGAAATAGAAAGTCTTTGCTAGAGTAAAGCTATTAAGAAGGCCTAAACGCCATGGAAACTGAAAATAGAAAAAGAAAAAGGCAAAAGAGTGTGTCAAAGCTGCTGCATCCTTGTGTGACAGGCACAGGCAAGTGTTGGATTGTGGGCAGGTGTTTGCTCATGGGGCTATCGCGTTCTGCTGGCTCTACACTCCACACTGTTCCTGTATCAGTTTCAGCGTGTGTGTGTGTGTGTTTGTGTTGAGTGGGGGAGGTGTCAGGATAGAAGGGTCTCGCTGGGGATGGGGGCTACAACAAGAACCGAGAAGAAGATTCCTGACGAGAGGAGACACCCAGAGAAACTTTCTGGTTAAACTGGTTCTGCTGCTCAACTCTTTCCTCCCGTCTCTCTATCTCTATCTCTCTCTCTCTTTGGGTGGTTCTCCTCCTCCTTCCTCTTCACAAAATCCACATTGTTTCATCACAAGCGTATTTTGCGGCACAATTTCTTTTTTAAAAGTCCTGCATTGATTATAACGTGTCCTTTAGTACTCTGCAACCGTATCCAGGGAAAAATTAATACCAGAAATAATACATATTAAAATCACTGCGTCATTTAAAAATAGAAGGAGTATAAAATGTTACAATAACTATAAAAGCATACCATTAAATAAGAACAGTAAGAAAAGGAAAAACCAACTGGTTTCTAACTGGTCCAAGACTGGAGAGCCAGCTGTTGGGCACCTGACAGAGCCTGGACTAACTAGACACCAGCGATCATGTTCCAAAACACAGCCATCACTGGTTTGGGCTAGATTTTCCAGCAGGTGAGGGAATAGTGACGGACCGAGACAAATCAAGAAATGTGCTTGATTGGAATGAACACGAGGGGTTAATGGTGAGGAGGAGGAGGGGGGGCGTATGAGGCCTTTGGCAAAGCAGCACTCAGCTGTCACTCCAAACAGGTGGCCCTGACATGACCTTTGGCTTCTATTGCATACAGCAACCATTTTGTTTCAGGCAATCAAGTCAGGAGCCCATGACATCACACAGAGAGGATGAACTCCAGTGAGCGCAGTCAAGAAGATCCAAAAATATGCTTTATTTGTGTTTGGCAGAGAGATGCTCCACAAGCTCCTGGCTATTACATACTCCAAATAGACAGGCCTAAAAGAATTTGATAGGGACGCACAGGACAATTCTGTCTTTTTACGGCTGATGTTATCCAAAATCGGACATTTTAATTACTACAATTAGTATAAGTGGTATTCAATTATAGTTTTTGTTAATGTTTCCATTTTTAAATTTTTTTTTTTAAGTATATAGTTTTATAAGTTTTAGTTTATTTATCTTTAGTTATTTTACTACAACGTCAACTGAATGAGAATGAGGAACGTTACAGTAGTCCATGTTATAATTCATTTTATTTCATGTTATGAGGAATATCAGTTACAGTTTTTTAGTAATTTTAGCAATACTTTAAAAACAAATCATTTAGTGGGTGATAATAACCCTAACTGAAAAATGAATTGAGGTATCACAAAATTATAACGTGCAAATGTACAAAAAAAAGATATTAATTTTGAGATTTAATTAATTAATTAATCTGTTAATAAATTATTCCTGTTGTTGAGTATTAATTTTATGTGAGAAATGAAAAGGCAATCAAAGCGGAAAATTTCACCAATACTGATTAAAAACATGATTCGGTACTGATATATTGCGTATCAAGTGATGTCATGTGTTAAGAAATTTCACCAAATAAGTATTTCTTAACAAATATGCTAATAATGCAGATCAAATTTGCTTGGCTAAAATATCAAGTAGCGTTTCTTGCCGAATATCATGCAAGAACAAAACACTTAGAACAGCGCACTTAAAATCTGTTTTTAATTAATACTTTAATTTCAGCAATCTAGTAAAAAATTAATTTCAGTGCATCACTAGTGATTGTTAAAGCGGAAAAAAGCAGCTTTCCCCTAGCCCAACAAACCACATGCAGATTGTCTTTTAGTCTGCGCTACTGAGGCATAACCATCCATGCACAGGAGGAGAGCCCAACTTCCTCTGTCACATACAGCTGCTGTCCCGTGATGCAAAGCGCGCTGCAGTAAAGCAGGCCGAGCTCGCTGAACTGCCACCCATTTCCAGCACTGTGCATTCCAGGCTATTTAAAACTCAACCCCAGTGCAGATTTACCCAAGCATAGTCTTCTGGTCATTATTTCACAACCCAGTCACCCCCACCCAACCCCCCCATCCACCACCACCCTGATCTCTCTGCATCACACCGTCTTTCTCCACAAGCCATCTTTAAGGGCCACTGTGCAGCAGCAGAATGAAGCGTTTGGTGAAGGATTTGAGGTTTGAGGCCTTACAGACAGCCACTGTCTGGAGCCAGACAATACAGTGTATTCCCAGTGAGCTGAAGTAGGTCAGAAAGTGTATTTGGCAGTGCTATGCATGTTTACGCTCGCCGTCTCCGCTGCAGAGCTCTCAGCCTCCCGCCTGCATGCATGCATGCCAGTCTGTTATATCCACCCAGACCGGCCCTCTGTCCTTCTCCACCCACCTTTAACTGAGTCCTTATCATCAGACACAGACTTTGCCTATTCAGCGCGCCCACTCTTGTGCCTCTGAACGGCGTGCATGCATCTGCATAAAATAAGTCACCAATGAGGCTTATTTATAAACTACAAACAGGCTTTTAATCTTTTTGAGAAGGAAGCACATAGCTAGCTTCTTGCTCTCAAATGTGAGCATCTCCTCAGGCCAAACCTGATCAAAGTACAGGGCCACATCACTGACCGATGGTCACCATAGAAACCGCCATTCACTGACTCCTGCCCCCGAAAGCCCCGCCCCTTCTCGAGGGCCCTGCCGTTTAATACGGCCAATCCGGTTGGAGCAGTCAGGTGACACTGCAAGGCTTATTTGAGCGAGTAACTGCTGGAAACAGCCGGAGGTTGTCTGTCAACCACATGGCGCTTGTCAAAAGCTAGAGTGGAGAAAAGCAAACCGCCTTTGCGAAAATAATCCACTGTGCTCGCGCATACACAACAGCCTTCGCTAAAATAAGTGAGACTTTGTGTCGGAGCGGTTTTGGTGCCAGTGAGGGAGTAACATACAGGAGACGTTTACATGATTTCCATCCAGCATTAGCCGTTAGGAATAACTAATGTTGCTGACATAAAAATGCATAGTTTTAGAGCGTTATCATAGTAAACAAATAGAAACTGCATGCAGAGAATCTGATAAGAAAGGTTTGGAAATGCCTAAATGTTAGTAAAACTTTCACAAAGTCATTTTCTGCGGGCAGAGTCCATATGTGTGCGTATGCTAATCCCTCTATTACCGTGCACCCCTCATAATCTTCTGTACTTTGCCTTGGTGAGCAGACTGATCTGGGATCAGAAACTGCCTATCGGTGCTATTTAAATAAAAAAAATAGCTGCATGGCTCTTCAGCATTTCATATAAGCTCACACAACCTAATTTACCCTACAAAGCAAAGAAATAACAATTCCTGCTAAATTACCTACTTCTTGGTACTCGCATCCAAACATTTTAAAATAAAGACAGATTTACCTGAGAGGCCAAATTACATAATTCCTGTTTTCTTGGAAATGTATCAGAATTAAAGAAGGAAAAGTATGGAGTAAAGGAGTAAGGGCAGTAGCGGTACATAAATATGAGGGTTTAGTACACAACTCAGTTTTGGTGTCATGGTTCGATATGGTTTTGTTAGAGCAGGAAAAAAAACTAAGCATAAAATTAGAATTTTTTTAATTAAATACTGGTTTAGTGAACAAAGACTCTTTCGTAGGGATAAATGTTTACCTCTGCTGATGCTCTAACTATAGGTTTCCAACTAACAACAGAGCCTAAACTTATTTTAAACACTAAACTTGAAAAAAAAAATGTACTAATAAAAAATACATTTTAACTAATGAGCTATGGACAATGATGATTTGCCTTGAGATGTTCATTCATGTTTATTTTGTATTAAAACTATTATAGTAGGAAGAGGAAGCGATGAAACGAGGCATTTATACAGCGATCTTTCATGCCACATCAAATAGTACCAAAACAGCACTATTGTTTAAATTTCCAGAAAAAAGTTTTACATAATTTGAAATACGAGAACAACATATAGGCTAGAAAAAAAAAAGTTCCACGTGCAGTGGATAAAACAACGCTGTATTTGTTTAGGACACATGTGGAATACTTGTATCATTACACCCCTATATTGGAGTAAGAAAACTTAATTTCCATTTGAATTAAGCTTCATTTTTCTCATCCCACTCTTGTTTTAAGATTAAACTTAGTTTTTAGTCATTCGTGCATCTTGATTTAAGAACGTATAGACATTTTACCGATGAACAAGGCAGAAGTCCTCCCAACTTTTGAATGTATAATTGTTAAATTCATCATCATGAGTAGGATACAAAATCATATTTGTGTGTTAAGTCAGTTTTTAGGGTTTGCTTCTAAACTCCTAACCGTATGTTACATGCTGGCTGTGTAAATCCAGATAACACAGACCTCTGCGCAGCTGGAAATGCTTGGCCAAAGGTAAAGCCTCTATTTACTTTATTTGTTTTTTTGTCTGTTCTATCTAATGATTATCTCAATCATAGCTGTTTGACTGCGGCGTGGCATACTCGCATTGTTAGTAGCCCAAACGATGCTTAAACCAAGTGGCACGGCAGCTCACAAACAGGGCATGTTTTGAGAGCTGCATTTACACAGTAAACATGTAAACAGAGTAAATAGTAAAGACGCAGCGCTGTGATTGGTCGGGGATGGAGGAAGCTACGGGGGAAGGCTTTCTGATTGGATAGAATTAGCTTTTTTAGTTTACTTGGTAAATATTTTTACATATTATAAAAAAAAGGGACATTCTCATTCTAGCGAGCATCTGATTGGCTAAACATTAAAGCGCACGAGTCTTGACTATTTTTGTTCCATTGTCCCAGAAAAACAGTACATTTTGCACATATGTGCTAAAGCTCAGTTAATTTTTAGTATTGCATATCTTAATAACCGTACACTGTAAAAAACTTCAAAGCTAACAAAACTGAAAATGTACCGTCACTGTCTTTAAATACCTACTTATTGGTGTTCATTTTGCCTCTTTAAGTTTTTTGTCTCATTCTAGCACACTAAAAGAACACGTCCCATTCTCTGCGATAAGCAGGTTAATATTTACTGGAACCCTGACATGAACCGAGCTACAAAAGAACCAGGAGTGACCTTTGCCTCGTTTCCATGTTTTGTTTTCCTTGTCCTGTTCTGTGAGGAATCCTCTCCTCCTCGACAAGCTTTTGCTGATTAATTCATTCATTTATTCAAAAAGCAATTACTTTATGGTTCAAACATTTACATGAAGTGCAGCTGATCAAGTCAATCCTGGATCAGTTTTATGATATCAGTGCTCTGCATTTAGCAGTTCCACTAAAACCCTTTTCTTTCTGGAGCACACATGCTTAGGAGCCGTTTTGTATGTACTATTTGCTCGCAAATGTTACGCAAGCTGCTAAATGTGAGTGTGGGAACAAAGAAATCTGCTTTTAACATCATTTTGTTTAAAGTACTGAACACTTAACATAGCTGGGACTTGGAAGCATGCGTGGATTATCAGACATTAGCGAGAGCCAGGATGGTGGACAGCCACATTCACTGTGAACACACTGCATGCCTTATTTTCTAAGAGCTGGAAGAGACGGGAGCGGCCGGTTTCTCCTCCTGAAAGGACGCCATTTTTGCTTCATTGTCTACGCTGCCTCGGGGCATTTTGGGAGAGGCTGCTAGAGAACTGCCTGAATCACCTTAATCCCATCGACTGATAACAGTCAACTAACAGCATCATCCAGCTAGAATGATTTCATAACCTGTGATTTTTATTTTTAAATCAGTACCATTGAAAACAACGTTTGAAGGTGTCAACATGTCGTGAAAGCTCTACTGAACATGACACGGGATGATACGGTGTGATCTTGTGATCATGTGCCATGAAGCACTCACTAAGGAGATGGATGTGCTGATGAATGAGTGTGCTTTCAGTTATATCTTGTTTAAAGAGACGGTCCACCCAAAAAGAAAAATGTTGAACTATTACTCATACATTCACTATCATATGAAGAAAGGAAGTCATACAGATGCAGATCACTTTTATTATAACTAGTGCTGTCTAACTATTAATCGCGATTAATCACATCATAATCACAATTATCACATCACAATTTTTTTTGTTCACATTTATATATATGTGTGTGTGTGTGTGTGTGCATACATTTGTTATGCATATATAAATGACATTTATTTACATTTATATTTATAATTATGTCATATATAAATATATTTAAGATACAAATTATAATAAACATACACAATGAAGGTGTTGTATTTATATATACATAATAAATATATGCAGTACACACAAATATATTATGTCCAAAAACATTTATTTTGGATGCGATTAATCGTTTCACAGCACTAACACCTAGATGCTTTTCTGTCATTTTGAAGCTCGAATAAACTGAAGAAGAAAAAAAAAACACCTTTTATGTTTTACAGAAAAAACATCAATCCTAAAATCATGAATAATGTTCATTTTTGTGTTAAATATCGCTGCAAGACTAATTGGTGCAAACTGTGCTGCAAAGCTAACAGACAAGGAATGTACAATAACAAATCTATGAAGCTGACAAAATATGTCTTATGAAGTCGTTCTGTATCAGGACATGCTAATTGAAGCTCTTTGAAGAAAGGCACTGAGCTAACAGCCCAGCCACATCTGTTTCCCATTGCACATCGCTCTCAGAGACACAGAGGAGGATCTGTCCTCATCCGGGACGTTTCTCTGTGAAGCTCTTCTCTTCTTGCGCTTAGCAAGAAGAGATGTACGATTCAAAGTCCATCTAGGTCAGCACTAGAGTGACATACTGACATGAGCACGACAGTTTGTGCACACCTAGATTTCCCAGTTAAATAACTCCTGCAACACACACTTTCCCCTCCCTCCTTGCTTTTTCCATTTCATGAATCACTACAATGACCTGGAACTGAAACAAAAGTCACAGCTTTGTCATGAGATTTCGTCAAATTATGCATGACGTAATATCATCACTCGGATTAAAAGCATTTTGTGACACTCATGTCAAGTCAAAGCTCAATTTTCTCTTAAAGGTTTGACTTTTAGCAAGCCAAATGAATTATGCCACAGGCATATTTTCATACTTTTTTTTAATGTTTGTTCAGCGAACTGGGAACCCTACAAAGAATGCTAGTACAAGACGAACTGGTTCCACAATCTGACTCAACCTGCAGTCTTCCCGTTTCTGTTTCCCTCCTTCACTCCTAAATGAGCGTTTCTTCAGCATCTCCGCCTCCCTACGCGGTGCTCCCTCTCTAGAAGCTATCAAAAATTCACAGACTGTGGGCAACTGCCAGCTGACAAAACTGTTTAGTCAGCAAGAGAGGCAGGGTGGGAGAAGAGGGGCGGGGGAAGTAGCAGGGGGAGGCAAAGAAGGAGGCCTGCGAAGCCGTTTGTGATTCGTCTTCTTTTTCCTCTCACAGACAAACGTAAAAAAGTGAAAGCAAAGCTCACAATTCCTCAAAAAGGAGTGCTAGCGAGCTAAGCTATTTATGATCGTGGTAAAACATCACAGTTTGACTATTATGACCTGTTTGATTGACGATAACTCAAAACTAAAGAAGAGTGCAAGGATATGCTACCTATTGTTTTTATATATTTTTCTAACTTCCTCTATCCAAACAGCCTGCTCTATTTCCTGTCATCCATGTCCCACTTACACTAAAGCATTTTCATGAGGACTCAGATACACTTTATATATATATATATTTCTTCACCTTTATGTTTTCCAAACCTGTATGACTTTCTATGTTGATCAATGACAGTCAACAGAGTTAAAAACAACATTAGTTGATACTGACTTTCATTGAGAGAGAACATTTTTTGCAAATCATCTTTTTTGTAAAGAATGGACGTTGTGCAGGTTTGGAACAACATGAGGATGAGTAAATTATGCACTGTAAAAAATATTAAGTTGAAACAACCTAAAAGTTTAAGGGATCCAACTAGATGATTTAAAGTTTTATCAACTTGTTTTTGTAGATTTTTTTAAGTTTTTCTTAAGGTTTTGTTGTATAAACTGAAAAAAAAAACAAGCTGAGAAAACTCAAAAATCTGCTAAATCTGCTTGCCTTAAACTTTTAAGTTTTCTCAACTTTTGAATTTTTGCAGCGTGTCCAAACTTTAATTTCTGCTGAGCTATTCCCTTCAAAACAGACTTTCGACAGTCATTTTTGATTTGGCCTTAAATGAAACATTCCTCAAGACTGCGTCTTAAATTTGAATAAAACATGCAAACAGCTAGCATCCATCTGCAAACTCATTTTCTTAAGCCCTACAGGTTACCGTGTCGAACCCAGCACCCCAGCACCAAACCAAGCTTCCCATTCCCTTCGAGGGAGAGGGAACATAATCTTATCTAAAATAGACAGGTTAAAAATAGCTTCAGAGCGAAACAGGACGCCCATCTCTACCCCTGGATGAGTGAACAGAACACCCATCACTAGGGGCTAACGGCTCGGAGAGGTGACCAACTGAGTTTCTCCATCCAGTCTGGGACTTCAACAGGCTGGTCCCTCGGTCTTTACACAGCGTAAACACTCACAGTTGGGCATGTTTATCAAAGGAAGTCTACTAGGGAACCCCAGAGAGCTCATTTTAATGAATATACATAAATCAAGGCTAATCAAGACGCACCAACCGTCAATTAAAACATTTTCAAGGCTGCGTCCTGATACTAAAATATACCAAAACAAGTACAAAATGAATCTGTCCACTCGATAGGGCTGTTGAGACTTTAAACACACTTCAGAGTGATTGAATACAAAGTGGAATAAAAGCTGATGGCCCTTTCTATCACTATCAGCACGGCAGCTCTGATGCTCACAATGGGTTTTCTCAATTCAACTCTGGCGACTCCCTGCTGAGGACAGAGGAGATTACAGCCCAGACCACTGGTTGACTGTTCACTAGAACATGCCTTTGAATTTTCAATGGTCTTCTTGCTTTACGCGTCTGAACAAACACATCTCCACCCTACATCAGCCTGCATTGTGAGAAGAGCAGCTATTAGAAAAATGTGAAAAGGAGGATTTGTTTTTAACCATGCCTCTCCACAGGAAAACCAGCGGACAATTAAAAATTCTTTAAATATATATTGTTGTTATTAAATGCAAAAACAAGCAAAGTAATGCAGAAACCGAAAAGTAATATATTTGCATGATCAAACACCTTCCCATGTTATTTCGGAGTACATTACAATGGTTAATCTTTTAAGATTATTTTGCGAATGCAAAAAATATAGTAACTTCTCTTTAATTAGCAATGTTTCTCAAAACTATATTATTAATTATATTACGATTGACTACATTTATTTTTTAAACATAAAACCCCTTTTACAGACTGGGAACCTCTAGTAGCCTATAAAAACGAAAAATAACATTATATACTGCTTATTAAATTATTTGCAAGTCATTTTTATTCCACCTTTTATATAAGTTGTGGTCTCTTCAAACCACCTGGAGTACTTTCCAGGACCCCTGGTTGTATGTAATTATACAACATACAGTAGATCACCACAAACCACAGCATAATATCTCAGCAATATACCAACTAAAGAAAATTAACTTTAAAAAGTTTATATAGTACTCCACGCCCTTTCAGGTAGCAACGTGCAACTTTTAAGGGAAGATAAGTTACTTTTAAGGTTGCTGCCTTATTGCACTTTTAGTGCATGGCACAACAGCGCCTGTATAAAACAACCTAGATGTAGTTAAAAGTCATCGGACTGCTGAGACGCAGCGAGTGAATGATGCTGCCACTGCAGGCCTCCTGGAACCCAGTGTTGAATTTGGTAATGGAATGTGAACTGCTCATCCGGATCTCTGCACATTCTGATTCCCCAAAGAGACGCGAGAACGAGCAGAGGCTGATGGGAGGAGGGCGCAAGCACGCAAACGCCCGCACGAACAATATGATGCATCCGAGTAATTAGTCATCCCAAACTGAGATGGTTTCAATTGTATCGTCGATGTGGCGGCTTGGATCAAATATAAAAGCCGACTTTTGTTGTATTGACTGCTCGGCGTTCATCTCGTGCAGCAAACCCAACCCAAAGTCACGACGACAGCGAACTTCCTCCTTTAAAACTTTTGACATTCCCAAACATTACGTTTGCAAAGCGTGACTGGCGAAAGAAGGGTGGTTTGGTGAGCGATAATAACTTGTCGATGGTGAGGAAAAGTCGAAAGCGCAATTAAAACGTAAATACAACATGTCCCGACAAGGTCACAATATAAAGGGAAGCGTGTCCAACCCCCCACGCGTTAGCCTCGATCAAAGTTCAGATGTGGATGCTTCTTTGGTTCACTAACAAATACTCACTTTTGATGACAATATACGAGCTAAACTTGCTTTCGTCAAACGGGAGCTAAAGCCACATTAGTGCCACTGAATGTGTGGTTATTTAAAGTGCTAAAGTTAACTCAGGTACGAGTACATGTGCGCTGGTTAGACGCGAGTGAATTCCTGTAGTCAGGCGTTCAACCTTTGGATGCGAGAATGAAACGAGGAAGCACAAAACCGAGCGAGGAAAAAAAAAAAGATCGGACATCATCTCAACATCTTCGGCCTTCCAAGTTTAAAAACTTCCAACAAAGTATCCATCCACCAAAGTTTGCAATCGGCAGGATGGAGAACGTAAACAACAACAAGAAGAAGTAGAAAAGTGCTCGATACTCACGCTTGACTTTGTCGGGCTTGGGCTGATTGCGCTGAGACATGGTGATGGTGAAAAGAGATGATGGACTTCGAAAAAAAAAACTGCAAACTTGTTCCGGAGAGCGATCAAAATGGCGTATTTGAGGATGTGCAAAGTTCGCCGACTGGATACTTCACATCGCCTGCTTTGTTAGCTCCCTAAAGGAATGATGGCCATCGACACTTCCGACGAAAGAGAGTCAGAAAAGTCACTTTTTCCTCAAAGTGTGTTCCTGAGCGCTGCTCAGTGAACGTGATAAGTAGACGCATCACGTGTTGCTCTAGTCTCCAAGGGGACGTGTGTTACTGAGGCTGCCACTGGAGTTCAGCTGTGAGCATCTCTACGGGAGGGGTGGAAAACTTCACTCCTCCAGCCTCATCCGATTGATTATTCACCAATAGATAGATATGCAGATGTTGTCTAACAACAAAAACAACAGCATAAAGCATTACAAACGAAGCGATTTTGTCATCATGCGTATTTACAAATACATAAAATACTGTAAAAATAAATATTGTATGTAAAACTAGGAGACGAGATAAACAATATAAAAATTACAAACGTAATGTGACGGGATACTGATGATGCAACACGCGTCGCGCTTGCTATCACGAGACAAACACCTGTTGATCATCACAGCTACTATAACGGGGCATTCGTCATCTCACAAAATACTGCGGAAGGGCGTTTAATAGTCTCAAAGAGAAATGAGGAGTAATTGCACGGATCTTTCTGTGAGTTTCGACAGCAGCCCTGTGCAGATCAGAACTCTGTGAATGTAACTCAGCATGCAAAGATCCTATATGAAGTCCTTTGGAGCTCTATGACATCATTCATGTTTTGATGAATGGTGTGTCAGTGTGCAAATATTACGTGTCTATAGTTGAGAGATACAAAATGACAACCTCAAAGATGCATTTGGTTACTAATGTGCGCATTTCGTGCTTGGATTATGCTGTTTTATCCCCACTATCATGCTGCATGTTTTGCTAAATTTGTGTAAAAACTACTTGTTGGGAAATAAATAATTTTTGAGAGTGATGACTTCCAAACTTTTGTGATATTTTGCTAGCTTCAGGGACATTTGTATAGGCAAGTGTATTCATATAGGCTGGGGCATTTGACTATATAGCGAGATATGCCTCATATTCTGTTAGTTATGTGAAGTTAGTGGTTTAAATAGCTTTTTCTTGGATAAGTCATACACCTGAGAAGCGTCGCGGCAGCAGCGTTGGGCATGTGGTTGTGTTTGAGCGGCCACTAGAGAGCAGTCTCAGCTTTACCTTATGTAATCACAGGAGAGTGACCTTGTGTTGGTATACTAAGCAATGTTTCTGACCCACGGTGACCTGGATAATTGCCTCTGGCCTACATAGTGTTCTCCATCCTGCACAAAGTTCCATGTTCCTTTGTATTAGCACGAAATACAAAAAAAAAAATCCTTTTATTTTTTCCGTTTTCATTTTCTCAATTTTTTCTTAAAAACCCCCCAAAACAAATAAATAAAAACTTTGGTTTATTTTATTAAATGTAAAGCTTTTCGTTTCACAATGCATTTAGGAATGTGCATTATTTAAATTAAAAACAGAAAGCGACATTACTGAGCACAGTTCAAAATAATGTTGATAGTTAAAGTTGATACAGCTATCAGATACAGCTCACTTCTGTGTAGTAGTGATTGTGAGCGTGTGTTTATGCACGTATGGATGTTACTATTGTTTGAAATACCTTTGTATGAGCATGTGTTGAAGAAACACACAAGCCAATACGCCTTAACAATTTTGACAACAGTGCCATCTGATGGTTAATTGTATATAGCCTGCTTATCAGTTGTCTCAGTCTAAAATTGGACCCTAACTGTATCCCCTTGAACCAACCGTTCATGATAATAAGCAGATATTAACAGTCAGAAATGCTTTATTTTACAAAAAGAGTGAATTACTGGAACTAGACTCTTATTCCTTACAAGCAATGCTTTTTTATTTTGTCATTTCTCATTTCATATGAATATGTCATATGTCAGTCTTGAGGGTAATTGATCCGATTTTGAGTGTCTGATAAATAGTGATCTATGACACTTAAAATGTGTCTGATTTGTGGGGGAAATAGTTATAACAGTTTATAGTTAATATGTAATTATTTTGATAAAACAATTAAATGAGACCCTTGGCGTAAGATGACCTCTCCAGAACTAGAAGACATTGAAGGACCCAATTACTTATTGTTGCATATAGAGTTATTATTCAGTATTCTTTTCATGAAAACCCATCATTCATTTTGTATTCATAGTGTTGCTATTATGAGATATGTTATATTAAAATATGGACAATTAAATAGGCTGTAAATAAAACAGGCTATAAAAGTAAATGCACACTGTTGTTTTAAATATGGGAATTCCCCCCATCTTACCCCGGTGTTGTTAATAATAATAATGTGTTTGTTTGTTTTTTGTCAAATAGCTAGGCTACTGATCGCTTGGGGGCGCTTAAGGCACGTTTATTAAGTCTATTTCTGTCAAAATCGCTCAACTCTAAATCTGGTACCCACTGTATGTCTAAGTATATTTTAAATGTATTAAAATCTGATTTTTTTTTACACTTTTATTTTTTTTTCGTGTCTATTAGAAAAACATTAAGATTTCAAACGTTCTAAATATAAATTATAATATTTTTTCTAACTAACTATATTTTTACATAACGATTCCGATAGATATGCAGCACGAAATAAAAACATGCTATAATAAAACGTGAGGTTTTGTCAGTCAGGTGCGCGCTGACGTCATCATGGCGCAAGAAAGTAAAGGAGGAGTGTGAGGGTAGGTGACATCTCCATTCCTCCATAGTCCACTTTATCTCAGGGAACTGTGGGAAATGCGTGACAGAAGTTATTTAATTTCTCTTGCAATGCAGCAGTTTGCTGACCAGAGGAAGTAGACTACAGAATACTGATTCATTTAAGCGTAGGATGGGACTGACTTTAACCGACAAATACAATACGATACTTTTCACACTGGAACTGGGTGAGTCATTGAGTTTAAACGAATGCAGCTTTTTATTTTATTTATTGTTTATTTATTAATTTATTGTTGCTTTGAAGTAATAATGGAATATTTAAAAAAAAAATGTTGAGACATTGTCCTTAATACTTTTTTGGGGGAAAATATATGTCTTGTATGTAATGTTTATCTACTGACTGTGAAGGTCACAGATTAGTTAATTTGGGGTTCTAAATTCTAAATTGAGGGTAATAAGAAAAACTCAAGCTCTTTTTAAGCTGGGAAGTTTAGTTTGTTTTATTCTGGGTGATTCATTCTGGTGTTTTTCAGTTTCACTGTTGCAGGCAGCTTGTGCCGGAGGAACATGTGAAAACGTATTTAAAGGTTTCTCAGACTGCCTGCTCAGCCTTGGAGAAAACATGGTGAGCTATCCCCAAGAGCTGGATGACAGCGAAAACCTACAGACCATCTGCTCGTAAGTACATACTGTCTGCAATCATTTCTGGGAGAAGCTAAGCACTAAATACCTGGTGGTCTTTGTTTTTCTCATATTCACATATCCATGAGCTGAACGCATGCCATCCACGGCTCAGACTCACAATACTGAAACACACTTCATTCGCTAGGACTGAAACAGATTATGCACTTTCTCATGCAGATATTGGAATGACTTCCACTCGTGTGCCTCGACCGCAATCGCAGATTGTCAAGACGGAGCAACAGACCTCTGGGAAAAACTGAAACTGCAGTCCCGGAGCTTGAACTATCAGGGAAGCTTGTTTGAATTATGCTCCGGGGATAATGGAGTATCCAGAGTTTTATTACCAATGGAACTGAAGATACTGCTGATGTGTTTTACCACACTGGTGGCTTGGCTTGCTTTTGAGTAATAAACCTGAAGATCTGACCTGAAACAAGTTACAGGATGGATAATGTGCATCACTGTTTTTTTTTCAATTGACTCTGTACATGTTTTGATTCACATGATATGATGATTATGCTAAATAATAGGAACTCATTGGCACTCCTTGACCAATGTTCAGAAGTAACTTTCTTGATGGCTTAGTGCTTTTATTTTATTTAATAAAACCAAAATACCTAAATTTGTAAATGATTGAAATTATTATAATATGTAATATCTAATTATATGATATTAGACTCTATTATGCACTTTTTTTTGTTTTTTTGGAACATTATTGGGTAAAATATTCTGCAAAGAGGACAAATAATAAGAATAATTTTTATTATTATTAATATTATTAATATTATTCATAGCACACGTTAAATACATATTATGTTCTGAAAAGCACATAATTAACATCACAGACTTTTGTCTTTATAGAGCAATCTGCCTAAACAAAATTAACTTAATAAACTCTTTATTTTAATACAGTTTAGAATAATGACATTTACTTGTATATGTATACTTATAAATTAAAAAGGCATTTGGGCAAAGATTAAAAGTGTCTTATCTTTTGTTGAAAATCAAGCAAATGAAATATGAATCAAATAAAACAAATGTTTAAATAAAGACCCTGGTTTTTTAAATATTTTTTCTTTATAAAATACAACAGTGTTTGTTTTATTTTGATATCTTGATCACATAAATAGCTTCAGTGGGTTCAAGCTGTCAGTAAATTGAGTTGCTTTAAATAAAACAAACAGCTAAATGCAAGTAATTCTATATTTTTTCTTCTACGAGAAATTGCATGCTCATTTAAAGTTATGAAGCCCCCAGTGTTTTTTCCTCTTTAATGATAGTAAAAAAAAACTGAACATCTGTCTAAAGCAAGAAACACACAATACATAAATGGGGAATATTAATGGCAGAAGGAGTCCAGATGCTCTTTTTATTGTGAATACGAGCCCTTGAAATGGGACCGTGGCCACGACCTGGTTATTAACACGTGCTGTGCTGAAGGCCCTAAGCATTCCCTGAAGGGATTGTGCATTCATCGACTCAAGCACATCTGTCTTTGTGTTTGATATGAACAAACTAAAAGCCAATCTAATTCAGTCACCTTAAGAGAATAATATACTCTAAGAGGAAGATTTGCTTTATTCACTCATTCAATACCACAAACAAATTAACTGTCCCTATCTGCACTGTACATGAAACATCCAGAGCAGAAACTATAAGTGTTTAATAATTTAGCTACTCCTTCATACTCAAGACAGCATCCCGGACACAATAAACCACTCAGTTTGACATTATCGCTTCGCATGTTTTAGCAGCAGAGCTAGATTTCACTAGAGATTTGCAGGACAACTTTGCAGGAGAACATTATAAGCTTGTATCCAAAATGTCTACAGCAGTGTTTCATAAGAAAATAATACTTCTACTTCACAATTTCCTGTGTATTAGTTGCCATTCTTTGTAACTGTAGAATGAACAAGCAATTTCTCAGTACAAATTGATTCTAATTGCTACTTTGGCTCTATAATAGAAATATTAAGTAAACATATTGAACCATATTCCCATAGTTTAAAGAAAACCTTCACCTTTGGAAATCCAGTTGATAACTGTTGCTAAGAAGGCTAGAACTATAAATGTCATAAAAGTTTATAAGGCATGGAAAAGCCTCTTAAGATGAATATCATTATGTGAAATATTAAAGGTGTCTGAAGTGAGTCAGAATGTGCTTAGCTACTGCTGTCTAGAGCAAAAATACCATATTATGTGCTCCATCTTATAATGAAAATATCAGCTCTTGTACCTATGAAGACTCTTATTGCCAGTGTAGACAGGCCGGCATATCATATAAATCATGACTATAAAGAATCATTTCTCTTTTGTTCTGTGCATCGTAAATTAATTAAAACCTTTTTATATGCAAAATATTGAACTACTATCACGTTGAAGGCCACTGTACTGCTGTATCTTCTGTTTCTATGGGCTACAGACAGAAAGTGTCCAGGATGTTAATAATGCAGGAGGTTGTGTGAGTAAATGGGCCAGGCGCTAGATCCTATGTGGACCCTGTGGAAATGGAAGCAGCAGAGCAGAGGATGAATAATAAACACAGGTGACATGTTTGAATGCAGAGAGTCAAGGATGAGAGACAGAGACTTTCAATGGTTCAGCTCAATGCTTGTGAAGATGTTAACACTTGTAATGAATTTCATTTTGCGCGGTAGCTGCGGGGTATACTTCAGGACGCTGAGGTCACTCAGGTTCTCCAGTTGGCTTTTCATGTAAATGATAAAGTATGGAGCATAAGTGATCCAGTAATTTTGCAAATGAATGAATGAAATTGTTTTTGTTGTATACTAGTAATTACAAAACATTAATTCTGGAGATGGAAGTGTTTAATTCACTTACTGTGCACTATTAATTACATACATAATTAATTACATGCATTAGACTCGATTGTTTCACATAGTTTTCATCAGAAAGTGAATCTTGTTTTAAACAGCACAGTTTGTGTTATGATGATTGAAAGAGGCCCCATATGCCAACAATCAGCCATGATGCGGCCCCAGGGATCTTCTGTGGTCTCCCCAGACACAACACTACTGTGGACATGAATTTCTCCTAATTTGATGTTAACTACCCTATATAGCGCTCATAAAAGGTAGCCTAGTATTGAAAAAACGTGCACCAGTGAATTGCCTTTCTATTTTAATACACAACCGGAAGAAGGACACACTGCAATGGGTTATTAATCTGCAAAGATGTCCTGAAATGTACTTGTAGGCTACTCTAATGGCTTGCACATCGTGTACTACGATTCCACGGCTGTCTGCTCAACGGATCCTGACACTAGATGGCGATGCGTCACACGGCGCCCAAAGCAGCACGAGAAGAACTAGTCTGAGATCAACATGGCGTCGTGCAGCAGGGCTCAAGTGATCTCTCTCTACAGGATGCTTATGAAAGAGAGTAAAAAATTCCCCTCATATAGTTACAGGTGCGTTTTTTATTATTCACCGTGAAAAATATTCGGTATAAATTATTATAATTATAATATATATGTTGTCTTGGTCCAGTTGTGTAGGCGATAGTAGCTATTACAAAACTATTATAAAATAATAAGCTCTTATAAATGTTAATATAAAAGTGATTTGTTTTATATTTACACTGTTATTTCGCATCTATTGGTTATATACTCTGTTTGTTTTCAGAACGTACGCACTTCGCAGAGTGAAAGATGGCTTCAGGGAGAACCTTCATGTTGACAACCCCAAAACTCTGGATATGCTCATAAACCAAGCTAGAGAGAATCTGGCGGTCATCAAGAGACAGGCAAGTTATGTTAATATCCCACTATGCTTTTTGTGGTCAACGAACTGCCTGATCCAAATAAGAGAATGCAATGAATAATTTAGGGTTGCTAATAATAAGGAATCACATTTATTGCCCTATATCTAAAACAGTATCATTTGCCTTACAGGTCTCCATTGGCCATCTGTATTCTGCCCAGAAGACCATTGTTGAAAAAGAGCCTCATTTATAAATATCTGGTGGTTTGTTAATGACAAATCTGTTTTATCCATATTTGGAAAATTGTATATTAGAGCGTATGTAAATGTATGTTTATGTTATATTTTGTAGAAAATAAATAAGACGCATACAATGAGTGGCTAGTAAATAGAAAAAAAAATCATTTCACATTTGTTTTGCAGATCTGTGAGACGTATGGCAATAACGTGTTACCTGCAATATGATAGTATGAGTTAATTAAAGTGTGTTCAAATGATCAAGACAAATGATCATGCAACTAAAAGTCAAGTTCACTTTATTGGACTAAATAGTCAGATACTGAATCCTTGGATTATGAAGTAGTTTTAGTCCTCAGGATGTAGTTCTGCCCATCATTATTGTCCCAGTATTCCCCGTGATCAGTTTGACAAAACACTGCGAAATGCACTGATGAATCTTTGTCAAAACTGAATGGCGTGTGCAAAATAAAGTCGAACTTTTCTTCATTCGGTCTTAATGCAGCTTGCACATCTGAAAATGTCAGCCAGTTATTTAAAGTGTACCTGACACCAACTTCTCTTGCGTTGCTCTGCATCACTCTGATCACACCCTTCACTTCAGAAGCTGTTATTGTGACGCTCTCCAATGCGACTCCCAGATGGCGAGACCTTGTATCAGACTCCAGCGAACTAACGGGCATTTCAAAGGCTGGTACTGAAATCTGATGGTGAAGCTGCTGGTTTGGAGGATGATTCTGGAGTCCGGAAGTTTCATCAGAGAGGTCAAAATGTCTGATGTTTGTCAGGTTCAGCCCCATCATGTCTGCAAACTGGACTCTCTTTCCACGGACTGGATGTTCCTTGTGTGAGGAAGCTTCATGCTGGTATAGATCTACAGGCAGAGATCTGGCTCTTTGCCTGTCGGTTTTTAGTGAATAAGGTGATGATTCTGCTTCAGACGGACACTCTGTCTTGTCTGAAGTTTGAGTTTCCTCTGACTGCTCCGTGTCCATGAGTATTCATCATATTGTCCAGTTCAGATGTGAGGAGCGGAAGGGCTTTTAAATATAAGAACTGAACCTGCAGCTTTTGCGTAAGAGTGATGCTTGACAAATACTACGTGCCCATGAGTTGCGTCACAGCAACGTCACTTGTCATCGCAAACAAATTAGAGGGAAAAAAAGGCAAAAACCAGGGGGTTGAAGACATATTCATAGTTATTTAATATCAATTAATAAAAATAACAGATTCTAAACTGTGCAATCAAGCATTTTTTTTTATTTATTTAAGCTATTTATTTTGATATATATATACATACATATATATAAGTGACATGATTTTTCTTCTTTAAATAAACTCATATTATTCATATTTACTTAGAGTAGCCCCACAATTTGATTATTTGTTTCCTAGTTAGACTAAAACTACATTTATTATGTAATAATACAAATTTGTAAAGAACTTCCAATCTTTAAAGTCACATTTAGTCTTTCGCTGTATGTTATCTGGTCTGTCAATCATTGTCAAGTGCAGAAACAGTATGACGTACTGCAGAGCGCTTGTGCGCACATGACATTGAGCACATTTTCTGCACGTGGATCTGTTTGCATTCTTTACGAAACAGTCGGTTTAATGCCATTACATTATTATTGTTTTGAAGTTATTTTCCCTTCCAGAGTTTCAGTTAGTAGAACATTGTTATAAAGGAATATTTCACAAGACACGGATTATTTTGTCATAGTTTCATCACCAGGTTATTCCAATTTCCAAGCCTGTATGAGCTTTTTTTTATTCTGTTGAAGATATTTTGAAGAATGCTGGAAACTTTTCAGGTGGGGAGAAAAAAATATGGAAGTCAGTATCTATCATCAACTTTGGTTACAAGCTTCATCATCTCTTCTGTGTTCAACAGAAAAAAGAAACTCATTGAATGTACATAGGCCTATTGTTGTGTGCGCTTCATCTTACTCAGATCTAAGAACTCACGGAAACCACTTAATATCAAGAATATGATTGAAAGACTTGTAACAACGTTTGATCTTAACATTAGCTCACACACTCAGTCCACATTCCTTTGGGGGGGAGGGCGTTGTAGCTCTCTTATTTTACCCTTTTTAATAAACTACAAAGACATTTATGTGGGATTATTGTTTGTGGGACTTTATTCTCGTTATATTTCGACTTTAATCTCGTAGTTTTAGATTTTATTTTTTTTGGTGGCACTAAAATGCCGTCGTATAATTTAGGGTTTTTATAAATCATTCTATAAAATGATTATTATTGTTGTTATTATTTAGCTCGTTGTTTCTAGTTTTGATAGTAGCGATTAGTTATTCATTTACCCCCACGTAACGTTATTTATAAATAATCAGAATAACACAAACGGCTTTTAAAATACATAAGGTAACAAATCCGTGTTATTTATTTATTTAAAATAATAACAAATTTTCATACAAAGTAAACATTACCAAACAACATTAACCATTTACAGTTCTCAAAAGGGCAGAAAAGTTGCAAATAATATTACGTCACAACAATAAAGTTTTAAATGGAGGGGGAGGGGCCGGCTGCTGGGACTGACGTCAAATGTTTGCGACAGAAATTGGTAGCAGTTTCTAAACGTTAAGAGACATAACCGGGCAGTACAATCAGCTTATTTCTTGTTTGCGATACGTCATAAAAATGTAGAGATCGCGCACAGATATCAAAATGTCGCCAGAGCTGGAAAAGTGTCCGAGAAGCCTGTTGGTGTGCGAGAAATCAAACTTCTTGAATGAAATGTCTCGGCATGACATCCACGTGTCGAAGCACAGCTTCAATTACAAAGTGAGTTTAATCATTACACATTTGCTCAGCATATCAATTCTTCAACTGTGCTTAGATTGGATTTGTGTCTGTCTCGGCAGATATCAGTGCTGATACCTGAATGTGGGAGCCTGCCTGCGAATATCAGAGACGTCATCGACAGCTTCAGCCCTTATTATTTAGTGCGGGATCTGCCGGTTTATCAACTACTGGAAGAAACAATCATCGAGGCACTTGTAAAGAAGGGTAGGAGGAGAAATGCGCTTTTTTTGTTGTTGTTGTTCTATTAAATCAGACATTTAAATTTGTATCTTTTTACACAGGAAACTTCTATGCGCTTTCCTACAACACCAAAATTGATGAAGATAATGCCATTGCTCTTCTTTCCAGCGGTAAGCAAGATACTCACACGGATAAACAGTGTCTGAATGGCCGGTTGCATAAACATCTTAGTCTTAAAAGTTATATTTTTATTATTCCTGCAGGATGAGTCATAAATAAAAGGACACAATTGTCTGACAACTGCTTGTTTTCAATCTCTGCTACTTTTGATATACTGAATTAATGTGGTTGATTAATTAATTTTAAATTAATCACAATTTTATTTTTAAAGTTATTAGTTTAATACATCAATATTAACATATTTGCTAGTTAGTTTAATTTAGAATAGCAATATATGAAATATTCATTTTAACCTTTTTTTTTTTCTTCTCAGGTCAGTTAATTTTGTCTCTAGATAAAGACACATATGAACAACTTGGCCTGGAGGGACGTCCGTCTCTGTACAATCACAAAAAAGCCATGAGATTTGGTAAATCTCTTTATTCTCAGTAGCTTTTTATGCATGACATTGCGTTTTATGTGAGCAAGCATACAATTTCCTGTGAATATACTAATACTGTTGTTCTAATGATTTTGCAGTCGTGACTCTGGATCTCACTGACAAAAGCTTGACCCCAGGCACCAAACGATACCAGCGGGTTCTCTCAGGTTTGAAGGACAGACTGCCACTAAGATATGACTTTCTTGTAACTAAATACAGCACAGGTTTGTGTTACATAATCCATCCTCACCATCACTGACCTTAACGGACACATTTTTCTTAATTGCCTTACCCTTTTGTATTTCTGAATTCTTCAGGTTCAGAAGAAGATCAGACTCTAAACAAGCTGTTGTCCCAGTACTCGTATGAGGAGCACAAGCCTGCTTTAAGCTATCAGACCCTGGAAAATATACCATATCCCACACTTTACCCATCAGATATACAAGGAAAGACACTATCATGTGACCCACATCAATTCATGGAGTGGCTTGGAGCAGTTAACCTGGACATCAGCTGGTAAGTGAGATGAGAATTGTTGCTCTTGTATGATTGTCATCTACTAAAGAGATGAATTGGTTCCATATACTGTTGTCCAATTAGTACTTGATGACGATGGCCCAAATGAAATTCTCTATACAGTTCTGAGTGTGTTTGACTGCATTTCTCAATTTAACTCTGTATGTTTTCAGTAAAAATGCTGCTGACAGTTTCCTGTCGACATATGTGTGTCCAAAGCCCAGCTCTGTCAGTCAAGCCCTGCTGTGCACCATTACTGGCTTTATCTCACCTGAGAATGTGTTTGCGCTGCTGCAAGAACTCAGGTGAGAGGACTGAGTACTGTCACCTACTTTGTATCCTAACTTAGTATGCAGAGACTACTACAAGTAAGCCATTTTGTAGGCATGATTACAACATTAACATTCTAAATATTTTTTGAGAAAAACAAGTGCTGTTAGATGTGCCTTTAAAATAATCTGTCCTAATTTTAACATTAGTTTGTTATACAAGATTCTATTTAGAATCATTCGTTAAATGCTCTGAATGCAACTTTCTCATTACCAACGTGTAATTAAATAGAGGTTAACCCTAAAAAAACCTTTACTCTTTATCACAAGCACATTTAAATAAGCTTTAGTGAATTAGACCAAGCACCAAGACTTGCTATTGCCGGTACATCCACAACATGTGATTACCCCGTAGCAGATCTGTA
The DNA here is from genome assembly GCA_032357475.1 of Enteromius thamalakanensis. Lineage (NCBI taxonomy): Eukaryota > Metazoa > Chordata > Actinopteri > Cypriniformes > Cyprinidae > Enteromius > Enteromius thamalakanensis. The sequence continues at coordinate 8,017,581 of JAUCMT010000047.1, forward strand.
CAGGTGGAGCGTTTCTGAAGTGCGCTGCAAACTACTGTTAAAGGCATTAGCCAAGTATTTAGATGTTGAGCAGTGAGCCTGCCATTGGCTGCTGATACAGGAGACAACCAATCAGCTGTGCAATGTGATGTCCTACTGAGTTAATCTATTGGACTGCGCCATCTAGAGTTTAATGCCTGAACTTTGTATACAAAAGCTATTGGAGTGGGTAAAGTTCTGCTAATTGTACGTCAAATTTTAAATTAATTTTAGTGTTTGAAAACTATGAATATACACATGTTTAAGAAATATTTCCATAATACCTACTCTTTTAGCAAGTATAGTAAAGTGTACTTGAAACTTACAAGCTGTTTATGTCTATACCCTGAATCATCCAGGCAGTATTTCAGTGAACTGAAGTTTACACCGTGGATTTCCCTCACTGTGCATGGATTTATGGATAGTCCTGTTTCTTGGGGCGTCACAGAACATGGATTCCTCAAAGGAGGTGAAAACCTCTATAATTTTGTTTGCTTCAAGAATCAGGATTACTGGTTATTCATGGCTACTGGTGCTCAAGATGGCTGCCCACCCTAAAACATGGACATTCAACACTGAGGGACCTCTTTTTTTTTTTTTTTTAAATGACTTTGTTTTAATGTAAAATACAAACAGGAATATATCATTACACTCTTGTTTCAAGTTTTTTTTATTAAATTATAAGAGGACAACAGTAAGTAAAAAAAAAAAAAGAAAAAAGAAAAAAGTATAGAATGTCATTTTATTTGTACCAGTCATTTTCACAGCCGTTACATGTTCAGAAACCTAAAAATAAACTTTACAGATGTACAATTTATAGTATTATTTAGTATATCAACTATGAAGAAATACGCCTTGCCATTATATATATATTTATATATATATAAAATCTAATTTTGACCAGCATTTGAAACTAAGGGCAGATCACACATTATGTACAGCTATGCTGAAAATCAGTAAATGCTGATAATAGATATACTTTTGTCAGTGAAGTGACTGGAACAAAAAGTTATTTTCCTCGAGCATAGAGTCAGCAATGTTTTACATCAAACTACAACACCCTGTATACATGATTCAAAAGACATCCATAATAGAGAGAGAGAAATTTACAAAAAAAAAGAAAAATTTACAATTAAACAAATTTCAGATATTGCAAAGCTGCATTAAGAAAATAAAGATGTGTTTCAGGGTTATTAAAAGATACTGAATGTTAATTATCACAGATCAAAGTTTCTTTGACAGTTTACAAGTGAAAAGGTATAAGACATTATTAATGTCGCAATGCACTTCATAATCAAATATAACCTGCCTCATTGTTTTGGAAAAATCTCCAATTAAAATAAAAACTGAACAAAAGCATTCAATAAGTATAATAGAAATAATGAAAACAATTCTATTTCCACAATCATAAATATAATTTCGTAAACAAGAATTCATTTTACAAAATCATTTGGGAAGGGGAAAACATACACAACCATCCTAATTGATCCATGTTAAGGAACCACTTTAGCAAACTATGGTCAATAAATACGGAAAACAATTAATAATAACATATATAACTTACACATTTTATCGCCGGGGGCTGAGCTGATTTTTTTTTCTGTAAAGTGTTTGTCAAACAGACCAATTAAAAGCAAAAGTTTGGAGCTGAATAAGGAATAGTGCATAGATGCAGTGAAGCGAAAAAGTATTTAGTCAGCCACCAATTGTGCAAGTTCTCCCACTTAAAAAGATGAGAGAGGCCTTTAATTTATTTTAGAAAATGGAACACATACAAGACCACTGATGATCTCTATCGATCTGGGGCTCCACGCAAGATCTCACTCCGTGGGGTCAAAATAAATCACAAGAACTGTGAGCAAAAACCCCAGAGCTACACGGGGGGACCTAGTGAATGACCTGCAGAGAGCTGGGACCAAAGTAACAGAGGCTACCATGAGTAACACACTGAGCCGCCAGACGTGTCCCTCTGCCCAGGCCCGTCAGAAGTTTGCTAGAGAGCATCTGGATGATCCAGAAGAGGATGGGATAATGTCATATGGCCGGATGAAACCTGACATGGAGCATGGGGGTGGAAACATTATGCTTTGGGGCTGTTTTTCTGCAAAGAGACCAGGACGACTGAATGGGGCCACGTATTGTGAGATTTTGAGTGAAAACCTCCTTCCATTAGCCCTGAAGATGAAACGTGGCTGGGTCTTTCAGCATGACAAACACTGCCCGGGCCACAGAAAATCTTTGAAGGGAGTTAAAAGTCCATTTTCCAACAAAGGGTATATAACGAAGTATTGAGATAAAATTTTGTTATTGACCCAATACTTATTTTCCACCATAATTTGCAAATAAATTCTTTAAAAATCCTACAATGTGATTTTCAGGATTTCTTTCGTCTCTCATATTTAAGGTATAACTATGATGAAATTTACAGGCATCTTTTTAAGTGGGAGAACTTGCACAATTGATGGCTGACTAAATACATTTTTGCCCCACTGTATCTGTACCAGAAACATGCAATAGCATGAGATTTTGAACAGAACGCTACGCTGCTAAAAATTCTAAATATGGATTTTGAGAGGTAGGACTTCAGCACTAGGAAAAGATATGTTTGCAAATAAAATGCACATTTTATGCAATTTTTATGTGGACAGTCTCAAAACCCATCCCCACCCATGTTAAAAAAAGAATTGTAATAAAAGAAATCCGTTCCATTTAATAACAGTGCATACTAGCTAATAACTACAGATGTTTGGGAGGATTTCTGTACGATCTCCCCTATAGATGGTTGTTTATCTTCAGGGCTCTTCTGATGATACAGCAGTCCAGTCCGTTTAAACCAGCAGAAAAAAAGGATGCAGATTTAAAATGCCAGCATCCTTTATTAACTTGTGAGGAACGTACCTCATTCAATTTCATAATGTCATAAGTTATTAAATTAGAGATATTGTGTCAAAAACATTTACATCAAGATTATTTGGTGGTATGTTACTCGAAAGCATACAGTTTGTACGTCAAGACAAATGAAACCCTAAGCAGAAAACTTGAATGTTAACTTTGATACAAATAACTGCTTTCCTACTAAGCCAGAGCCTTGCAAATCCACGTGAACTTAAGTATTCATTGTGTTCACTTGATAGTAATGTAAATCAAAAATTTAATTAGTAGCTTTAAAGTCTGTATAACAGCTAAATCTTTAGGCAATGGTGTCATTTTTGTTGTCATCAGTGTGTGGGTTTTTCTTTTTATATAAATGTATCTGTTCATAAAAATGACTTTAAATGGCTGGCTGATGTAAATGCCTTCAGGATTTGAATGAATATTCAAAGATGAACAAGGCTTCATTCCGTTTTCGGAATAAAAAGTACCTACTGAAGAAAAGCCTGCTAAAGACCTGGGGCCAATTGCATAAAAGGGTATGACTAATCTTAAAAGTTAGTCAGCCAAATTTTTCTTTAAAAATAAAACTGACTACTCTTGGCTAACTGCTAGTTGGTCAGACTAGCTCTTAAGATGAAGGCTAAGTTTATGCAACGGGCCCTGATTCTAATTACAATCTGTTAGTGTAGCAATATCCAAAATGAGCAAACTTCAACTCAAGTCAAATGCATCCCTTTCTTAAATTACACAGATATTATTCATCTTCTCTCAATCAGTCTGCATAGGTGGTGCTTCGAAAAGTAGCCCGAATCCGTATTAACTCATACACTCATACTACAGAAATTGAGCAGAAAGATGACATGAATTGACATTTATCAAGGCATTCTGTCCTTCTGCACAGTGCAAGATTTATCACAAACTTTGCATTAAAGTCATTATCAAGTGTAGCAGAATGAGTCGCTGCTTTCTGCAGTCTGAAGAAAATGAAATACGTCCTGGATGAAGATGAAGTGCGGGTCTGACCGCGCTAGTCTTCCACTGTTCCATGAAAATCCTACTTAAAAAAAAAAATTAACCACTGACAAACCTTGTTTAAATAACATCAGGCACTTGAGGATGGAGGTTTTGACACCCGTAGGACATAGAACTGACTTTAGAATTCATCAATTTTCTTCTGGAGATATTTGAGTATGGAGTCCATGCCCTGAGGAGAGCCCCAGACCCTCTTAAGTGCCTCACATTCCCTCTCGTTGGCCTGCTCCAGGGCAGCTCGGTTAATGTTCCTCACCAGTGCTTTGGACTCGCGCAGAACCTTCAGTGTTTCCAGCAGCATCGGCATGACAAATAAAATGAGGGAAACAAAATAAGGAAGAAAAGGAAAAGAAGGCACATGACTTATGGATGTGGATGCATTGTGAATTTGTACAGAAGTGTTATCGCAACTTCAAACCAATGATTCAAAATCTTCAAGGATCTAAGCCGGGTGAAGCATTGTGATTAAGGATAAAGCTCATTACCGATTTTTTCTAAAAAGACAAAAAAAAAAAAAAAGAAGATTTTTTCTCAAATGCCCATGAGTTACAATGAAAGGCCATTAAAGCAAAAAAAAAAAAAAAACACACAAACAATATGAAAAGTTAAGGGGATGGTGTGGATGTGTATATGCATTGAGAAAATGTAACAAGAAAAAAGAAACAAAAATGAGAAGATGACTTACAACTGAATTACAAGATACTAGCTCCTTGATGCGAACCATGACTTCCTGTGTGAAGGTCCCTGGCCACAGAACCTGGGACACGAGTCCTTTGGCACAAGCCTCCTGAGCTGTCAACTTCCTCCCACTCAGTAGCATCTCATTAGCCTACATTGACAGTTAAAAAAAACAAAAAAAATCAGAATTCTTTGGATGCATGATATTAGATTTTTGCCGATAACCAATATGCCAACAATTTTCAACTCATATTGGTTGATAGCTTATGCTGATATCAATATTATTTACTTTTTCGGAAAACAACACCACGACTACCTGTGCAGAGATTAAAAAGAAAAAAAAAAAATATTGGGTTGCCATTTCATTTGTAAATGTAACATTTGTAGATGGTTTAAAGCAAAAGTTTTGGCCATATTAGTTTTTTGTGGCAAAAGAATTTCAGTCTTGCAAAATCTGATCTTTAACCAGTCTTTAATCTGAGCTACACAATCTAAGAGGATAGACAGAGGAAACGTAGAGGTGGGTTTGGAGGACTGGTAAAGTTTTTCATCAACATTGAAATAGAATTGAATACTAAACATCCTACAAATATTACCAAGAGGTAAAAAATAAAGAATAAGAGAGGACCTAAAACCGAGCCCTGTGGAACCCCAGGAGTAACACACACTAAGTCTTTAATGTAAACTTCAGTTGTACAAATTGAGTACGACCTCTTAAATAATCTTGAAATCAGTTAATTCCAATCTGTTCAACTAAATATTTATATTTAATGCTGCACTCAAATCAAGCTAAATAAGAAAGAATAGAGGTCCTGAATCAGCAGCTGCTATTAAGTCCCTGGAAATCTTAACTAATGCAGTCTGAACACTATTGCCTGAATGCTCAGACAGAATATTATTAGACAGATGATCCTAGACCTAGGCTGCAACAATCCTTTCCAGCATTTTAGAAAAAAACAGGAGATTTTTTAAATGGGGTGAAACGGATTAAAGTCACTTGAATCATCTCCCAGATTCTTATGGCGCTTTTCCACTGCGTGATACGACTCGGCTCGGCACGGCTCGTTACGGCACGGTACGGCTCACTTCGGCTCGGTTTGCGCTTCCACTGCAGTTTAGTACCGCTTTAGAGTGGGCG